>CALSBZ010000022.1:34788-62642 GCA_943591055.1 Gobionotothen gibberifrons | reverse complement strand
GCTTGGTAAGAATGGCAAAATGTCTTCCAGTTAACATGTTTCTTCCTATTGTTGTATTGCCCATAGTTCTAGCAAATAAACAAGTGATGCCTTTTAGATTTAGGGACAACATTAAGCCATCCACATCAATTCAAGTTTTACAATTCTCTGGTGTCTGTCATCCCCATTGAATGTTTTGTATACAGTATGCCTATGCATGTCAAACAAAGGCTGAAGAAAGGAGAGTCCTTTATTCTTTTTCAAACATCATATATTATAACACTGACCTTCAGAGCTCAGTGTCTTCAATGGCCTCTGGTTCGTCTATGGTGTCCAGGCGTCTCTTGCAGGCTTCCAGAAGTTTCTTCCTTGGGCCCAGAGGGATGTGAATGCTGGTAAGATCATGATCTGAACAAAGCAGCAGAGCCTCCAGGTCGATCTTCTCTCTCCTGAAGATCAGCATGAACTCACTGAGGCTTTGAGAGGCCAGGAAAGTGTCCAGAGGACTGCTCTCTAGCTCCAAGTCCTCACCCATCCCAACGTCCGTCTCCTCCCATGGCAACTCCTGAAGGTTCCTTTCTTGCAGGCTCAAGGCACTGCCAATACTGTCCTCATCCAAGCTGGGCGAGCGTTGAGGCAGAGGTCCTCGTAGTCGAACATTAGGTGCCCGGCCCAATGGTTCACTTCCCACTACACTCCCTTCATCCCGTGTACCAAACATGGCTCCAGTCAAATAGTTCCTCCTGAACACCATGGTGCCAAGCCCAGGTCGGGTGAAGAGGGAGTCACGTCCGGAGTCTGCGCTGATCTCCGAATATGCGGTCTCGTGGAGGCCTGGGTCGCTCATGGCACGAGAGACTGTGTCGACGTCGTCGTCATGGTCACGGGCGAACATGTCCCGGATGTTGAGGCGAGATCGCTCCTTGGGGTTGGCGTACGTGCCCTGTTTAAGGAACATGACATCATTGCCGAGCTGCAGACCAGACAGCGAGCGCACACTTTTCCTCCCGTCCTCGTAGATCTTGAAGGTTCCATCACCCTGCTTCTTCTTCTCTAGTTTCCTCTGTATCTTGGCCTTGCCCTTGGCTGTGGATTGCAGCGTGGCCTGAGAAGCAAGTATAGAAATGAAGAATTAAGAAAGACTCATTTAGATCAAGAATGGATATACCCACAAACAATCACTGGTGTTGCAACTCAAACAACGACCAAGTCCTTAAAGCTGGTACCACTAGCACAATAGAGGATAACTTTCTTTGTCTTTCTAAAAACTTGAAACATGATCCTGGACTTCTATGATTCATAACCAAGATAAATAAGATATTGCTGTACTAGACAGTAGACTGTAAGCATCTTATTGCTTTAACTAAGATAAAGCAATACATTTATTAACATGAAACTCCTACAGCTAGGCTGATGTTAAGCAAAGACTTTACCACCATTGGACTTTATTTTGGAAAGAATGTGTATGGAAGTCAAGGACAAGAATTGTGCCATGAATACATACTGTATATGATGTTCAAATAAAAGGATAATTTTGCAAGTCAAGAAAGTTCTTGTAAAACTGACCGAGTTTAAAGACTTTGAAAATATGTCATTGTAAAGATTACACAGCCAAAAGTTAAACATGTGTGCCTCATGTATTGTACGGGGTATTGCTAATTATTTGGCTTCCCGGCTGATAAAATGACCAGGAGTGGCTGTATAAAACACGTTAGGTAAGATAACGTTACATTTGCAATGGTTTATACCTAAATGTACTAGCTAGTTTCTAGGTTATCTCTATTGTGCGAGTTAGATGCCCTTCAATGAGCCGTCTTGCCCAAATTCAACGGTACTGCATATTTTGTGACTTGCAGACACCATTTGGGATATGCATGGCACATTTAAAATGCGACTAATCATTTGTTTCATGCCTTAGGCTATACCAACATGCTTTTTTGGACTTTGTATGTTTATATATTCCATTTTAACACCACTACCTGCGAGTATGGCATGTTGGAGGTCACAGTGTTGAACTTGCGGCTCAGTGTGCTGCCGCTGTTGTAGCTAGAAAAGCTGATAGCATCCAGGTTGTCTAAAGCTGCTGACTCCTTCATGAACTTCCTCTCCATGTGTTCACGGTGCTTCCTCTGGAGCTTTGCACAGTCTTTGATTCGGCGCTCTGCTGCGCGAAATGCCCGGTCTTTGAGTTTGGTGACCAGCTTTGGGTTGAGGGTTATCTGCTTGGCAGTGATGGAGTCCAGGTAGCGAACGCAGTCCATGTGTCCCTTGGTGGCGGCCATGTCCAGCGGTGTGTGGTAGTCATTGTCCAGACACCACACGTTGGCACCGAAAGCCACCAGGAAGGACAGGCAGTTGTGGTGGCCGTTGGCAGCTGCCAGGTGGAGCGGGGTGTTGCCCCAGATGTCACACTTGTCTGGATCGCCTCTGAAAGACAAGACGCAACGTAGGATCTCAACATTACTGGATTCACGGATACAGTATGATTTCTGTCTCAAGAACCAAGCACATTTTTCACAGGTTTAAGCGATTTTAATTTTAAAACACGCTATATGGTGACAGTAAATGGACACCCCTATCCACGTGGCTACTTTGCAACCCTTTCTCCTATTAAATGAAGTTCCCATACAACTAAATGGGACTTTTTTTATTTAAACAAAAAAACAATAACATTTCAAAAAAAATACTTGGGAAAGTTATATTTGTTGTATTTCTTTAATTCACCGACATACATTAAAATAGGTCTCCTGCGAAAATATCTCTTTTTGTTTGACCCACCCATCTCGACCTCCTCCATAAGCACTTCCTTTTGTTTGGGTGAGAAAATACCTTTTCCCTTAAATTGTCAATGCAGCAAATTGGGAACAATTTAAGACCAGGCGGACTTTTGGTTTGGGGTTATTTGTAATATTACACAATACAAGAGTTAGGGGTGATGCCGAGCAAAGTCCAAGAACCAATCTATATTGTGGACATTTTCCGTAGATCTTGGTTAGTCCACCAAACAGATGTTTTTAGCAGCGTTCTGGCATGCTGCAGAAACTGAGAAACTCAACCTCACTTGCTGATCGCCTTACAATAAAGCTTGAACTTTAGGAAGTAAGATGACTCACATGACCTGCAACTCTGTCAGGTCATACAGTGAAAATGACTCTAAGTGTTACAGTCATTACTTGAAAGGCAGTGTAAGAGTAACATCAGATAAATCCTGATCAATTTGACTTGTTTTGATTATTTTCTTCATTTTATTTCATTGTGAACTGAATATCTTTAGGTTTTGGCTTGTTGGTCAGACAAATAAGCAATCTTAAAATAATACACCTTTTTTTAATCACTTTTAGAGTTAAAAGAAATATGATAATGATTTAAAATGTATCTAAATAAAATATAGATTCAGTTATTAAAAAAACTTAATTTATAGCCTTGACATTTACAGTGCATCATCAGTATGTTTGTAGTCTTTTTTTAACCCTTGTTTAATGACAAGGAAACAATAAAATGGCAATATAAGCAAGATATCAGTAAAGCACTACCCACAATGCTGTGCAAGTAAAAACAGGACAAAAAACCACAACACATGCTGGACTTTGACACACATGTTGAATGTTCCACAGTGCGCGGTACAGTTTGTTTGTTTTGAGTCCCTCCTCTTTTCTCTCCGCCCTTATGACCGGGCTGTGGCGGGGGCCTGATCAATAATTGAAGCGCTGCAGGTTAAACATGACAGAGGTGACGATGCATTATTTATCCCACACACCAAGAGCCTTTTTCTGCAGACACCTAAAGGCACAGTTACCACACGCTGCAGAGTCACTACTTTTCTCAGCTTGATCCTTGATTTCAGATCCTTGGTAACTGCAGACCTGGCAAATTGTACAAATGCCCCATTGAATATTAGATCAAATATGATGTGGTTTATTTTTATGTTCAGAGCATCAAATGTTCCTGTTTTATATTTCCCTGTCAGCTGAAAGGGCGATTAAGCGGATCCAATTCCAATGGTACAAGCAAGAAATCACACCAAACTATCTCACACGGTAACTGGAACCATCTGCAGCTCTGCCAGAACCTCTGACTCAGAGATGATACACCAACCTCAAACAACCACCTGTTTACTCTGAAACTTTAATACTGTTTGGTACCAACCGAAACGTATCCTCGTTCTCTGTGAAATGTTGCCCGGAAGTTCCCACTGACTACAGATCACACTGCACAGGAAGATTCATCATTTTCAACTAGACCCAGAAAACAACCATTTATTTGTATATAGTATAGCAATGCCAGTCAGACCGGCCCCAACTTTGATTCAGACGGAACATTTTCTGCTGGATCAATTACCATAAGATAAGATGGACCCTCATTTATCCCAATGGGGGAATTCAGGAGTTTAAAGCAGTGAGTGAAAAACAGGACAGTATAATATTATATAAGTAACTGTTAAAACGAGATATCACAACAAGGTAAACGTTGATACATTGAGTCCTCCCCTCAGCCACCTCCTCCAGGCTGTCCAGTTGTATGAGCTTGTTCAGCATCCCTTTTTTTTGTGTTTCCCCCCCCAGCACACCACGGCAAAGAAGAGCACACTGGATAAGAAGTTGTATGGACATACATGTTCCCCAGAGGATAAGGTGTATTTTGTTTGTGATAATCAGCTCACAATTTGAATGTGTCCAACGCTAGGAAACAAATGTTGACATGATAACATGCTCAGGGGACCATGGTAGACATGCAAAACATCAGCATGTTCACTGTGAGCATGTTGTTTTTGATGTACCTAGGAACAGCCTCATAGGGCTGCTAGCAGGACTGCATACTCTTAAACTGTGTTCCAAATCATATACTAATGTACTGAACTTAACTGCATTGATCACATGACTGTTTCTATCACTATATGCAGAGGTGGGAGAGGTACTCAGATCTTGTACTTGAGTAAAAGTAGAAGTTCAAGAGTGTAGGAATACTCTGTTACAAGTAAAAGTCCTGCATTCAAATTGTTACTCAGGTAAAAGTACACAAGTATTAGCACCAGAGTATACTTAAAGTACCAAGTAAAAGTAGTTGTTGTGCAGATTGGTCCATTTCAGAATAATATATATGATATGTTTTATAATGATTGATCATTAAAGTGTTCTCAAAGCTGGTAAAGGAGCAGCTAGTTTGAATGACTTTGTATACTGCAGGGTAGCTTGTGAATTTACTCCAGGTGGAACTAAAGTCTGATTTAACACTTGATTATATTATATATATATATATCATTAATCCACATCTGTAAAGTAACTAAAGGTATTCAATACATGTAATGGAGTAAAATTGTACTTAAGTACAGTACTTGAGTAAATACTTACTTTCCACCTTTGACTATATGGGGCAGTTGATGATGTCCACCAAGCTCACGCAGTGTACTCAGCAAAACGTTGCTAATGTAGTGTACCTCTAAGCATTTCTCACATACACAATAGTTTGCACACTATTGTAACGCAGCACATACTCAATTTCTGTCTTCCTATGGCCTACAATGAATAGTAGGTAATTATGCAATTTCATACTCATAGTTTATTAAGGTCATTTGATTAAACACAACTTGTGTACCACGTTAGCAAAATATTATCTGCAATAATTAATTTCTAAAAGTGCCTGAACATTTTTTCTCAATCAGCTCCTCACAACGAGTGATGGCTCCCACATGAACAAACTATCTTCTGCCATTTTGTTTCAATTTTTTCACTGGTTTAAAGGGTAATACTTTATGCATTAACTTTCAATTACCATTAGATGATAGACTTTGATTTTTGCTTATTAAGTCATGAATATTTAGGATAAAAATACTAGTTTAAGTTTCTTTATTAATACATTTTTCATATGGCTGCTCAATTAAACGGTTCATTGATATTTAGTAATACTAAGGGATCTGTTTCAGCTGATATTGTGCCTTAGTGGTGCAAATTCAGTCAATTGGGGTGTGGGGCATCAGTTCTGATGGACTACTACTTCCTGTTTTCTTACAGTGCAGACGCTTTTCTGCTTGCTCTTGCCTCTGCTTACTTTTTTATGCTGGTTTTCGCAGATTTTCACCTCTTCAACCCCTATTCATACTAGGAAACAGCCGTGGACAGCTGCTAAAGGGAGAACTACAAACAATCCGCCTAAACCACCAACTGTGCCAATCCAGAACAGATACGCTCCGCTGACCCAGAACCGGAGATCTCTTTCTGATGACCTGGATAACCTGTCCTCTTCACACAGCAGGGTAAGGACCAATAGCTACTCCAAAAGTAAAAGGCTAGAGGGAAAGCTAACGACTGGGCCTGAAACTCTGATTGTGGGTGACTATGCTGTAAGAGATGTAAAGAGTCTGTGTAGTAAGAACAACACCAAAGTACTCTGTTTTCCCAAGGATATGGTCTCTGACTTGGCTGAGAAGATCCTGCATATTGGGGCTGAACATCAGACTGTGAAGAATGTGGTACTGCACATTGGAACAAATTATGTTGTGAAACAACAGTCAGAAGTGCTGAAAGAAGACTTTACATGTCTGTTGGAAACTGTCAGCTCTCTAAATGCAGAGGTGTTCATCAGTGGCCCTCTACCGCCAGTCAGAAGAGGAGTGGAGAGATTCAGCAGATTGTTTGCACAGAACACGTGGCTTTCAACTGCCTGTACTGACCATTCTGTCAATTTTATTGACAATTTTAACTTTGTCTGCAGACATCTTTTTAAGGCAGATGGAGTTTGCCTGAACAAGTCAGGAGTGAAATTGTTTATCTCTAACATATTCAACTGCCTGCGTCATCAATCTGTTCCCTCTGCCAAGGACAAGCAACAAGAGGATTCAAAACAAGAGAAAGACACAACACATCGCACAGAAAACCTTGAAGATGTATCACTGCACCCGCCTGAGGAATGTCTTGATTATGGGAAACCTATGAGACAAATGGAGGAGTCTCCACCGCCCTTCACCCCCCCTATCACCTTTGAGGATACTCTTCCTTCACCCCACAGCTCTCTCTACTCACCCTCGCCCACCCTCCTGGAGATCGCTGAACACATGAAGGAGATACGCAGTGTTGGCAGCCTGTCCTTTACCCCGCCCCTCAACGACGCCCACAGAGAAGCGCACCATCTCCCCCGTCTTCATCAATGTGCCTATGCGGTCACCGAAGCCTGATAAGAATGTGTACAAACCGCAGCAAACTCTAACTGATATGTGCTGGGTCCAGGCTCAAGGGCGTATGGCACTCTCAACTCTTTCCAGGACATGCCGGGGGCCCTGCCTGCCTGTAGCTTTGCCGATATCTGTATTGATAGGTAATAGATTAAGAGTGGTGAATCAGCTTAGAAACAGGAAGTGCTCAAACATTTGTGTGAGTTTATCAAATTTAGCAGTGATTCCATGTCAGCCACAGCTTGTCACAAAAATCTGACTGATAGTGTATTTAACAAACTTAAACTAGCTTTATTAAATGTCAGATCTTTGCCAGGAAATACATTTTTAATCAATGATTTTATCACTGAGCACAATCTCGATGTTATGTTTTTAACGGAAACTTGGATTGAACAAAATAACAGTGCAGCTTATGTTGAATCAACCCCTCCCAACTTTAGTTTTATGAGTCAGGAAAGAATGCATAAGAAAGGAGGTGGAGTTGCTATTTTGTTCAATGATTCCCTTCAATGCAGGAAGACATCTTAAGGGAACTTTAATTATTTTGAATATGTGGCCCTTCAGCTGAAATGCCCCTCTCGAGCTCTGTTCCTAAATATCTATCGACCACCCAAATACTGTGCAAGCTTTTTTGATGACTTTACTGAACTGCTGTCTATAGTGTGTATTGACTTTGACCGTCTAGTAGTCATTGTTGGTGATTTTAACATCCATGTTGACAACCCCCAGGACAGAGGGGCTAAAGAACTGTTTTGTGTTCTTGATAACTATGGACTGACTCAGCATGTGACGGAGCCCACGCACAATAAGGGGCACACTCTGGACTTAATTATCTCAAAGGGTCTGAATATCTCTAAGGTTGTGGTGACTGATGTTGCTCTGATCATTCCTGTGTTTTCTTTGAGAGCTCTATTTCTGTTCACAAAAATGTTCCAAAAGAGGTAACCACAAAGCGATATTTAACTGAAAATACTAGGGAAATGTTTACTCACAATTTTTATTCCACACTTGCCCCTACTAACATCTCAGTAAATGAGCTAGTAGATCATTTTAATTCAAAAATGTAAAAGATTATAGATGCCATTGCTCCAACAAAGGTAAAGGAAGTGACTGGCAAGAAAATATCTCCATGGAGAAAGGCCATGACCGTGAAAACAGAAAAAACAGAGTGTCGAAAAGCTGAACTTAGGTGGCGAAAAACAAATCTCCAGGTTCATTTTGAAGAGGGACTTGGCTTTTATAATTTGGAATTGAAAATTGCACGACAGTCTTTCTTCTCTGACATCATTGCCAAAAACAAAAACAACGCACGTGCCTTGTTTGCTACCGTTGACAGACTAACAAACCCCCCAGTGTCAGTAGCCTCTGAATTTCTATCCACCAGGGCCTGCAATGAATTTGTCTCCTTCTTCACTGACAAAATTCAGAAAATTAGACAAGCAGTCAGTGCCTCTGCATCAGGTACAGCAAATGTTTTGTCCCTGTGTCCACTTAAAATCAATTCAAACACCATGACACAATTCCATCAGATTAATGATAAAAACCTACAGAACATTATTCAACTACTGAAATGCTCCTCCTGCTGCCTTGATATTGTTCCAACATGATTTTTCAAGAATGGTTTTCATTGCATGGCCTCAAATCTACTTCATATAGTAAACAAGTCTCTTCCCTCAGGTGTTTTTCCACAGGCCCTGAAAACTGCAGTCATTAAACCGCTCTTAAAAAAAGAATAATCTAGATGCTTCAGTAATGAACAATTACAGGCCCTTATCAAACCTGCCATTTCTAGGTAAAATCATTGAAAAAGTAGTTTTTCAACAGTTGAATAATTTCTTGCATTTAAATAACTGTTTCAATGTTTTCCAGTCAGGCTTTCGACCAAACCACAGCACTGAGACTGCTCTTGTAAAGGTCTTCAATGACATCCACTTAAACACAGACAGTGGCAGAACTTCAGTGTTAGTATTATTAGATCTCAGTGCTGCGTTTGACACTGTTGACCACAACATATTACTAGACAGACTGGAAAACTGGGTGGGACTTTCAGCAACAGTTCTAAATTGGTTTGAATCCTACTTAAAGGACAGAAACAACTTTGTTTCTATAAGTGAATACACATCTGAGTTGACAAATATGACATGTGGGGTTCCTCAAGGCTCCATCTTGGGGCCTCTTCTCTTTAACATCTACATGCAAAGTGGTAAAGTGTCTCTACTGTAGGCTATTTTTATTATATGTACAGCACTTTGGCTCGACCAAAAATCGTTTATAAATGTGCTATATAAATAAAACTTGATTTGATTTGATTTGATTTGACATGCTACCACTGTCTCAGATAATGAAAAACAACAAAATAAGTTACCATAGCTGTGCGGGTGACACACACATTTACATAACCATTTCACCAGGAGACTATGCTCCAATTCTAACACTGAGTAAGTGCATTGATGTGTCAGAGCTTTCTCCAATTAAACAAAGATAAAACTGAGGTAATGGTTTTTGGAGCCAAGGCAGAACGTATACAAGTTAGCGCTGAGCTTCAGTCTGTAATGTTCAAAACAACAGATGAAGCCAGAAATCTAGGTGTAGTCATGGATTCTGACCTGAGTTTCAACAGTCACATTAAAACAGTTACTAAATCAGCCTACTATCACCTAAAGAATATTTATAGGATTAAAAGACTAATGTCACAGCAGGATTTGGAAACCTGTCCATGCTTTTATCTTCAGTAGACTCGACTACTGTAATGGTGTCTTCACAGGTCTCACTAAAAAATCTATTAGAAAGCTTCAGCTGATTCAGAACACGGCTTCTCGAGTCTTATAAAAAATAAATAAATCTGACACCACATGCTCCATGACCCGTTGTAGTAGAAACAGTCTCTATCCATCACTGTGACCTTTCCCTCTGTCTGTGTCCCTCCCAAGCATCAGACCCAACTGCCCTCCACTTTACTACTCGCCTTATAAACCTGCCACCAGCAGCATGACATACTGCACTGTGCCCTGCTGTGAAATATCACACTGCTTTCTCTCCTAAACCTTGAACTTTTATCATTATCTCAGTTTTCTTTCACAAATATGCAGCAATGCATGAGGCTGTAAGAACGCAGATCCTATCCACCGCATGTGATGTGTCAGATTTAGTGTGTTATACCTGCACCTGAACTGGGCCTATGTCATGGTCACACATGTGACATTAAAATAAAGTAATCATGCTTCAGTCTTTTTACTGCTATAGAGTGTGTTTTATGTTTGAGCATCAGCTGCAAGTGACCTTTCCTTTGTAATCAGGCAGTTAAAATGTATAGCACTGCATCCCCAGCGACCCTGATTACATTAGCAATGGGGGTGGGTTATAAGATTTTTATATTCATGCTAATATAAGCAGGCACACACCGCTGAGGTCAACAATATACAATTTGTTAATATTTATTTGTGTGAAGCTTGAGGATCATTGGTGTTAAGACGTTTTATAATAACAAACAGCAAAGTGGGGACATAGTCTCTTCTTTCTAAATGTTACATTTTTGCATCCTTTTTGTTCCACAATACTTGATTATAGTTGGTCCCATTCAAGCCCAATGAGTTACATTATTACATATGTGTGCATATCTTTCGTATTCAACACATAAATACATGTAAACTAAATAGAAAGAATAGTCCTATATGTGCCCAAAAGGCATAATGTATTATGATAAGAATAACTCACAATTGTTTTTAATGTCATCAGATGTGTCCTTATGCAAGAGTAGAGAACAGTTCTACCCTAGAAATGTAAAATATAGTTCAATATGTAAAGGTTTTTTCCTAGAGCACGTGAAGTAAATAGAAAACATTCCACTTATTTACATACAGAAGATAGCGTCAAAATGATATAATAAAAGGTAAACAATAACTGTTGGTCATGTAAACAGACACGTTACAAATATTTTCCCTCTCGGACATTTCTGCTGAAATGAGCAAACAGGTGTTAGTGGATGAACTATCTCTCTGGTGAGGGAGGATGCTCGGACTCACCCTCTCCCCACGATGAGCCGCAGGGCCTCCAGGTTGCCGTGGTACGCGGCCCACAGGGTCGGTGTCATCCCATCCTCATCCGGGGCGTTCAGCTCCTTCCGTGTGGCCTCCTTCAGCACGTCCAGGTAGCCGTCCCGGGCCGCCCGGTGGTACCGGTCGTTCATGGCGGCGCCTCTGCTTCGGCAGCCCGCCTGGCTCACTCTGGGTTCGGTTCCATGGAGGTTCCGGAAGGTTTGCCTTGTTAGTAAGGCAACTTTTAAAGTCCGGTAGCGGCGTGTGAGCAGCGGTCCGACGGCCCGGAGAGGCACGGAGCTGGCTGACAGCCTAGTTGCTAGGAGACGAACACGAGGCGTGCTGGTTGTCAAGCAGGGGCGGAGCTATAAAGACAATACCCGCCCCTTTTCAAAACTGAATGGCATTATGTTTTTTTGGTTTGATTTAATTATAACATCTATTCATTTTATTTTAGTTTCTTTGTAATTCCCTCGTTCTCTCACTCGAGGAAAGCACGTTGTGGCAGTAACAATGAAAATAGCAATATTATATATAAAATGTGGTTAGTAAAACTTACATCTGCATTTTCTTATTAACTAATGATGGCGTAGTTATTAAGGAATCATGCAAAATAGATATTTTTTTATTTAGAACAATAACCCAAGTATATCCTAAAAATGTTTGCAATTTTGAAATCCCTAAAGTCAAATAACGTATACTTTAAATATAGAAATAGCTGTATTTTGCAACCCAATTTCAGACTTTTGGATATATTTTTCCTACTGTTCCAGGCATGCTTTCCATTACTTTCGGTGTGTTTGTAAAACCATTTAGCAGATAGTGAAGTTAATATCTTTGACATTTTTAAATTATGCATTTATCTAGTTTGAATGCATATTGATTACAAATGTAGCCTGTAATCTTTACCAAAAATAATGCAGACTCTGTGGTCTGATGACTTTTAAAACTCAAGCTATTTCAAAGTTCTACTGACATGTGTTCCCCTACAATGACATTTCCATATCAAACGCAACATGTTTACAAAATACAAGGCGTGATGTAAAGCAGGCCTACACTCAATTGGTTTTAAATTGGCTAAAACATGCAAAACCACCTGCATGAACATTTGAACGTGACGCTGAAACTAAATCCAGCAGTTTCAGCAGGTTATCAGCTGTGAACTACTGTATTAGCTGCTACTTGAAGTGATAAGAGTGATGTTTCATTTATTAGTCAGTTCCTGGTGTAGAGTGAACACAAACAGTGGCACTACCTGGCAGAGAGCCCGGCTGATAAACCCTTTCAAAGTCAAATAACCTCACTGACCAAAATAAACACTGCCCAAAAAAATGGTTCCTCAGGAATTTAAAGTACACAGTGTGAGTATTTAATATACATATGATCCTTTTAAGGGTTTGTGTTTAAGTCTTTTAAACAAAAGCTGAGATAAGATTCTGCTCAGCTTCTTTGGGACCAGGAAGCGACTTCAGGTAAAACTAAGGTCAACATGAAAAGTCAACATGAAAAGTCAACACTACACCTGTGAAAGGTGTGTTATAAATGTTGTGAACACACCTACACTGGTGTGGGAGGCGGATTGCAGCACCCTTCAGTTGCAAGCCTTCACATGTCGAACTGCGGGAAAGTAAAAAGAGAAAGTCCTTGGAACTGAATGGAAAGGAGAAAAAGAAGAAGGAAGGTGAAAGGAACTAAGGATTGTATCTTGAAATAAAATCATGAATGATAACGGCTTAACAGAGCTGGATTCCTCCTGGGGGAACTCTGGAAATCTCCAAAATGATGAACCAGTTAAGAACTCAGAACTTCAGATCCAGGAGCCGGAGCAGGACCCGGTTCTGGTGTGGGTCCCCAGCGGGAGGCGTCTGATCTCAGGTCTGCTGGGTCTGAATGTGATGCTGCTGGGGGCCGCCCTGGTGGCCGGGCAGGCCTTCAACCCTGAGGGCCTGAAGCACCAGGAGCCCCAGGTGTTCATGCTGCTGTTGATGGGGGCCAGCATGCTGTGGATGCTGTGGTACCTGCTGTGGGCCAGTAAGCAGCCTGGCATCTGCCCACACAAGGACCACCACGCCGGGGGAATCACGGTCACCGGTAGGCTCCTGTATCATTTTTACAGAATGCTAGATTATATTAGTTTGAATCCTGTAATACATATGTCTTTCTCTCTGTGCTCCAGTGGTGCTCATGCTGTTTGCTGCATTCAGTCTGCTGCTGTTTATCTTCAGGGTTGGTTATTTGATCAGCATGAGGGAGTGTAAGCCCGCTGCTAAAGTGCTCACTCCATTCATCGAGGCTCCCTTCCTCGCGCTGCAGGTACGGATTTTTATACTGTGGGAAAGAGAACATCAGCTGGTTCACACTGAACAGGGGCTACAATGAGCAAAACTAAAATGATTGTGGAAGAAAGGAACATGATCATTGTGATGTAACAGCTATTAATATGAATATTCTAATCTATTATAAAAAGAAATAAATGGACAAAGCATGCCATAAGTACAGAAGGTGACCTTTTTCACTAGGCCAAGTGGAGGAATGTGTTATTATTTAAACAGCCCTTGGGAAAAAATGCAAAATTTACATTTATTATTATAGATTTATCTTGATTGAAACAAAAAAAAGGCAAAAAGTGCAAATGTTGAATTGTAATAAGCAGGCGTACGAATAGAGCTTCAAACATCCCTTATAATAATCTTTGAATTGCTTTAAAAACTGCATAGTCGTTGAAATCACCCCACAAGTAAAGTAAATTCAGGAACTGTGTCACAAAACAATATCAACTCATGGGTCTACTTGCCAACTTTGTCGAGAGATTTCAACTACAGCTTAGAGTGTTCATCAGCAGTGAAATTGGTTTGGTCATCAAATAGTTGTGTGAAAGATCAAGGGACAGATAGATTGAATAAACATTCCATTTTCAAAAATATTGGTTTATAATGTGACAGCTCAAAAACGATAAGAATTTTCTATAAAAGTTGAAACGTTTAAGGTAGATAGAATCTAGTTCTCTCCTGCACACCAAAAATCCAAAACGGAACCAAACTTTGATTCCAACATGTCTTGGCTCATTTATGTGTCCTCTATAACTTTTTTTTCTGTAGCATGACAATGTTATTTAAAAAAAGTATTTAGTAAATGTATAGTGCTTTATTGTGTAACTGGTTATACTGGTTTTATTTTGCAGACATATTTACTGTGGGCTCACTCCAAAGACTGCATTCACAGACATAAGATCATCACCAGGTGCATCACTATGTATATGTTCCACACATTTAATATTCACGGGAATGTTATTGTTGCATTTGTGTTTTTAACCTTCTTATTTGCCTATATGTGCTGCAGGTCGGGGCTGATGGTCATCCTCGCCGCTGACCTGGTGCTGTGGCTCAACGCCGTGACGGAGGACACCATCCACGAGGAGATCGAGTTAGAGAAAGAAGACCGGCTTGACTTCAGCAACATAAACTCATCTGAAGCAGACCGCTCTGATTTAGCAGGTAGGCTACTTAAACGTCTCAGGTGGAATCATGCCCCTCCCCCTTGTAGTCAAACACAATTACTTACTTTGAAAAGTAAGTACATTTACTCAAGTTTTGCAATTTTGAGGCACTTGCACTGTTGATTAATATTAGTATTAGTTGTTTTCCTCATACTACATTTTACTTCTACCCTACTGCATCTCAAATGGAAATATTGTACTTTTTACCAAACCGTGTTTATCTGAAAGCTTTATAAAATTACATTTGTTTGCACAAAATACATGAAAATGTGCTATTCCAGCTTAAATGATAAGATAAGCTGAAAATGAATTGCCAACTATTTATCATTTAAGATTTGTTTTAATGTAAAAAACATTTCATGGTTCCAGCTCCACAAGAAGATGCACTGATTTTTTTTAATATTGATAATAAGTGTAATATACTAGTAATCATTTTTAGATTTGGGATTTCTTACTTTTTTTTACAAAGCAACCACTCAATCGATTAATTGAAGACAAATGAGCGGATCTATATTCTCAATAAAGGAAATTATGTTTAAGTGGTTTTTCATTCATTTTCAGGTACCAAAACTGGCATGATGTATAACAGTCAAAGGAAATTATAAATACTTACATTTTCATTTTTACTGAATATACTTACTTGCGTTACACTTTCAATGCAGAATTGTAACTTACTAACAGGGTAGTTTTCTGTATAATCAGTCATTTTACTCAAGTAAATTACTTGAATGTGTCCTCTACCACTGCTTGTACTATATGTCTATATATTTTTTTAAAACATTCCTCCATGCCTGCTTCAGGACTGGCCAATTCCACCTGGTGCCAGTGCAGTGCGAGTGCAGGCTGCCTGATCTTCAGGAAAGGCTTCGAGATCCTCTACCCCTTCAACATGGAGTTCTACCTGATGGCAGGCTGCTTGATCTACGTCATGTGGAAGAACGTGGGCCGCAGGATGAGTCCGGGCCCCCACCACGAGTCTCAGAAGCTCACCTTCCAAGTTGTCTACCAAGGGGGGGTCATATACGGGCTGGTGTTGGGGGCCCTGGTGCTCGCAGCTGGGGTGGCCGTCTTCATTCTCTACCAGGTCTGGGTGGGGCAGCAGCAGCTCCGCCTCACCGCCTTCCACATATTTTACGGGTACCACCTGGCCGTGATGCCCGCCATGTCTCTGTGTTCCCTGGGCGGGATGCTGGTCTACAGGCTGGAGAGGAGGGCCAACGAGGGGGGGCAAAACCCCACCCGCAGCCTGGATGTTCTGCTCCTGGTGGCAGCTTCTCTGGGTCAGCTCGCCCTGTCCTACTTCTCCCTGGTGGCGGCGCTGGCTGTGGGGACCCAGAGGCCCCTGGGGGACCTGGACCTGTCCTACTCACTCCTCAGCCTGCTGGAGCTCATCCTCCAGAACATCTTCATCATCGAAGGCCTGCATAGGCACCCCAACCTCTTCGCCAAGAGGAAGGAGAAGCAGCGGAGCAGCATCTTCAAGGTACCTGCTAGGGCTGCTTTTAGTTAAATACACATTTTATATAAACATTTCATATTTCTTTCATCAAGCTTTTGCTAAATAGCTTATTTACAAGAAATTATAACACCATTTTTACAGATCTTTCAAGTAAATCAACTTGTTGACGGCAAAATGATTTGTGTTTCAGTAAAATTCGATATTTTGTATAGTACTCCCTGCATTTAATGTTTTGTATACTGGAACTGGAAGTCAGTCATTTCAAAGATTTTGTTTCAACATTAAACTCTGCCACAGCCTAAGAAAAAGGTTGCTGCTCAAACACCAGAAGAGAGGAAGACAGATGTTTCGCTGCTGGAGGGGAACACGTCAGCTGCTACTGAAGAGCATGATGGGAAAAAACCCTGGACCAAAAGAGCCATACAAGAAATATGTGCCTTCCTCATCCTTTCTAATGTTATGGTGAGTGTCTGTTGTCTGATTTATTAGAATCTTTATTTATTTCTGATTATTTTTGACTTTTTTAATGATTGAGCATACATCTTGTGAGGTTGTGATTTTTTTTGCATTTGTTGCTGTCAGTCAGTACCCTTTAATAAGTCTTATGGGGTAGGGGTGTAGCGGAAGTGCAGGCTGTAAAACCAAAAATAATCCCCTAACACAAATGATATTGTAGTTGTTTTTATTGAAAATGATTACACTCTGAAAAATAATATTAGGTAATACTATAGGTCTGATGTTGGTAAAATACTTAAGTCAGTAAAAGTGAATATAATATTAATGTATAATATGTTTCTAGCAGTTGTAGGAAGGGATACTTTTTCTTATTAATACTACTGTAAATGCATCTCGTGTTGCTCATCATTGACATTTCCTAGACTTTGAAACAGAAAAACAATTCTCCCTGGCTATTTACATTCAATTTCAGCGTTTTAAAATAAATACAAAAAAAATCTGTATTTTGCTTTAAGAAGTGAAGTTCGTTAACATCTTAATGAAAGTGGAAAATAATTGTTATAAACTTTTTGGGGCGGTTTTTTATAACTTTTTTGTCCTCTATGGACACCTAAACATCTCTCCTAAAGCGAGGCACACGTGTTAAAAATAAAGAAAAGTTTCTTTGTTATTTCTGCTGTAAAAAGTTGTTCCCTATTGTTGCAGCTGTGGGTGATCCCTGCGTTTGGAGTCCACCCCCAGTTTGAGAACGGCCTGGGGAAACAGTTTTTCGGCTTCTCCGTGTGGTTTGTTCTGGTGAACCTGGGTCAGCCGCTCAGTGTTTTCTACAGGATGCACTCGGTGGGGGCTCTGATGGAGCTGCTCATCTCTGCCTGACCTGCAGCAGAGGCATAACTCTGACCACATGACTGTTATAGCAGGAAATATACAAAGGTTTAGTGGAAAAACAACATGATACTCATTTATAAATGAGTTGGTTTAAATATGAAATGGGAGTTTGAAAAAGAGTTTGAGGATTCTTTTTCTTTTTTCAGGCTGTTTTTCATGTGTTTTCCCTTTAGTTCCAATAGTCCTCAAAAGCTTAAAGGTAGAGCAGGTAATTCACTTCAGATACACTTTTTGTTATATTCCATGGAATGCTCTTAACATCCCGATAGCAATGAATACATTAAATGGTTTGACAATAAATACATAAAAAAAATTCATCTGTGGAAGCCGTAGTACTGTAAAAAGCACGACCAATCATCTGAGCCGGCCCGGCTAAAATAACTGGATGGCCTACCTGCCTGTCAGCCTTCCATCTGTGCACAAACTTCTCCATTCTTACCTACCCTAACTTTAAGACTTTTTCAAATTGACATGAACATGCTTAAGATGGGTGGTTGCTAACAATTGGCTTAATCCGACTACAGAGGTTCCTTTAGGGACATTAAACATCATTGCTAGTCCAATTTAACTGCTCTGTTGTGTATATGCTGGCACCTCTTGGAATCAAAAACGTCAAAAATCTGAATACCTTTATTCGTCCCACAGAGGGGATATTTAAATAGACTATCCTAACCTAAATGTTTTAACTTGTAGATTTATCAATGTGAAGTTTTGTTTGATTGTCGCGAAATGCAATTGCAAGTTTGAAGCTTAGTGGTAGTACCGTTGAAGTTATACGACATTGTGCCGATTGTACATTGCCTAAATTGAATCCTTAGTTTTTTACTTTTAGGATTCCCTATGTACACCTACTACTACTTAAGTAGTGTTGAATGGTCAAATCTCATTGGATCTTTGGTGAAGGAGCCACCTTCAACCACCAATAAAGGACATTTAAAGGTTCAGCAGACATTCAAAACCGGTTGGAGACACTTTTTGTCAACAACAGTTTTTGTGTGTCCTTTTCCTGTTTCAACGTGAAAGTGCCCCAGGCTCTATGAAGACCGTTTTGCTAGTGTGGCACAGTGAATGAAAAAAATTCAACCCATTTCCTGATTTTGTCAGATTTAATGACGATTTGGCAATGTTAATGACAGTGATTGTATATGATGCACAGTATGTTTTGACACATTAAAACATTCTGTCTTTTTATCTGAAACCTGAGAGTTGGCAGGAATGAAGTACAAGATGATCTCTGCTTGTTTCAAATAGCACCAGAGAGTGTGAATGGTTCCTCTGAGCAAAGTTCAGGTGTGAGGAAAGTACAAACCAGCAGATCCTGTTGTTGGTGAGTGTGTGAAGAGAACAAAGTGGACACCTTCAACAGCTGCTCTAAATCCTCTGGATCTCAAAGAGCCGGATGTCCGTGTCGTACCAGATTGGAGGATCCACATTGCTGTAGTAACAAAAATCAGGATAGAGAAACAAGTCAAATCGATTTTTCTCTCTATGTGTTTATGACTGAAGGACAGGTGGAAAATAACGTTTTTTTCAGAATAAGCTTACAGGTTGCTTTAAAAATTATCGGTGAATTTGATACAAATGATGTAGCTTGTGATAAAAGTTTGCAGAGATATTTAAGCTCACGTAGAAATAAACATAGATACTTTTATTCCTATTTAGAAAATAAAGTATGATTGAACATCAGCCTCTTGTGGCCACACAGTATCACAAAAACCAACATTTAATCCTGACAAAAGAAAAAAATGGGTTTTTTTCCAACCTGTTATCATAAATCAAAATAAATAACTTTGATAAATGATCCTGGCATCCGTTTCCCCTCTCCCAGTTTTTACATAATGAACACAGGAGAGAGACATTTTTAGATCATAGAAATAAATTACCCACATTTTGTTTTTCTCACTTGCCTCTCAGGGGCTCCGTAGAATTGGCCCAAAATATAACACGGTTTCATAAAGGCTTATATTCATGTTTGTTTACCGTAAGTAGATGACCCCCCACATGTAGGTGCGGAACCACATGGCCGTGCCGGCGTTGGCCTGGTACTTCCTGATGAGGATGGGATGAGGGACGGGCAGGAGGCCGACCAGCGTGCCGTGCTGAAGGAACTTCAGGATTTCTGACTCGTCTGTCAAACCCCTGATGATGACAACAATATATATTAACTCATCTGAATCATTAGAACTGCACTAATTATTGTGTGATATGAAAGGTGTTGCAGTGATGAAAGGACTTTGACCAGTATTGCAGTTTTTCAGAGCGGTACATGTTGGTGTCTTTCAGCCCATTTCTTTGGTTTACCATTTAACAACATAAAGGTTTTGGTATCTTATAAACCCATTATTTAGACTACCTGACCAACACCAAACACAACACATGTAGCAACTAGCTAGTGAAGAAAGTGGATAATTTAGCATCTGAAGAGGCAGGTATTTCTCTTAGGAGTTTGTTTGTTGAAACTAAAACAAAGCTAAAAGACTATAAATATTGGACTTATAATAATCAGTTGGACACAAAGATGGTTATGTTGCTGTGTATCTGCTTGATCTGCAAATAGGTAACTGGTTGCTTAAACATTCATCATAAGAGATGCAACAATAAGGGGATAATCTATTAGTGAATTGACAGACATTTTGATGATTGATTAATCATTAAATTAAAAATGTTCATGCAAAGGTTTTATCCAAAACCCCTAGTTCCCTGGGAGAATCTAGCACCGAGAGCATGATTTATTTTAGCTGCTAAAATACAGTTATGTTACCAGAATGATAACTGGTTTGTTAGAATGAGCAGCAAGAGCGACCATGACTGAAAAAGATGGCACTAAACTGGCCATTTACCTCTTTTAAAATAGGTCAGTAAATGCTTCCGAGATTAATACGTGTATCAATTCTTACTTGTCAATGCAAATCTTCTCCACCTGAGGCACCAGTACTTGTAACAGCCTCATGATGGTCTGTAGAGGAAGTTTGGCTTTCCATGACAACACCTGAGAACACACAAGCAGCATGATGAATATAATAAATACAAATAAAAGGAATAGTAAAAAAGTAGAAAACACTTCCACTAACCCAGTCTGTGTTAGCGCTCCAGGCTGCTGATGATGATGATGCACTTGATAACCGACTCCTCGCTGCTTCCGACTCTGAATGGTATGCCTGATTATAAAATAAAAGCACGGGACTTTAACTTTACCTGCAGTAAGAAAAACAGTAAGATAGAGTGATGTGAAGTGTGATGTACCTCGTGGTCTCTCTCTGAGTTGGACTCTGTGTCGCTGGCTCCGCCCACAGCACTGGTGTCAGCAGGAGAGTCAGAGGTAGGCACGGTGATCATGGTGCCGTCCACACTCACCTGGGACTTCGCCGTTATCTTATCAATTCCTAACGGATAAAAACATTCTTTTTTTGAATTGCAGAGGAAAAGAGAATTACTCAAATAAATATTGGTAGTTGAGTATTACTATCTTCAGCTCTTTACAGGCTTGAAAGGTGGCTCTGAAGTTTTTTCTTAAAACTTCATGGGGCACATTTGACAAATTGAATTCACAGCTGATACAACCGATTTCAATGGAGATCCAGAATAATAATAATAATAATGACCAAAAGAGACACAGAGACTCACAATGAATATGAAAAAGGGAAAAACAAGGAAACCCTAAAAGAATACAAAGAAACAAAAAATAAGAAAAAAGAGTGGTTAACTATACATCATTTAAAGACCGATATGATTATTTGTAAAAACATGGAGACATTTTTTTTTTTCAATGTGGCAAAAATGAGATATCCAAATTCCCCACAAATGACTAATATGTAAAAAAAATGTATTTTGCAGATACTGTAATACAAAGGTAATATTCTAATGTAAGTTAATCAACTGGGAATGTTTCCTCTGTAAATGACTGTACTGTCTCCTTTCTCACCTGGAGTAGCCACTAAGCTGGCTTTGAGTGTTCCCGGCTCAACAGAATCAGCAGGTCTGCTCCTCTCTATGGACTCTGCCTCTGTGGAGTTTGTCCTGGAGATCCCAGACTTCTTCTTCTTCTGCAGAACCCTCTGAATAGATGCCGTGTCGGACGGCAGGTTGGCCAGCTGGTGGAAAACATTACGCTTCCGGATGATGGCATACACAAGGTTGGAGTTACCTGTGAGCGAGATTTAGTCAGGAGTTTAATTTAATCCTCCATGCAAACAAAAGTTAGACACGGAGTTCCGCAAGGCTTTGTACTTGGACCTACTTTGTTCACCTTATATATGCTTCCGTTTTACTTTACTATATTTACTTTCAAGTTTCACCCATCACCCGTGAGTGGGTTTTTCACAAATGTTGGGAATTTTAACGGCACAAGTCAGGACTTTTCCGATATCCTTTCAGACGAAGCGGCCTAGGAACGTGGTATATTTAACAAACCGCCACTATATTGTCTATTTTCTCACCATCAAACTGATACTGGATGATGTTGTTGAAGACCTCGAGCAGGAAGAAGACGAGGTGGTGGTTCTCTTGCGAGGAGAAGAGGAACCAGGGGGTGGTGAAAGCCTCCAGGAGGTGGAGCAGCTTGTTGGCCGCCACCATGGACAGGCTCTTCAGATAAGGTGAAACTGTAGAGGGCAAAGAAAATGTTAAAATGACACAGAAGATTTCTCTGCAGTTCTGACATCAAGCCACTAGGGCGCGACATTTCCTTTGTGGTACTCACTGTTCACTATGATTGTAAGAAGGCAGTCAAACAGAGGCTGCAGACGCTGGTGTCCACAGGTGGTGATCTTGTGGAAGATCTAAAAATAATCAAATAAAATGTGATTACATAATAATAATACAAAAATAAAACAGAGGGAAAATGTTGAACAGACAGCAGAACTCTACTCATACTTTTAGTATTTATTATTATTATTATAAACAACAGCAGTAATATATATAAATGTTATATTATTACTATTATTAATCCAATAACTTTATTTATAGAGCTCCTTTAGAAAAGAAACATGAAATAAAAGTCGGAATGACACATGGAATATATAGCATGATTTGTGTGAGACTTTGTAAACAAATGTTGTGTATAAACCTTTTCATAAATTAATTTGAAAAATCATTTCTTTGTTTTTAGAATTTCATTTATGAAAAAAAAAAATTCAAGGTAACTTGAATGTAATTGGTATACAACTCAACTGTTTGGGGCGAAGTGTTTTTAAATAAAGAATATAAACTATTCTCTAACATTACATGTCTTACAACAATGAGCAGGTCTGCGTGGGTCCCTGTGAAGATAGGGATGTCCATGGGGACATGCAGAGTGAACGGCTTGTTCAGACGCACACCGAAGTTCCTCTCCCCGCTCAGCAGCAGCAGGATGAACACGCCGATGTGCATGAGGCCCACGCGAGCTGCAAACACGTGTATAAAAAGACAGATTATTCAGGGGTATAAAACAACCATCTATGCAAATTAGCACTCATCTCAATATGCATGTGCAAATAGAAGTAATCCCTGAGACTCACACGGATCTGCTCTGGCATCATTCAGGCTGAAGAGGATGGGAACCAGCACGTCCAACACGTCGCTGCTCTTCAGCACGAAGAACAGGAATTTCTAAAACACACAAACACACCTGAGTTTACATATTCATCCATCTTACTCCCTCACATCAAGAACTACATGAGATGATGAATTTCAGGGCTTTATTTTAAAACAGGGCTTTGTCGGAAATCCCTTTGATATTATGTGGCATTTTTAAGCGATGCTGCTAGTATAGTAAGGCAAAAGAGACAAGTTCAAAACCCAATATGGATTAGTGCAAAATCGCAAATCACAGTAATCGCAATATTTGGTAAAGGCAAAATATGTGAAAATATCTGAATGAGGTATTGTGGTGCTGCAGAGAAGTCGTGGCCTAAAAACAGTGTTCTACCAACTTAAAATAAATCCTGCATATTGCAATATCAGTCAAAATCGTGCAGCCCTCAATGACACCACTATATTTTTGCTAAAGTTGCTCCATCTTGTAGCTTTAGCATCATTCTGATAAACCGTGCTCCACACCTTGTTGAAGTCACAGAACTTCCAGAAGAGGATGAGCAGCTCCTGATGGAACTGGATCTTCTTGGTGGAGCGGGGCAGGTAGGTCTGCACCAGAGGGTTGTTCATCAGCCGCCCCAGACCCTTCAGGATAAAACTTAAGTCCTGATGAACAGAGAATTAGATGATATTGTAGGCTGTTAAATAGTTTTGGACGGTGGAATATTACTCTTTCATTTGAATTATTTGATCAGATTCCTGTCTATTGGTATAACATGTATTCAAATATATTCAAAGCTCAGATGTTGTATACTCTGATGATCTAACATTGTGTTTCTATTGTAGGGACCCACAGCTGATAAGAGTTAAGACTAGCCAATGTTCTCTGACATGGAAGGTCAGGAAGATTCAAAGTCTATATGATGTGTTTTTGTTGCACTATATTTGAATGCTTTTATTGTTTTTTGTAACGTACTTTGAATTACCTCGTGTTGAAATGCGCTATATAAATTAACTTGCCTTGCCACAGCACACTTAGTTATGGAATACTGCTGCTTCTTTTATTTAAAACTTTTCCACACATTGAAATTTTTAGCAGCAGGTTTGAGCACCAAGGAAACAATCAAAATTAAACTTAAGTGTCCTTGGGCAAGATACTTAACACCAAATTGCTCCTCCTATAGGCATGTCTACGGTATCAAAAGGTATTTATGTCGCATTGGATAAAAGCATCAGGTAAAAGACATGTCAATGTAAAAAAATAATAAAAATGTAAGTCATTTGAGTTTAAAATACTGGACATACTAGACTAATGGGTCATGTCAGATTATGATTTTTCCTACGATAGTGTATTGGCCATATCAAGCCATTATTGATTCTGAAATCTGATTGGCACATCCATAATTTACCTCTTCTCGGTGTATCCTGGAGAGATAATTCACAAAGAGGTTATCAGGTCCAGCTGGCTGAAAAAAGAACAAATACATGATTTTAAACTCTGAATCAGTAAACGATTACATTTCACTCTAATAATAAAAATGATCCCCCTCTCACCTCCTGCTCCTCCACCTCTGAGGGGGCTGCGGAGGTGTCCAGGGCCTGGAGGGCGGAGCCTGTGGCCGACCCGGCCTCGTGCTCCAGGGTGACGATCAGGATCTGCACCGCCTGCTCCACCAGCTGCTCCCGGTGGTCGGCGAACAGCAGGTGGTTGTAGGGGATGCCGTAGCCCACGGGGTCGTAGGCACACACCACGTTGAGCAGGGAAGTGAACAGAGGCAGGGCATGTCTGGGGGGGGGTGAAGGACAGGTGGAGGTCAGGGGCATGGAGGGCTATCAGTGTGTTCAGAGCAAGGGGCTCTTCAGAGGGGGCTACATGTCCCATAGTGTGGGGTAATGCATAGCAGAGGGTGAGACATGTTCAAGGACGCTTTTCCCACTGGGGAATTTCATAGTTCTATTTTTATCTTCCTCATTTTATGCTCATTTTCCTCTTAAAATTTCTCCTGTGTGGACATATCTTAGTCAAGTTTAAAAGCGTTCAATTATTTTTAGAAAAAGAAAACACTTTTATCAATAGTCAAAGCCAGGATTTTTAAACAATTTGGAAAAAAGTGTATTAAATCTCTTCCATTCACTTTTTTAACACTGCATATATGTGCGTTTCTTTTGTATTAATTTGTTATGAGTTCATAGATACAAAATACTTATTTGTAGATATGACTCCTATTCATAAATATATGGATATATATTTAAACATGGAAATTCAATGTGCCCAAGAAAAACCCAGTTTGCAGCCAATTTATTTGACAGATCTTTGTATCAACATTTTACAAAATATTTCCTGTATAATGTATATATTTACAGTTATTATTGTTCCAAAAAGGTACATCTATGAACAACTGTCATAGACTAGTCGTACATTTGCAAAAACAATGTTATCTTTCCGATAGTATCTCTAGAAGAAGCTGCACTAAAGATGATTTTAGGGTGCCTCACTTTATGCACATGTTGAGGATGTGTGTTTGTGTCACCTGTTTTCTGAGGAGCAGAAGAAGGTCACCCAGGGGTTAGGGTTCTTACTCTCAGAGGAGGGGGGGAGGTACATGGCCTCAGAGAGACAGGTGAGGAGCAGCTTCAGCAGCTCTGTCCTGAACAGACAAGACAACAAAATAAATCAATGTTATTTAAACATTTACCAGAAAGCTTTTATACTATAGCCTGACCAATTTCAAAAAAAGACCTGTCAGTGCTCTCTGGTAGACAACCCCTTCAACCAGGTTTATTATAAACTACCACAAACATATCTTTGGTATTATTTGACTGTTATTTCTTGTAACAAGTTTTAGCTTGATATTTCAGATTGGCTGATGGTAGCGATGTATTTGGAGGACAATGAATCCAGGGTGACGGCCATTTAAATTCATCATGTCGCTGTTGTCCCACCTCCAGGCAAAATGCTATCAGACTTGGTAGTGTTGATATGTGAAATAACAAAAACAAGTTACCCAATTGTTATGGACGGGTTTGATTGCAAACCTTTCTACCACATTTCTTTTTAATTGACATGAACAAGACAACTAAAAGTAAGTTCTCCACAGTCCCTGCTGGGCTGCAGTCTCACCTGTTGATGTCGTGGATGTAGTTCAGAGGAGGGGACTGAGCGAAGCCCACCCCGGCCTCCCAGATGTACTCGCAGCTGTCTATGGAGCGAATGTCCTCGGCTGTGTCCTGCAGCAGAGAGCAGAGCAAAGAATAATGAACATCATGTCAAGGACAACCTGACAATGACAAAGGCATACACATTTTGTTGATGTTCTCATTTAGGCTGCCATACCATTTCCAATTTTAGAATTTTGATAATTGATTTATAATTTAAGTCATTATAACCAAGCCTTGAAGCACTCACACTATTTGTATCAACTTATTCATTTATGTCATTGTATTTATTATAGAAAAATCGGTATTCAGTATTGGCATACAATATACCCGGAATGTATCGGCTAGTAAATAAAACCAATAAGCAGAACTTAAAACATTCTTTACGGATCAAACTTCTCTATTATTGTAAATGTACTTTTGGAGGAACTTGTGGTTCTCAAACTTTTTCTGTCAGGCCCCCCCTTTGGCACCCCCAACACAAATAGTCACGTAAAACATTTATTAAAATACACCAATATGAACGTGAGTATTCCTTTAAAAAAACTTAAAAAATCCCTTTGCTAGAACATTGATAATAAAACAATGCTCCATAAGTCTGTGTGCTCCAAACAAATTATACATAATACAATTGTGCAATACCTTTGCTAGAACAATAAGTTATAATACTTTGCCACTGCTGATGCTGATATTTGGCAAAGTGTGTCTTATCATTAGTGGCTGCAATGAGCCTGTCTGGCACTGCACATTTCTTCAAAACGGGGCTGCAGGCTCAGTGGCGGCGCCAGAGATTTTCTTTTAGGGGTGCTGTGGGGTAGCTTGACGTTTCATAGAGGGTGCTCAAACATGTAGGGTTTCCCATTAATGTACCGGGTGCTACAGTGGAATTTTCTACTGCAACACTCCCCACACGCACACACACACACACACACACACACACGCACAGTGTACCCGCGACTGTTACAATGAAGGCTCGATAATCAGCTCACGGCATATAGGGGTAAGCAGGGGTAAAGTGCTATTTTTATAGGTGGTGTGTGGACCTAATATCCTCTAGGGCAGTGGTTCTCAAAGTGGGGTCCGCGACCCCCCGGGGGTCCGTGGCACTCTGCCAGGGGGTCCGTGAAAAGTTTTCAGATTCATTAATTTAAATGATCATGATATCATTTTTTTTTTCTTTTTTTTTTTAAAAACTTTTTACAAAAGGCTTCATAGTTCAACAAATAATATTTTTTTATTTTAATCTAAAATAGTTCATAGATTACGTTCTAATCTAACAAATCTATACATTTAAAAATCAAGCGCGTCACCCGCTACCGTGGAAACAACAATAACTGGTACGTCAGTCAGAGAGCGCCGCTGCTAGCATCATAGAGATATAACACGGCTAGCATACTACGAAGATGGACAGATTTTTAAAACGACCGGTTACGGCTACAAATGAAGTAAATGAAAAACAAAAAACTAAAGTAAAGAAATACGATGAGGAGTATCTCCAATATGGATGTATTGAAGTGGAAGGGAAACCGAAATGTCTGATATGCCTGCATATCTAATATCTTTCTAATACATTTCTCTTGTGTTGTTCTTTCACATAACTAAGACTATAGAAGTGTAAAAAATAGGCTACGTCTACGGTGGCCCTGAAGTGCAAGACACCACAGCATTTCAGAAAACACCACAGCATTTCACAAAACGCTACAGCAT
>CALSBZ010000022.1:8367-26251 GCA_943591055.1 Gobionotothen gibberifrons | reverse complement strand
CTGTGCAGGAGATTGTCTCCAAAATAAAACCCTCTGGTTCTCCAATCCACCCTGTCCCTCCTCGATTTTTTAAAGAGGTATTCCCCACTATAGGACCTTTTGTTCTTGACGTTTTTAACAGCAGCCTGCTCACAGGGGTTGTTCCGGAAAATTGGAAACATGCAGTTGTACAACCACTTATTAAGAAACCTAGTCTGGATCCCACAGTTCTTGCAAACTTTAGGCCCATTTCCAAATTGCCTTTATGTCCAAAATCCTAGAGAAGATTGTATACAGTCAACTTCTCGCTTTTCTGGAAGAGCACAAGGTACTCGAGGTCTTCCAATCTGGTTTTAAAACCTTGCACAGCACGGAATCAGCTCTTTTAAGAGTTTTTAATGAAATCCTTTTAACAACAGAATGCATTATCCTTTTACTCCTTGATCTAATGGCCGCTTTAGATACAGTGGACCATGAGATCCTGATAGCTCGTTTGGAGCAGTGGGTGGGCATTAGGGGCAAAGCCCTCGAATGGTTTAGGACGGTCGTATCTGACTGGTACAGTAGGACTTTCTGCGTCAGCCTTGGGGACTCTGAGTCCTCATCTGCTCCTCTCCTTTGCGGGGTTCCACAGGGCTCAGTGTTAGGCCCCCTGTTATTCTCCCTGTATTTGCTCCCTCTTGGGTCCATTCTTAGGAAGCACGGTATCACTTTTCATTGCTATGCGCAGACGATTGCCAAATATATGTGCCACTTAAAAAGAACGACTCATATTCAGTTAAACCATTGTTAAACTGCCTTGAAGACATTAAGTCCTGGATGTCATGCAACTTTTTTTAATTAAATGATGACAAAACCAAAGTTATGGTTTTTGGTGCTCCTCGGGCACTCCCATAGACCTAGAATCCTTGTGCCACTCCACCAGGCCTACCATCACAAATCTTGGGATAAAGATGGACCCTGAACTCAAGCTTGACAGCCAGATCAAGGCAGTTGTTAAAAACAGCTTCTTCCACCTCAGGCAACTAGCCAAAATAAAGCCTTTTTTTAAATAGTGACCTTTTTGAAACGGTAATCCATGCCTTTGTCACCTCCCGCTTGGATAATTGTAATGCACTATATATTGGGATAAGTGCGTCCTCCCTTGCTCGCCTGCAGATGGTGCAAAAGGCAGCAGCATGGCTACTAACTGGCAGACGCAAACACAAGCACATTTCTCCAATTTTATCTTCACTCCACTGGTTGCCCGTTCATTCGAGGATTCATTTAAAAACTCTTTTATTTACTTTTAAAGCCCTCAATGGCCTGGCCCCGCCCTACCTCTCTGAGCTGTTACACAGCTACACGCCCACTCGCACTCTCAGGTCAGCTGATCAGTTGCTCCTGAGGGTGCCAAAAACTAAGTCTAAGCGCAGAGGGGACCGTGCTTTCTTTATATTGTATGTATCTCTCTGTACAGCACTTTGGTCTGGAGGTTTTAAAGTGCTATAAAGTTGGATTGGATTGGATTTGATTGATTGGAACATAAAAATGACACAATGTTGACTATTGTTCTTTTGAGACCAACACATGTTCTGCAGAAATGTCATTCACGGATAATGAACAAGACCGATGCAAAGCTTTGGTTCTCCTTGATTAGATTCTGAATATTGGCAGGTGTTTGCGTCCAGCTGCACTGAGGGATAATCAGGCCACAGCTGAACGTCTGCCACACATGAGTGGCTGTGTAATGTAGAAGGGTACTGTGCACTCACCGGGCTGTTCTTCTTGTGGCTCTGAGCGGTGAAATCTGGACAGAAGAGCAGGTCAGAGATGGCCAGCAGCAGGGATTCAGCCAGCGGTCGTGACTCATCATCAATACCATCTTCATCCAAATGCTGGAGGACAAAGAGAGGAGATAGAAGATGTCTCATTTGTAGTTTTGCTATTATAGACACCACATTAAGAATGTGGTGATTTGTGGTTAAACAAGAAAGTATTACTTAAGATCATTCCTCAACAGTAAAGTAGCAACACTACTTAAAGGGGACCTATCATGCAAAATGCACTTTTGTACATCTTTTACACATGAATATGTGTCCCCGGTGTGTCAGGGAACTCACCAAGTGTCAGAAAACACAACCCTCTCTCTTTTCCTCCATACCCAAATCTCTAAAAACGGGGCTGCAACGGATCTGATACAGACTGATACAGATTTGAAATTGTTCTGACGTCAGAAACGGGATGCTCCGCCTATATGGGCAACTCTCCACCTATCAGGGGAATGAGAGGTTGCGTGGCGAGGTTGCGTGGCATGGTAACAGCATGGTAACAGCATGGTAACAGCATGGTAACATGACGCTCGTGCCTCGCCCCCCTCCTTTGCAAGGGGGGCGTGGTCAGCTGCAGCTCATTTGCCACATAATCAGCCCTTGTGAAGACAGGGCTGGAATAGAGCAAATAGAGCAAAATGAGGCATGGCTAAAATGCATGATCTGTTTGGTATTTTGAAAAAAAAAAAAACAGACATGTTTTATATAGGTATGGCCCTAAAATATATTATTCAAATATAGCATGATGGGTCCACTTTAAATTACTAATAACAAGTAAACAACCTATTGCTATTTCAGTCAAAGTAAACAGTATTAACAGTAAAATGTAATAAGATATATGCATAGAGATATGTAATCTCGAGAGTTTCGATGAAAAGATTGATATGAGTCTCGTATCTGAAAGCTAAGCCACGTCCAGAAAACTGTTAGCTTAGCCTAGCACAAAGACATAAAAAGGAGGCAAACAGATACCTTGTCACTTCGTCTCCCCAATAAATTGTTGCAAACAAAACCATATATGTTAGTGTAAAGATTTGACAAATGAGTTTTACCTGGTTAATACTTGAGAGGTGTTTGTAGTTAGCTTTAGTTAGCTTCTGACAGAGCCAAGCAAGCAGTCTCCCTGTGTTTACAGTCTTTCTGCTAAACTAAGCTAATGGGTTGCTTGCTACAGCTTCAAATGTATCATACAGACTTCAGAGTGGTATCAATATTCTCATTCAACCCTCAAGTTAAAAATGAATATGACTGATAGCAATTAAACAATTTTTTTCCTAAATGTTCTATTGATATTATGGTATTATAGTCATCGTGAATTCCTTTGACCACAATATGTATGTGGGGAAAATCTGATATCGTGACCGCCCCTACTATAAAATCTAAATGTTTCACTTTTGTTCCCAACATATCAAATCAATAGCAATTTCTCCCCACAGAACCACAAACTGATTTCATACAACTACCAACAACCTATCATTCTGTTCCAACTGCTGCAGCTCTGCACTTTACTCCAGTCCCACACTGTAATTAAGGGACATTCAATCCCTTTTAATTCAACCACTGCATAGCCAGGAGGAGGGATAGGGGGGGGGACAGACAATATGGGCAGTGTTTGGATGGTGGGTCCCTGGTCGACCAGGTAACCAGAGAACCAGCAGCCGTCAGGAGGCAGAGATGAGGGAGAGATGAGGGGGGAGGGAGGGGTGGGTTTCAGACACTGATGTCGACAGCAACAACTGTCTAATTTTACAGATACTGCTCTGTCCATCACTTCTAACCAACCACTGTGGATTATTATACGTGCTAATCTCAAATCCTCTGATGTGTGTAAAGCTGAGGGGCTGCGGACGGATTGAACTCTGCAAACTGTCTGCAGTGGGATAGGATTTCTCTGACTGCTGTTCTCCTTCAGGTTCAACTGCAGGTTTGGCAAGGCAGCAAAAGATTTATACATTTCCCTCTGAGAATACGTTTAATGGTACAATTTCGATTCGTTGTTCTTTTGTTATTTAAATCAACCAATAAAAACATCAAGGCTTGTTATTTTCCCAAAGATCTGGAGATTTCTACTGCTTGGATTTAGCATTCCCTTTCTCGTAAAACATTTGCAAATTATGTGAATTTTGAGACATGCACTGTTTATTTGGGAGCCATCATATTCTACTTCTTCTTCCCCCCATACAATGTGAGTGTTTGACACCAACTGATCAGAGGTGAAGCATAACACTGCGATCCAGAAACACATCACAAGCGTGGGACTGCAATTATTGTGAGCAAAGCACGTTATATGGGTATTCTCTGAGCGCTATTAAGGGAACTTTAAAATTCAACATGAACACCATTCAATAGCCAGTGGAATATGAAAGCACGTGGCAATTAGATAGATAGCTAACTAGCCAGCTGTTAAATTAGTAATATTTAACTTTGCTTCAACCACACACTCTGGACCAAAACCTGACCAGTATGAAAACTGATAATACACAAGTGCACTGGTAGAGGTAGAGAGGTCATACACCAGTCGTAAGGTCGAAAGTTAGATCCCTAACACCTGCAGTCAACATCTTGCTGTGTCCTTGGGCAATATTCTAAACCCCAAATTGGCCTGGCCATAGGTGTGTGAAAGTGAGTGAGTGTCTGTCTCCCTGAGCAGGTGGAACCTTGTATGGCAGCCTCTGCCTCTGTATGAATGTGGGTGACTGCTGACTTGATACAAAAAAGTCAAAAATATGTAAAAGCACGTTGAGGAGCTGCAAACACTGGAAAAGGGCGATATAAATGTAGTCCATTTACCCTTTTAACCCGCACACACACAGGTTTGTGATTTTTGTTTGATTATTGCTTCCTCAATGCATAACTTTCCTATTACAGTCCCCTCACAGGACTGAATCTCTCACAAGCTTCAATGTGAAATCATTAATGATGCAGTTAACAGCCTGAAGACCTTTCAGTTCTGGAGCTTCCCCCTCCTCATGTCCTCTGATCCGACAGGAGGCAGACTAAGCGTCAAACAGGAAACACAGCAGAAAGTGCAAGAATTACACAAGAGTGTTTCTACTCAGCACTACTTCCTGGAACAGATTGAGTGTCAGTGTGAGTCGTACCCCCGCTCGACCGGCCCCGGGCACGGTGGACCAGAAGAAGCCTCTCCAGTCAGCGTCCTCAAAGATGTAAGGCAGGATGCGTGTGAGCAGGCGGGTGCAGTTCAGGACGATCTGACGCTCTTTCTCTGAGGGGCAGCCGGAGTCAGCCCCCTGCACCAACCTCTCCACTGCCTGAGGGAGAAAAACACATAACTTAAAACCAGAACAATACTATAAAGTCAGGTGTCTATACATTTATGATTTCAATTACGATATATTTATTTTGTAAGATTCTGTGTTCAACATCAATATTCTCTCCATCCTGTGCCCCCAACCTTAAGCAGGTGTCATACACATATCTCCAAAGTTAATTTGACTTCATTTTTAATTTGTTTTTGAGGAATCAAGTGATAATGGTGAGCCTTGCAGGCAGCTGAATTGTCTAGACCTATCTTCCCTAAAGGAAGATTTTATTTTATTTGTTGGTTCTGGTTAACAAAGACAGCAGCGATTGGTGGTGAGAGGTCATTAAAAACACCATGCAGACAAACATTGTTCAATGTATAAGATACAACATATAACAGCAACATGTTTTGGGAAGTGTGTCTAAAATGGCACACAAGACATCAGGAATACCCCTGCTTTACAAGATGGTGCGGCCATGAGAAACACAGAGTTTTGGGATTCAATATTTCACTCAGTTCAAACATCATTAATAGTTCATAGTGAGCTTAATCAAACTGAAATAGAATATAGAGTACAGTGCATGATACTGTTAGACAGAGTGGAATAACAACAACAAAGCTTCTAAAAGGAAAACTTGACATTAAGGGATTACAGATTTCAATGTCCAACTGTTCCATGCTGTAAGAAATGTAGGTTATCCTGTCTTACTGTCTCGTTGTTCCTTTTGTTGAACATTTTATTTGTCAGCCAGGTCTACAAGGAACACCCCATCTGCTTTACTCAAATAACCTTTGACCTTTACAAACACTGATGTGTGTAACGTGTAAAGTGTGTGAACAAAGAGCAGCATTCCTGTGACTCTGACAGAGGAATAGCTGCACTAAGACAACACACATATTGTCTCAGAATTCCAGAAGATGGCTTGTATATTTGAGTCCAGGACATCTCTGACTGGATACATACTGAAAACCATAATTGACATCTTCTCTCCATCCTGATGAATGCAGGTTACCTTGTAGCAGAGGGTTGCCAGGTTGGATGGAGACTCCTCTCTCACAGCTCTGATCTCTGCGGCCGGCACCAGAGCGAACACATCCTGGACCGTGGTGGAGGTGTCGGCCCAGAACTGATCCCAGAAGGCATCGTCTGTGGCTTCTACAGGCTGCGGGAGAGGACACAAAGTCATTCTTTGTGTGTGTTTATGATGATCTCAGTCTGGAGAATCATCATTTTGTACTGCTCATTACTGTGCACCTATTATTGAATACAGTTTTCTCGAACCAGCTATAGTCAGAAGAAAACGGAATATGTGTCTTTTTATTTTAAAACCTACATTATTTATTAACCTTAGTGTATTTATCCCTTTTGTTTACTGTCCTTTTGTCCTATTTGTCTCTGACCTTATGTTGTGTTAAACCCTATAAAGTCTATGGGAGTACTGTTTTTAAGAACAATTTCAAGCTACTTCTACTGATACTTTTATATTCATTTTATCTAAATACTTCTCAGATAAATATTGTACTTGTACTCCACTACATTGATATGACAGCTGTAGTAGATAATGTTTGCTTTTCCAACATGACAGTCAGACATTACATTCTACATATGATTGGTTCTGTATTTAACATAAAGAGAATAATTATGTAGGACACAAAAAACACAAGCAACCAACTAAGGATACTTTTCAATACCAAATAATCAGTCGGTTATTTATTGAGCAAGTGATTAATCCTAAACATTCTGAAAATGTCAACATTCTTTGGTTTGTCCAAAAAACCGAATACATGTAAGCCTACTATCACAGATGTATTTTTCTTTTACTTGAAGGTAACTCGATGAATCGATTGTCGAACACTAAAAACAGGCCTGAGTGCAGAGTCTGTAGTAGATCCTTATCAACTTCATCTAGTTAGTTCCACCTTAAATGCACCTGCGAGGGACACTTGCTGCCTGCAGGAAAACTAATTGAATTCAACATTTAACAATCACATGTCACATGTTCAAGTTATTTAAGGATAATTTCACAAAACAAACAAACAAACAAGACAGGTGAAGGACTCAGAACACCAATAGGGCCAACCTGCCTGTTGACAGTCTCTTAAAACGCAACAAATACAGAGGAAAATAAACATATATCACGAAATGTATGTATATTATGTCAGGACATCTTCATTTGTAAACTGACTGAAGTGTTTACTTCACTTCCCTTCCACTTTGTGTCATTGAGGCTTCAGTTAAGGCTACCATCTGGCACTCTAACTTTATCTCCACAAGCTGAATTTAAAACACAAGCGACGTTAGTTTTTTCTTTTTAAATAACTGACCTGTGTTTTGGTTGTGAGCTGTATCACCGCTTTCCTGAAGTGCAGTTTGGTGTCGGCGTTTCCCATGTTGTGTCACAAACCAACACCTCCTGTTTAGGATCCGTGTTAACAGCAGGTTAACAGTCGCAGTAAAGGAGGATAATCTCCCTCATCCACCGCTCTGTTCCTGCTGCGTTCAGGGGCTGCTCGGAATATCCACCTGCAAAGGGAATGTCATGTCAAAAATAGCTGCTGTTGTTTTTTTTAATGTTTTTAACATGGGTAATGCTTATTCATGATATTGTTTTTGTTAAAAATGACTTGTGGTGCAACTGAGGAACACATTGCTGTACATTTTATAAATTGAAATGATTTGTAAATGAATTATTTGTATTGTAAATACATTTATATCGAACTGCAACATTTATAGGCAATAGAAAAAACAAAAGACACAAACTTCACAATGATCTCAACAACAAGGTAACAAGAGTAAAAAGAAAACTGATAATAATTGTATAACACAATACTAATTATAATAATAAAATAATATGTATAATGATACGCATACAAAAAAGGGCTTTACATATGGAAAAAAACAAATAAACATCAGTTCGATGGTAAAATTAATAAAATACTCCTAAATAAACTAACAAAAAATAGATAATGTTGTTAAATGAAAACAAAATAAAAAACGTATTACTGGAATAAATCAAATAAACATATTTTAACACGGTAATTTAAATGAATTAACTGTTTCAGATATATTGACATAAAATATTTCCGTTGAATAATTTGTCCTAAATTATCTATCTATCTATTGAAGATAATCAAATTATTCCTACGGCCCTTAAAGGCAACATTCAGCCAAGCAGGATCCAAACTGGACGACTTCCGGGATCCTAATGTACATATTTGTCTTCATTTACACTGTTCATTTTAAAGTGGTTTAATTTGTGTGGGTCAGTGATTCAGATGCAGGTAATAAGAATGAAACAATCACATCTACATCATCATCATCATCAGCAGCAGCAGCAGCAGCAGCAGCAGCAGCATCATCATCAAATTATTTCATCGAAATTCTTTTGTTCTTTGTCATTAAAAGTTATTAGTAGTTTTATTTTTCTCCAATTACATAAGGAGTCATCGGCCAATGGAAGAACCATAGACTATAAAGGGAAGCACCAGGAAGAACCTATCATGATACTTCAGGTACAATCAGGATACATGAACTCTTGTGTTTACAGGGCAACAGTGACATCCAGTGACACTTTATTACAAGACGGAGCAATTTTGCAGCTACAACAGCAATCAGTGTTCTTATGTCATCATTTGTATTCTGATAGATTTTAATATGAGTTAAAGTGTTTGGTTAGTATCCACTTCCTGGGCCAACAAACACACCAACATATTCTACAGCTACCTGCCCTTAGCTGTTTATAAAGCTCATAGCATTAGCCAACAACATACAAGCTAACGGCTAACATCATATTAAGGCCACCATGCTGCCATCAAAAGCTGCTTCTTATAACAACATGTGCAATTAACCTGATCATGATGTAAAACAACTGATGGTGTGATTAAAAATATGTATGCAAAAATGTAAAGTCTTGCAAGTTTACAAACTATTTGATACTGTTAGTGTCTTGTTGGCCTACTAACATTACCAACATTTGACAATAGTTTCTTATTTAGAAAAGTAAACCAGAGTTAAAGTGGACCTATTATGATATATTTGAAAAATATATTGTAGGGCCATACCTATATAAAACATGTCTGTGAAGTTTTTTTTTCAAAATACCAAACAGTTCACCCATTGTAGCCATGCCTCACGGCCCGTCCACACAGCGGCTTTGGAAAAAGCTTGCCAGCGGGCGTGTCTGAAGCTCGACCAACAACCAATTACATGAATCTCTCGCCCCTGACACACAAGCAGCGGTTTGATTGGCTAGAGCTTGTACTGGCATATGATTTGATTGGCTGATGCTTCCACCCAAAGCTTCAGAAGCTTCAAAAGTTGAACATTGCTCAACTTTTGCAGCCTGAAGAAGCTTCCAACACCGCTGTGTGGACGTGCCGTCATACTGCTCATACCCCTCTTTTGCAGCCCTGTTAGAGAAACGCGGATATTGGGTCCTTAGCTTGAAAAAAAAAAGGAGGAGGCGGAACTAATGCCTGATAAAGTTAAAATCGGTTGTGATAAAACGCCATCCTGTTTAAACCACATCAAGGATTATTTCTGAAACAGTATGGAGCTCAAATGCTTTTTCTCTTGCAGGTTTATCACAAGGCGAGTTCTTTTTTTATTTCCTGCTTTTTAAACACATGTGCTCTACAGTACAGGTTAGCTCTGAGTGTTAGCGAGGCTTGCTAATGTAAACAAAGACGAGATTACGTCCAAAACACGTCAGGCATTGTTTCTGATAGCAACTTTCTGTGGGTCCACCGACGTCACAGCGGATGGACACGTCATAGCGGATGGACACGTCACAGCGGATTGAAATCTGTATCTCGTTGTACGCCCGTTTTTAAAAGATTTGGGTACGGAGGAAAAGAGAGAGGGTTTTATTTTCCCCGACGCACCGGGGGACACATTATGTATGTATAAAAGACATCACAAAATGCATTTTGTGCAGGTCCCCTTTAAATAACCTTGCGTTTTCAATTATTGGGTTTCCTTCCATTTTCTGATCCGTGCAGGTTTTTTTTACAATTTCAGTCACTACTCTCATTCCTAAAGATCTTTAAATGACCCACCCCGGTTTATAACTTAAAGCATATCAGAAATGTATTTTGGCCCAATGCTGATCACAGATTTGTAAACTAAAAGGAAAAAAAAACATATCCAAAAAATATTTGTCATTTTGTAACTAGGTACTAGAAACATAATCTTCACCAGCAATAAGAACACTATATGCAACACATTTAAATAAAACAGAAACAAACTACAATATAAATGTTTATCTATCCATTTTTTTTCAAGTGGATCCATTGAACTTAATGACTTATATCAGGGATGGGCAAATGGCGGCCCGGGGGCCGCATGCGGCAGCCAAATACAGTGAAATAATCTGTGACGCGTTTGTGTGTATTGTGTTTGTTTCCCGGGAAAACACTCACAAGAAACACCGGCTGTTGTTATGCCTGCTGTGACGTTAAGTTACCGCTTGTAATTATGCCTTATTTATCATATGAATTTGGCGAAACAAGTTTAATATTCTAAACACCAATACTTTGTTTATTTTAAATCAGATGAAAACAAACTGTCACGGACCCTGCCGTGTTATCTATGATTACTATATGCTTTTCATTCATCATTTCAGCGGCAGGGAGGGGGAGTGGGTGCGGGTTGACAGGCGTCTGTGTTGACATTCCCCTTATTGTGGAATAAGGGGAATGCAGAGACAGGCTACAAGTGTCTTAGGATCAAGTTAGACAACTAATGTCTGAGTTAGTGTTCATGACTTCATGTTTATGTCATCTTAATGGTTAATCTCAATATTCACAAATTTTCTGTGCTTTCCAATAGTTTAAAATAGTTGTATTCCACTGTTTAATAACCTGTTCAATACAAACATGCCACTTGTAAAAATTAAATAACATTTCTGTGAACTGATATTTGTTTAGTGAGCTTATTAGAGGATGTTCCCTGAAAGATTGTAAAATGTCAATGAAGATGTCAGACTTAGTATATTTGTTAATAATTACATATAAATGGAATTTGTGTGCGTGTGTGTTCCAAGTGAATCTGCGGCCCCCTGGTGGCCAGTACATAAATGATGTGGCCCCCACCACCATCCAAGTTGCCCATCCCTGACTTATATTAAAACGTTTTTTTAGAAATAATAAATAGTTTCCAAATTTGCCATCCAAGTCCAATGTGTTACTGCATGTTAAGGATCATGGTAGAAAAATATAGTTTGACTATACTTATTTCTATAATATTGTGGTATTCCTTAATAATTATGTTGCCTCTTATTTATTCTAGTGATGAGAGAGACAGATGCATTTTATTGCATTTTAAAATAAATGACGGTAAACTTGACCGTGGTCTTGATTTAACACTGTATTACAGAGACATTATGAAATACACGCCCTTTCAGAACAGAAACCATTCCTCCTTCCTGTGGTCTTATTACTTAATATCAGTATCAGTTTCCCAACTGGTGGGGTTGTGGTGTCACTGGTGAGGTCTAACAGGGCGTGGGCACCAACATCCTGCAGGTTTATGATGTCCAGAACCTCACAACATGTTTCACAGTATTATTTTATGACTCATTTGTGAAATTGTCCACTCAAACAGCTGCATGTCCGAAATGACGTCCCAGCATACCAAAGTTATTGATATGCTTCCTGGGAAATACTCATGTAGCTTAACAGCCTTAACTCACCCTGCAAACAGATATTACTTCACATCATATCAAGTGTGCCAGTCTGTGGGAAAGTTCCTCAGCCAATCAGGAGCCTCCCCTCCTCCCTGCACACAGTAGACAAAACACGTTACCCCCGAGGAGGTGCACACACTCTCTGCAGGCACGCTCATGCTGCTGGGATTCCAAACATGGCAACGATGAGAAACTTTGTTTTAATCTGCACCCTGGCAGCCCTGTCAGCAGCGGAGGCAGTAAGGACATTTCTACTGTGATTCTTTTGAAAATTGCATTTATATTTATGATAATTGATCAAATGTTGGTACTTTTTAGGGATTATTGAGAGAAAAAAGAGGGCATACTTTCCCTCTCCTTTCTTCCTCCCACTCAACATCGTCCTCTTCGTCTTCGTCTTCCTCCTCCTTTGAAAGTGCAGGTGAGAATTCACACTCTGGTTATGTACAGTACATTAAAACCAGGCTGTATTGAAGTGTATCATTCAAACTACACAGCTATTTCAGTTTAATTCAAATAATTTGTAAATATTTGAGTAGGTCTTTCTAAAAACGATTTGATGTGTTTTTAATATATAATTTTCTTCTATTTAGCCTTTTCTCTTTTTTTCCCACTATTTAAAACAAATTACATTTAGTTTGTCTTAGTTTATGGTGTGCAACAATACACTGAAGCATGAAACCTAATAAGTTCTAAATGTGATTACGATTTGTCTTACAGGTAGGATCTGTCTTAATGGAGGCAGCTCTGTCCCGTCCCTGACTTCTGGTGAACACATGTTCTGTTTGTGTGCCGAAGGTTTTGAGGGGAGACACTGTGAAAAAGGTCAGATCTAAACTAACAAACCAAATTGCATTCACTTTTGGTATCATTTATTAAATCAAACCCCCTGCTGTTCCTGTAGTGAAAGCCGGTCAGTGCTTCGAGGGGGTGGGTGTGTACTACAGAGGAACAGTGGCCAAATCAAAGAGCGGACGCACATGTGAGGAGTGGGATTCAGACACCAGGGAGCTCTACTTGTCAACAGATCTCAAGTCAGGGAGGCACAACTACTGCAGGTAGGCTGACACCACATATATACAGCCTGAACGATAAGATCGTTTTGGTGGGACATACGATTCAAGATTCAAGTTTCAAAGCTTTAGTGTCATTTGTACACTAGCTACAGTGTAGATATGTCAATGAAAAACTTAGTTCACAGGCTCCTCCAACAGTGCAACATATAGGACATAGAACAAATAAACAGATCAAATAGTGCAAGTTAATACAAATAAAATAGAAATAGTGCAAGAAGAGTCAATATATAATAAGTACATAAATAATTAGCAAGATGCAAACAGATGAATGTTTATGGATGTTCTTTGAAAAGTTCAGGGGCCGTATTCACAAAGCATTTTATCTTACCGCTAGGAGTGCTCCTAACTCGCGCTAAAACATTTTACGTAGGAGTTTCTCGTGCATGAGTTTCGAAGCGGTCAGTACGGTGATTGGTTGTTCAGAGCAGGCGGTCTCGGTGAAACTCATCCGCAACATCCCACAAACGAGCCCACTAAATCACCGAAAAACAAGGAAATAGCCTCGGCTAGAAATGTATTCCTATCAAATAGTTATGGACAGTGCAGTTAGCAGAATACACGCATGATGACAAGTTTGTGCAGACCACGATAATGACGTTGTATATGCACGTTAAAGAGAGAGAGCAAACAATAAAAATACGTAAATTGCATTAAATCAAGGAGGCAATTAAAAGCACCCTGCAAACTATTATCCAATGAGCATATTTCCAGCACTTAAACACTTTCAATAACAGCCCATACCGCTGTTCAAGTCCCCCTATCATGATGAATGAAAGTGAAGACAAAGTTAAACGCAAGCGAAAGCCCAATTGGTCCCAGGACCAATTGTTACTGCTGGCCCAGTTTGTGCTGGAGAGGAGGGGAATAATAAAGGGGAAATTTGGCTCTGGAGTGACCAGTAAGAAGAAGCGGGAGGCATGGGAAGAAATATGCTTAAACATCAATGCTTCCTTCCCGTGGAAGGGGGTGTGTCGCTCTACCGATGACTGCGAAAAGAGGTGGTTTGCGCTGCAATCACAGTGTAGGTCGGAGATTGCCGACTATAAAAGAGCCGTCGCGGCTACAGGTCAGTCCATTATTAACATTGCTTGCATTCATTTGGGAAATGCATTTGCATGATTTAAATGTACAATTAACAAAGGCTACAGTGACATCCAAAGCATTTCGTCTCGCAGCCATTTTCAGATTCTTTGTGAATAGGTCTTACTGAGTTAGGAGTCCTCTCGAGGACTTTTAAGCTCTCCTAAACTTAGGTGCTACTTTTAAGCCTAAAATACTTTGTGAATTGCTCTTAGTGAAAAAAATTAGGAGTCCTACATTTAAGACTGACGCCCATTATGTTTAGGAGTTTCTCCTAAATTCGCCAGTTAGGAGCTACTTTTAGCCCTAAGATCCTTTGTGAATACGGCCCCAGGTGTTTAATAGTCTTATGGGTACTGATATATACTATAGTGGGTTGGCCACCAGTTTTGGGACTTGTTGTCATTATTAGTTCTAGTAAAACCAAAGAAGGTGTGTCAAAGAAAATGACAAGTCAAATTAAAATACTCAAAAAGTGATGTTTGATAAATACAACAAATATTTCAAGCATTATTTTATTGAAAGATTCAACTGATCACAAAAAGAATGTATACAACAAAAAATATTTGATTATAAATGACAGTTTTCTACTAGATATTGTTTCAACTAACTCAGAAAATATGTTTGTGTAACATCAAAGTATTTTAAGATGTGTTTATTAAAAAATAGTTGTTACTGAGAGGAGGAAGAAAGACAAAGGTTGTTGATTGCAAACACATGATGTTAGAAAATTGAACTTTACATTTTTGAAATGAACAGAAAATGAAAATCACTGTAACAAAAATACATCAACTAAAGAATATTAAACAGATATTAGCCAACAACATGTTTGCTATAAACACCTACAATTATATCAACAGCAAGCGAGCATATAGATACTAGGAGGGCAAAGTATACTATATCACAAAATCCTGCCTGAGAATGTGGTTTGATATCCTTACTATCTCTCTGTAATATTTAAGTTGAAGTGCTCGAACTTCAGAAAGGTGGGGGACCACGAGTAGACCGACTGAAACACAAAGAAAGCTAAATGGCTGCTGGTCAGGTCAAAAACAATAATAGGAAGCGATTAAAAAAACAAAATAGGATCCCTTCAGTAGTAATTCCAACAATTAGGTTGACAGTAGGGATGCATTTAGTAACTGAAATATCCATGTGAATATATGTTGTTGTTTTCCAGGAATCTGCACTACAAGCGGCGTCCGTGGTGTTTTGTGTGGAAGAACCTGCAGCTGGTGTGGGAGTACTGTGCTGTCCCCCGCTGTAGCTCTGACTCATGTGAGTGCACCCCCTCTCTTAGTCCTCCAATCAAATCCAAACCAAATGTCATGTTCCTTCGTGTTAACACCATCTAATCTTCTAGCCCCAGATCCACCCCCGCCTGCACCCACTGCACCTGAGCCAGGTAAACCCCCTCCTCTACTGCACTCGCTGAATCATCCCCATGGTATACTCTTCCACTGTTTCACCACCCCCCCCCCCCTTCCAGCTGCAGAGTCCACATGTGGCCAGCGCTCCAGGAGAAAGCAGACGAAGATCGTGGGAGGAACAGTTGCCACCGTGGAATCCCACCCGTGGGTTGCTGCCATATTTTGGCGCAGCAAATCCAAGGAGAAGGTTTTCCGCTGCGGGGGGAGTCTGATCTCAGCCTGCTGGGTACTCACAGCTGCTCACTGCTTCCCCGACGGGTAGGAAGTGACATCACTAACTGTAACCACAGCAGGTGCCTGAGAGTAACTGAGTACATGTAATCGAGTACTTTACTTACAGCAAAAATACAGACTTTAATTTAATGTATTATGTCAACAGGTTTCACATAACTGTATTAGTTTAGTTTAAAGCAATAATGTTAAAGTGGACCTATCATGCTATATTTGAAACATATATTGTAGGGCCATACCTATATAAAACGTTTTTTTTTCAAAATACCAAACAGATCATGCATTTTAGCCATGCCTCATTTCGCTCTATTTGCTCTTTTCCAGCCCTGTTTTTGAAAGGGCTGGTTCTGTGACTACCGCGCCACTTACAGGCCTGGCATATGTACTACAGCGTCTCCAGCGCTTTCGAGCGGCCTCTCATTCGCCTGATAGGTGGAGAGTTGCCCATATAGGCGGAGCACCCCTTTTCTGACATCAGAAACATTCAAATAATAATCAGCTCCGTTGCAGCCCCGTTTTTTGAGATTTGGGTATGGAGGAAAAGAGAGAGGGTTGTGTTTTCTGACACACCGGGGACACATATTCATGTATAAAAGACGTACAAACGTGCATTTTGCATGATAGGTCCCCTTTAAGTTGAACCTTATATTTCTTATTTAAACTTAATATTATTGCTTTCAACTAACCTAATACAGTTATTGTTGACATAATACATTTAATTATAGTCAATGTTACAGTTTTTTCAATGTAAGAATGATTCCATGTTATTCTACATTATATTTCACTACATTTTCTACATTTGAGAGCAATGTTGTACTTTTTAGTCCTGATATGTGTCTGACAACTTAAGGCACTTCTACATTGCCTTCCTTTCCAGTCAAACCATGTATCTCCAGATGTGTATATTTAATTGTGTTCGTTTAAGTGTTAAGATAAATATTTGTACTTCTTATTATAGAAAAACTCAATTTGGATTTAGATTTGAATGTACTTTATTGATCCAAATTTGAGAAATGTCTTCGTCACAGCAGCATGTTAACAAGGCATTCTGCACAACATTTTAAAATGAAATAAAGTAAAACAATTATAATTAATGCAGCAGTAATATTAATCCGAAAACATTAAAATCACAAAACTCTGACAGGAAACTTTTACAGCACAATGACTAATTATACGGATATAACTTAGTTTTACTTCTAGTTAGTAAGGTTTTGAATGTGTTTACTTTTATTGGAGTATTTTCACAGAGTGGTGCTAGTACTTTTAAAGTGGTAAATGGACTGCATTTATATAGTGTTTTTCTGGTCTTTACAACTCCTCATTTGCCCGTTCACACACATTAATATAGAGGTGCCACCCATTTAACGACATTTGCACACACTCCACACCATCAGGAGCCATTAAGGGTTAAGATATACAGGATACTCTGGACTGTATGGGCCGGGATCGAATCCGCAACCTTCAGATTGTTAGACGGCTGTGGGAACTTCTGACAGCAGGTTGACTTGACTTTCCTGTGACTTTTCAGCTCCCTAACCAAAGCGAGGCGCTTCTCTGTCATCCTGGGGAAAAACATGATGAATGAGAGCGATCCGACAGTGGAGCAAACATTCAGGGTGGAGGAAATCATCCTCCATGACGGGTTTGTCCAAAATGGAGAGAATTTTAACAACGACATTGGTATGAGCTTGTCTATAGAGGCTTCCCTGTTGATTCTGTAATGTTAAAAAGGCAGTGACCCTTTGATGAATGTCCTGCAGCTCTGCTGAAGCTGAGGGCCAGGAGTGGGCAGTGTGCAGAGGAGAGCAGCTCAGTGAAGAGCGTGTGTCTGCCGCCGCCTCAGCAGAACCTCCAGCCTGGAGTCTCCTGTGAGATCGCTGGATATGGGAAAGAGAAATTTGGTGAGAAAGTCTTCTGAATACTGTTATTGTGTCTAAAGTGGATATACACTGTGTTAGTTTTCCAAAACCAAAGGGTCTTGCTCAAATTGTTGCCATAATATTATCAGCAAACTATACGCTAAAATAACTCAACTCAAATGAACTCAACTTAACTTAAAGGAGGGGTAGGTAAGTTTAAGAAACCGGCTCGAGATACACTTTTTGTTATATTCCATGGAATGCTCTTAATATCCTGATAGCAATGCATATTCTAAGTGCTTTGAAAAAAAATCCATAAAAAAATGTCATCTGTGGAAGCCGTAATTACGACCAATTATTTTAGCCGGGCCGGCTAAAATAACTGGTTGGCCGACCTGTCTGTCAGCCTTCAATCTCGTGCACACACACACACACACACACACACACACACACACACACACACACAC
>CALSBZ010000018.1:192465-215219 GCA_943591055.1 Gobionotothen gibberifrons | reverse complement strand
GCGGCGGCACACTATGACAAGCCAGCACGCACACGAGCATACATTCTCCTCAACATAGCGGGACCAGAGGCCATCGAGCGCGAGACGTCTTTCGTATATGCGGCTGAAGTGAGGGGTCCTGGCGAGGATGCGCCCATCATCACTCATGCCGAGACCCGGAGTGTCTGAAAAGAAAATGTAGGGAGATGTGCAACCCTCAAACAAATGTCACTATGGAAAGACACAAGTTCAATACAAGGAATCAAAACGTTGGTGAGTCAATTTAAATCGTATGTCAGTGCTTTAAGGATCAAGGCAAAGAGTTGCAAATTTGGGAATCTGAAATCTGAAATGCAGATTTAAGTGACAAAAAGACTCCTTTATTTCAAGGCTATACAAAAACAGACAGGAACACTCACCGTTGAACAAGTCATTACACAAGACGATCCGACACTGAACACAGGGAAAGACAAGACTAAATACACAGAGGGGTAATCACAAACAAGAAACAGCTGAGAAGGGGAGGAGAAAACACAAGGACCACAGGTGAACATAATCAGACAATTAACACACCAGGGAGACTAACGAACAGGGAGGAAAACACACAGAAAGAAGGACCAGACAATATACAAGGTGGAAACACAAGACAGGGAGAGACAACAAAAACCCAAACCAAGACATAGAAATGTGACAATACAATAATCGTGACGGTACCCCCCCCCCTCAAGGGACAAATGTGGATTCTGAAGAAACACACTCCTCAATGTCAGTTTCGGTAATTTATTGACAAGGATGACAACACCCTGAAACAGAGCAATGCAGCAAGATAAGCTGACAAAGTAATACATCCATGCATGTCATCACCAACACAACACAAGTATATACGACGACACAGAGTATAGACGCACCAAACAATAGTGGAAACAATCTTACATGAATGAGTGGATGAACGTCTCAGCTCGAGGCGGAGTTAAGGAATAATGTGTGAACTAAAATGGCTACTCTGCACTACCGGGTCAGAGCACGGCATATCCGGTCAGCGACAGCAGTGAGACACTGCCCTCTAGTGGCCGGCGATACACTCTTCATCCCCCCCAGACCGGAAAGCTATAGGCCGGAATAGATTAACGGTCTAAATCCCGTATCCAGCTGCCGGACTCGTAAAGTGCAGGCGGCCTCTTCACGCGGCCTGGCCGAGCAGGCTGGGGCAGCGTCGGCGGCGACTGCGGCACTGGGAGCGGTGCGCCCAGGAAGGCACCCATAGGAACGGTGAGGTCAGAGGACGCCTCATCAGCAGGCGCCGGTGGGGAGGCGCCCATAGCCAGGTCGCGGGGTCCATCCGCCGGCCGCTGACCAATCCCCTGGGGCGTCGCCCAGCCCGGGTGGATAGGTGGGGGCTGATGTCCCAGGGCAGCGGACGACGGCGCCGCCGACTGCTCACGGGCGCAAGGTGTGGCCGGCATGTAGGCACGGAGGAACCACCGGTTGCGCAGGGTCAGACGTCCCGAACCGTCAACCCTGACCCGATACTGGTCGTGGCCCAGCGACTCCACCACGATACCTGACCTGTCCCATTTGTGGGGGCTCGGGCCTGGCTGGTTCTGGAGGAATAACCTTTCACCGAGTGCCAATCGGCGGAGCGGTCTTGAGGGCGAAGACCAGACAGCTCCAGAGGCCGAGCAGAGCCCGGTGTCGGCCGAACAGGAACCGGAGCCGGTGGGATAGGCCTCGGCAGGATCCCCCACGGAAGAGGACTAGGAGTTGGCAGGACCCCCGACGAGACAGATGATGGCGGGACCTCCAACGGAACAGGACAAGGAGTTGGCAGGACCCTCGGCAGGACGGGTGATGGCGGGGCCTTCAACGGAACAGGACAAGGAGTTGGCAGGACCCACGACAGAAGAGTAGTCAGCGGGACCTCCAACGGGACAGGATACGGAGCTGGCAGGACCCCCAGCGGAACCTCCAACGGAACAGGACAAGGAGTAGGCAGGACCCTCTGCAGAAGAGTAGACAGCGGGACCTCCAACGGGACAGGACACGGAGCTGGCAGGACCCCCAGCGGAACCTCCAACGGCACGGGACACAGGGTTGGCAGGACCCCCGGCAGAAGAGTAGTCTGCGGGACCTCCAACGGCACAGGACACAGAGCTGGCAGGACCCCCGGTAGAAGAGTAGTCGGCGGGGCCTCCAACGTCACAGGACACAGGGTTGGCAGGACCCCCGGCAGAATAGTTGTCGGCGGGACCTCCAACGGAACAGGACAAGGGATTGGCAGGACCCCCGGCAGGAGTGTCGTCGGCGGGACCCCCAACGGAACAGGACAAGGGATTGGCAGGACCCCCGGCAGGAGTGTAGTCAGCGGGACCCCCAACGGGACAGGACAAAGGGTTGGCAGGACCCCCGGCAGAAGAATAGTCGGCGGGACCTCCAATGGAACTGGACATGGAGCTGGTAGGACCCCCGGCAGGAGAATAGTCGGCGGGACCTCCAATGGAACTGGACATGGAGCTGGTAGGACCCCCGGCAGGAGAATAGTCGGCGGGACCTCCAAAGGAACTGGACATGGAGCTGGTAGGACCCCCGGCAGGAGAATAGTCGGCGGGACCTCCAATGGAACTGGACATGGAGCTAGTGTCGGCCGGTACGCCGACAGGAGACGAGGTGCTGGAGTCGGGACCACGGCTGTATGGGCCGGTACTTGAGCCAGAACCATGGCTGGAACTGGGGCCGGCACCATGGGCCGGTTCTGGAGCCGGAACCATGGCTGTGGATACCAGAACTGAAACCTGGATCATGGCTGCTGGGGCCGGTTCTGGAGACGGAACCATAGCTGAGGGGACCGGAACTGAAGCCTGGATCATGACTGTAAGGTCCGGTTCTGAAGCCGGAAACATGGCAGTATTGTCCAGTTCTGAAGCCGGAAACATGGCTGTAATGTCAGGTTCTGGAACCGGAAACATGGCTGAATGGTCCGGTTCTGAAGCCGGAAATAAGGCAGTATTGTCCAGTTCTGGAGCCGGAAACATGGCTGTAATGTCCAGTTCTGGAGCCGGAAACATGGAAAGGTCCGGTTCAGGTGTCGGAACCATGGCTGTGTGGGCCGGTACTGGAGCCGGAAACATGGCTGCTGGGGCCTGTACTGGAGCCCAAAGCATGGCTTCTGGGGCTCGGGCTGCTAGCCTGGACTTGCGACTCCTTCTCTTAGGAGCCTTTTGGAGGCCAGACGAGTACCCGCGAACGGCTCCTGGACAGGAGCAGGATATGGGGAAGAAGCAGGGGTTGACTCCAGACGGAACACACCGAGACGTATGGTGTCAGGTAGGGAATTAGGAAGCAGGGGGCTAGCATGCCTGGGCCAAGCAGGCTGGGAATCACATGTCGAAAGGAAGTCCAAAATCCAGTCAGGTAAGAACTGCACTAAACATGGATCCACTGTTGCCACCTGGTGAGCCTCTGCCAGAGCAGCCTCTTTCTGCTGAGCACTGGACGCTCCCCCACACCTACCATAGCAGCAAGCCAATGAAAAGGTCAAATTGAGTAAATCCACCTCAAATGGATCTGCTGGGCCCATTTTTGGTCGGTTCGTACTGTTACGGTTTGTGTAGCAGGCAGGACCCAAATGCAGATATCAAGTGACAAATCCTTTATTTCAAGGTTATATTAAAGCTAACAAAGACAAAGCAGAACACTCACCAATGAACTAGGTCATAACACAAGACGATCCGACAAAGACAGACAGGAAAACCAGAACTTAAATACACACAAGACTAATCACACAAACAAGACACAGGTGAGGAGGGAGGAGAAAACACAGGGACACCAGGTGAACATTAACGGGTAATTAGGAGGGAAAACAGACAGACAGCAACAGGCAAGACAGGAGGTGAAGACCTTTCAAAATAAAACATGAAACAAAAGACAGAAAAAGACAAAATACAACACAGACAGATCGTGACAAATAGAGAGACCAAAATAAATAACGGAAGCTTTTGGCATATATTTCAACGGCTCTGCGCTCTTGAAACACTTTCTTATTATTTATGATGTAATATTTTCAAAACATTCTTTTTATTTTTACAGCTTATTGAACCTTTTTGTTTGACATCAGCCATTATAAATAATATGACCATCTGAGTGTGTGTGGTACTGTTTGTGGTTTGTTTTTAATAGGGATGCACGATATTGTTTTTTTGAAACCGATACCGATACCGATAACTTCCTGCTTCTCAAGACCGATACCGATACCGATAACCGATAATAATATTATATATATATATATTAAATGTACCTGTAGTTTTTGCACACCTGGTGGTAAAAAAAAGACTAGTAGTGAGCAAATGACATGAGCATTACTACAGAGCTCTCAAGTCTCACGCATTTGGCGTGAGACACACGCATTTCACTCCATTCACACGCTCACACGCCACACCTTGTATTTCTCACGCAGAGATTTCTTTCCAGGGTACCGCCCACCAAGTTGCGCCGCAATTTTGTAAACAAACTAGTACAGAATCACTGTAGCCACGCAAATTCGTCCATGATGTATTTTCGATCTTTCCAATCGAGACGAGATCTCTCTCTCCCCGGTCTGTGTGCGAGGGGGCGGGGCAGTTTACACACACGCAGCTGGCATCCAGACGGAGAAATGCACCGGGGTCGACTGTCTTTCTAGTATCTCTGTAGCCCCGTCCACGAGTAACGTTTCCACGTCAGGTATTATGTATGCTAGCAGCAACACACAGAGTTAACTACATTATACAAACATGGGTTAATGATTAGAGGGAACTGAGTTATTTATTTTGTTAAAGTTTCAGCTATTCTGTTCACAATTCTGTTATCACATTATTTAATACGATTTGTCAAAACATTGTTGTTTCTTTTGATGTGAACTATTATTTATTTAATTGAAATAAAAAGCAATGTTCATTTAGTTCAAAATGTGTTTAGTTCATTTAATAATATATGTATTTTTGAATCAAGTATTCATCTTTATTGTCTTCATTGTTAATTTCCACATGCCTAAAACAACCTCAAGCTAAACCTAAAGGTTGATGGCTAAATAAGAGCGTTTGAGAAATTGTGCAAGGCATAGGCCTAATAGTCCAAATAGTCGATTAATCGTTTCATTAATCGATAGATTAATCGATTATCAAATTAGTCGTTTGTTGCAGCCCTAGATGGGAGCCACCAACCCCAGTGCTGAAGGCCTCAAAAACTGCCACCAACACTGCCAAAAACACACACACACACACACACACACACACACACACACACACATCCCTTCACTAAGAATGAAATAAATATGTTTTTATTGGTATGAATTTATGTGTCATTTATCAGATAAGACCACCGTCCCCACCCAAAGCCCCGCCGCTGCCAAAATCTCACTCTGAACTCTGTTCAAAACTTGAGAGCCCTGTTACTACTATGAACAAAACAAAGCCAAGAACAGTTTTGACTCTTCAAAGTGACCATATTTATTTTCCCAAATAAACATAATTGAGTCAATCAGTCAATGTTTGTAGTCTTTGTCCAGCCACTGCGCCGTCAGACCTAGCATGCTAACGGGGCTAACATCACTGGTCCATATGTCCGTGGTGAAACTTATGTCCCGTATATCGTTATCGATCAGAGTATGAAGGAGTGTGCATTGCATTTGTTAATACAAATAGCAAGCGAACTATATATATATATATAATACGTTTAAAACAAAGTCAATGTTTCAGCTTTTTCAGTGTGAAGGGAGATAACAATCATGAGTTCATTTTAAAGTGATAGAGGACATTGCACTGTGGGTTGATTTTTTTATCATAACCGTTTAAGTTTGCATGGTGAACTTGATAGAAAATACAGTTACAGAGCAACATGATTTTCCTTTTTTGAATTGTGTTTGTGTCCACATGATGAATGAACCTCAAATAGTTTCCATCTTTGAAATCTGTTTCAGATCTCTAACTCCTGATGGCTTTTTAAAAGCTCAATGATGATTAACTGTGTGATATACAGTGTATATTATTACATGAATAAAAGTGATGTAATGCTATTTACTGCATTTTATTCATGCTTTTCAAACGACTGTACACATTTAATTACTGCATTTTATTGATGTTTTGTAAATGACTATACTAAGTCAAACACATATACTACAGTACAATACTGCGAATGACATATAGACTATAGTTCAAATTCAAATGTAGCCTCAGCCTAAAACAGTATTGTGCTGTTTGCCCTACAGTTATCAGTAGTGCTAATATGCTGCTAAGCCACAGCTTGTTGTGGTTCCAATGCATTCCTACATTTTTTTAAAGTTCTGGCAGAACAGGTTTGCCAGGGACATTTCTGACTATGCCCTGGATAAATAACAAAAAAAATCATTTGTCAGACAAATATAAAATGATACGCTAGGTAAGCCAACTTATGCTGATTCAGCTTGGGACGATCCAAACAAAAAACTGATAAAGTAAAAGTAAGTAAAATATATTATTAATATATCAAACTAAAGCAGGCTGGTCATGTCCCCTATTGCAAGTAGTGTCAACAACCCACTTATGTTATGAAGATTATTACAGTTAAATGGCATGTGGAGATTATACAGCTGATCAAAACGTGTTAAGTGTCATGAATGTTTGTCCGCCACAGAGCTTTTCTCCTACAATATGCCGAAGATGGGGAAATCAACTTCCAGGCCAGCCTACACAAAGACATCCTCACTGCACCACTCTAGAGAGAGATGTTGGTAAATCAGCATATGTTTTTGGGGGGGGGGATCAACTTCACAGTTTGAACACTTAAATAGCTCATGTGATAAAAGCAGATCCAAACTTATTTGTACTCTCTATTCATGTGATTGAACTGAGACCTGATAGGATGTGGCCCATGGTAGGCAGGGTTTAAAAAACCTTGTTTTTAATATGTTAAGATTTATTTTACATTTATAAACAAAGAATAGTGTTATTTGTCGATTGAATTATATTTTTTTGGAGAGAATCTTTAGAAATCACAACATACTTCTGCATGTATTCATATCTTGTGACTTATCTGACTCCATACAAAAGTGTAATTGTACTATTAAAGTAAATCAAAGTAGGACATAAGGGGACAGAACTCTCAGGAAACCATCCTGTTCCGTGTGACGACAGAGTGACCAGGAGAGGGCAGCGGAGGACAAGTAACCAAGCACAGTGCCTATTAACACACACACACACACACACATTGTCAGAGATTACGTAATAATACAATTACTAATTGCTTATTTTTTAATGGAATTGATGAAACATCACTGATCCGTTATCATTTGTATTCATATTTCTTTACATATATTAAAACAAATTATTTTTTTGTACATGAGGAATTTAATTTCAACGTATATTTTCTTCTCCTCAATTCGGATATTTAGGCTACTGGGCTGTGTGTGTGTGTGTGTGTGTGTGTGTGTGTGTGTGTGTGTGTGTGTGTGTGTGTGTGTGTGTGTGTGTGTGTGTGTGTGTGTGTGTGTGTGTGTGTGTGTGTGTGTGTGTGTCGTTTCACTAACACCCGTAATATCTGTCATCTGTGTGAGACTTTGCATGTGTGTTGTCCCTCTGATGGACTGACTGGATCTGGTATTGAGTCCCGGTCTGTTGGTAGCCCAGGACAACACTGAGACAGCCAAAGCATCTCTTCATCTTTCATCAATCATGAAGCATCCTGCTAAGGAAATGGAGGAGACTTGTTGTGTGACTTGGCCCTGGATGTTCAGTGTTTTTTTGTTGTACACAGAAGGAGAAAGTGAGGGGTGAGACAGCCAAAAGTCATGTCAGCCCTGGAAAGAAAAGCGACATGAAAGCTTCTTTAAAACAAAGCTTGGCTCAGCAGCTCTGGGTGGAGCGTCTGAGGACCGAGCTAATTGTGTTGAATACTCTGGCAGCCACCGGCTCCTCTTTCAGATGCCAGCTTTGCACGTGTGTGTGTGTGTGTGTGTGTGTGTGTGTGTGTGTGTGTGTGTGTTGTGGGCCGTGCTCTCCCTCACTTGTTTGTTTGCTTCCTCCAGGGACTCTGATGGAAGTAGGCCTGCCGTCCGCTGCCAAGCTAACCTGATTGAGTCATACTCAGCTGCCATCTCTGTTTGACTCAACAATTGTGTGTGTCCGGCTGGCAGTGGCCGGGGTCCCCGTGCTCAAGGGTCCTTCACAGGTCCGGGGGGGACAGCCTCAGGTCCGAGGGGGGCAGCCTCAGGCAGGGCCGGACTGGGACAATAAGTCAGGCCGGGAATTATACACCCAGCCAGGCCACTACCAGTTTTTTTGGGGGCGTTTTGCTGGATGTATCGTCAATATTTACAGCGTTGCTGCCCGTAGTGATAGCCCTTAAATCTACCACCCAAATAGAAACATATGGACATAAGTTACTGTTAAGAAAAAGTGTGCATATGTATTTGGTAACCTATCCATGTGAACCTCTAGGGGGGTCTGGGGGCATGCTCCCATGCATCAATCTGGTCCATTTTGAGGGGAAAATAAAGAGACTAGATCTATGGAAACACCCATATGAAACAGAACTGTACATTTAAAGAAATGTAAATGTATAATTTCATTCTTATTAATATCTACCTATAGTGATATCTGTTCAAGCTGCAGTGTTGTTTTTGTTCATTCTGAAAAACGAAATAATATGAAATCCCATTTAGTTAACTACAGCACTCAATTCAACGAAAAAGGTAACAGGAGCTATCCATATCCGCTAGTGTATTCCACATATTGGCAAAGTAATCACCAAAGCTCATTCCATATTGACTGACAGTCACACAGCACCACTTTATTAAACACAACCACAGCCCTCAATGCAGTCCTCTATTTGAACACTCTTTCCTACATACCATTTCATCTTCTCATCAACATTTGCCCCTCAATACAAGTCACAAAAGGATTCTTATAAGAATGCTATGATATTATGCTACCTAAAAAACATGATTGTATTATTTTGTCTCCAAATGATTTAGATGCCAGCTTCAGCCCACTATTCAATGCAGCAACATTACAATTCAGTTACTTCAGGTTAACAGCAACTTAAACTTAACAGAAGTCTGAATCTGGTTTTCTCTGATTAGAGCAGTGAACATTTGTCTACACTGAGCTTACATTTCCTTTGGTTTTGTTCAGTGTTTTCATAGTCATAGCCTATTGAAACAGTTTCCTCTGTACCTGCCAGTTCTGTCCTAGCACTGAGCTCTGCCTGCATCTCTCCCTCAGGGTCATCACCATCAGCGTCATCTGATAGTGTTACTGAATAAGGAGAACATGTGATCACATTAACAACTATTTATGAAATAACATTGTTCAAGAACATCTTTCAGGAATGTTTTTGTCATCATTTATGTTGTTTTCAACTGTTCATACTGTAGCTTAAATCTCACTAATATCTATAACATGTCCCACTGTGGACTGTTTGCCCTGTACCTGCCAGTTCCTCTGTGCTGGTGCTTGGTTCTCCCTGTGAAGGACCGGCACTGCTATTATCTCCACCTTTGCAAAGGAAAAAGAATGAGGAGCACAACTTATTTTCAATTGACTCACGTGTCAGAGTACATTATAACTGTATAATGGCCTATTCAAGTTTACTTCACGTAGGCCTATGCCAATGTTGGAGATCCAGTACTATAGTTAATTATACAACACTTATTTATATCACTTAGTTCAAGTTAGTTGACCCTGTATTTGCATGGCCTAATAACATACTTATTGTCTCCCCCTTTGTTGCACAGTTATTCACTCACAGTATGGGGTATGTACGTAGCCCCAGTTAGCTGCGGTTATATTAGCCTATATATTTGCCTTGAGTAACATTAAGGACATGTCTGGGTTTTTTGTAGCCTCACCGTCTCAGTCACACAGGGTCTGCCACTAACATGTCAGTCCATGTGCACATCAGGCTACAATAAATAGAAAGAAATGTTGCTCATAATGTTGGCTAACTTACTTTCGGCTTCGTCATTCTGTACCGTACGGGGGGTTCTGAATAAATCTGTGATTTTAGCACATTTCGCTGCCTCCTCCTCGCAGGCTTTTTTCTTTTTCTCCCTTTCCCTCTCTGCACCACCTTTCCTCCTTTTTTTCGCAGGATGGGGGTCCATCCTTCCACAATAATTAAGTTGGCACCGGCGTCAGTTCAGTCGTTCCAGTCCACACTAACGGCCCGTCCACACTACAGCTTAAAAAAAAGCTTGTCTGAAGCGTGTCTGAAGCTTGGGGATTTTATTCGAGCACCGCGACCAACAACCTATCAATCAATCAATCAATCAATGTTTATTTATATAGCCCAATATCACAAATGTTACATTTGTCTCAGTGGTCTTCACAGTTTGTACAGAATATCAGTATGACAATACGACACCCTCTGTCCTTAAACCCTAACATCGTACAAGGAAAAACTTCCAGAGAAAACCCACAGTTTAAAGGGGAAAAATGGGAGAAACCTCAGGGAGAGCAACAGAGGAGGGATCCCTCTCCCAGGACGGACAGACGTGCAATAGATGCCGTGTGTAAAAAAAAAAAGATAATACATTTGCAACATAGGTAGTCCAAATGTTTGGAAATGCATGTGAGTATAATAGGAAGATGAATCCACGAGGACATCCATCTAGGACTTATGATCCAGGACCACAGCAACAGCCACGACTCAAGATCCGGGCTCGCGACCCAGGACACAGGACTGCAGCAACAGGATCATCCATGACTCCGGATCCCGGCGTATATAGACATCAAAAAGAAAGAAATTTGGGGAAGCTGGGTTAATCGGAACATGAGAGTACACAGGTACAGACAGAGAGAAGGAAGAAGTAAGATGTCCCCCGACAAACTAAGCCTATATCAGCAAAACTAGGGGCTGAATCTAATCAGCCCTAACTATAAGCTTTATCAAAAAGGAAGGTCTTAAGCGCACTCTTAAAAACGGATAGGCTGTCTGCCGCCCGAACACAAACTGGAAGCTGATTCCACAAATGTGGAGCTTGATAAGAAAAGGCTCTGGCTCCCATTGTACTTTTAGAGACTCTAGGAACAACCAACAACCCTGCGTTCTTGGAACGCAATGCCCTAGTAGGACAGTAGGGTATAATGAGTTCTTTAAGGTAAGATGGCGCCTGCCCATTAAGGGCTTTGTAGACGAGAAGAAGAATTTTAAATTCTATCCTGTGTTCTATAGGGAGCCAGTGTAAGGCAGCCAGAACAGGAGTAATGTGGTCCCTTCTCCTAACTCTAGTTAGTACACGAGCTGCAGCATTTTGAATCAGCTGAAGCGACTTAACTGACTTCTTGGTACACCCTGATAATAAGGAGTTACAATAATCCAGCCTAGAAGTAACAAATGCATGGACTAGTTTATCTGCATCGTTTTGAGGCAAGATATGCCTGATTTTTGCAATGTTACGTAGATGGAAGTAGGCGGTCCTTGAAATTGATTTTATGTGGGCATTAAAGGATAAATCCTGATCAAATATAACACCAAGATTCCTTACAGTCTCACTGGAGGCCAAATTAATGCCATCTATAGTTAGTATATCTTTAGTTAATTTGTCTCGTAGATTCTTCGGGCCGAGTACAATAACTTCAGTTTTGGTCGTGTTTAACATCAAAAAGTTTAAGGTCATCCACGTTTTTAAGTCCTTAAAGGAGGGGTAGGTAAGTTTGAGAAACCGGCTCGAGATACACTTTTTGTTATATTCCATGGAATGCTCTTAATATCCTGATAGCAATGCATATTCTAAGCGCTTTGAAAAAAAATCCATAAAAAAAATTCATCTGTGGAAGCCGTAATACTACGACCAATTATTTAAGCCGGGCCGGCTGGTTGGCCGACCTGTACACACACACACTCGTGCAGTCATTGCGCGCCGTTATTGGGCGTGTTTCCCGTGAGCTCCTCGGTCAGTCCTCCTGCAGCGGCTCAGTCCTCCTGCAGCGGAGCTGAGCTCTGCAGGAGGACGCGTTCACCATGGCAGAGTTTGCTTGAACATCGTCTACCGGTCGCAAAAGAAAAACTGTAATGGAGCAAATTATGAAGAAAAAGAAAGGGGAAACTAGGAGAAGTCAAACCAGAGTCAATATCGGAGTTGCTTTTCAACTATGGCGACTATTTACGGAGCACACCGAGCTGATATGTAACGTTACCAGGCGCAGCCTGCTCTCGTCAGCTAGACGTAACATTTGTAATACATTTTCACAAAACAAACATTCTAGCTTCAAAAATATAAGCACTGACAATAACTGTGTTATACATTTGTTTTACATTCATTATCATGATCTTGTGCGTGTTCATGTGTGTTGGAGGAGGTGCTCTGTAGGAAGTCTGAAGGAAGGGGTGGATTATTTTCGGTTTGTGTACTTTGGAATTTTTGTGCAGCCGAGGCGGTTTCTCAAACTTACCTACTGCTCCTTTAAGGCAGTCTTGAATTTTATTTAGATGATTAATTTCATCAGGCATCAAGAACGGAAGATTAGAAATAGGTCTATAGTTGGCTAATATCTCTGGATCGAGGTTGTGCTTTTTAAGAAGCGGTTTTATCATTGCTACTTTGAATGATTGTGGAACATAGCCTGATAATAGAGACATATTCATAATATTTAATAAAGAAGTGCTAATTAATGGAAAAACTTCCTTCAACAGCTTAGTTGGAATTGGGTCTAAGATACACGTTGATGGTTTAGAAGAAAGAATCATTTAATTTAATTGTTCAAGGTTTATGGCTGAAAAGCATTCTAGTTTACTATCTAGTGTAATATTAGAACTTACATTTCCGGGAGCTGTTGATAACACTATACTGGTCAAAGGCAAGAGGTCATTGATTTTGTTTCTAAGAGTAACAATTTTATCGTTAAAAAAGCACATAAAATCATTACTAGTGAGTGCTATGGGAATAGAAGGCTCAATTGAGCTGTGGCTCTCTGTCAGCCTGGCTACAGTGCTGAAAAGAAATCTTACATTATTCTTATTCTCATCTATTAATGAAGAGTAATATGCTGCTCTCGCTTTACGCAGTGCTTTCTTCTATTCATTTAGAGTAATATGCCAAATTAAACGAGATTCTTCAAGTTTAGTGGAACGCCATATCCTTTCAAGCTGTCTCGACTTTTGCTTTATTTTGCAGGTTTCGACATTATGCCATGGAGCTAATCTATGTTGTTTTATTTTCTTCTTTTTCAAAGGAGCAACAGAGTCTAATTTTATTCGCAGCGCATCTATAGCACTATCAAGAACATGATCAATTTGGGGTGGTGTACATTTTGTATAAGTTTCCTCCCCTACATGCAGACATGCTATCGAGTTAAGTATTGGTGGAATCTCTTCCTTAAATTTGGCTATAGCATTAACAGATAGGTTTCTGCTGCAGGAGCTTTTGACTAATGCTTTGTAGTCTAGTAACAGTACTTCAAAAGTTACTAAGAAATGGTCGGATAAAGCAGGGTTATGCGGTTCGATTAATAGTTGCTCAATTTCAATACCATAAGCAGTGGAGTTTCTATATGTACAAAAGTGGTGGGGCACAAAAAACGTAGATGTTTATATAAACTTCTGCAGTGACATGCAGTGAGGTTCATGGATGGTGAGGCACTGGCACTGACTCTTCAGGTTTACAAATATTATATTTTGACCTAAATCAAAATATTCTATTATTTTAGTCTGATGCTTCGATTAATTTTAAAACATACAGTTCAAAAATGTCATTTTATCATTTAAATATTGGATTGTTCTCTCTTAGTAAGATCCCATTTCCAATAAAATGGTGGTCTTACCTTGACTTGAAGATGAAGTCCATGCTATCCCTCTGGACAAAAATCTCTATTACTTTTTTCTAAAAGTCCTCCTTATCTTCTTGTAGTTTCAAAAGTCAAATCTCAAATCTCAAATCTCAAAAAAAAAAACATGTTGTAAAACCTTCTGACCAACTGAAGAGAGCAATACAAAAAGTATTAGCATTCTGAATAAGGACCTGGTGCACGGTACACTGTAACAAATAAGATTGGCTGCAAAGTTTTCCAGGTCGGATGCGTAAGACTAAAAACGAGACTTTCAAAGGAGGTATAATTTAATTTTGGTTTAGTATTGATAAGTAAACTTGAGTCAAAGATGGCTGCAACTCCACCTCCTCGGCCTGTGCCTCGGGCAATATGAGTATTGATATGGCTGGGTGGAGTGGCCTCATTTATGCTGACATATTCTTCATGTCTCAACCAAGTTTCAGTGAGACAGCATATATCAATATTATAATCTGAAATTAAATCATTTACCAATATAGCTTTAGATGCTAGAGATCTTATGTTTAAGAGACCACATTTAATCTTCCTGTTTTGTTGCACTGTAGTAGTTGTTAAATTTACTTTTATTAAGTTATTATGTGTGACACCTCTATTAGGTTTTACCTATCACATGAATCTCCCGCCCCCGACATACAAAGCAATAGCAATGTTAAAACGAAGTAAACTGGATATAAAATCCCCAAACAGGCGAAAGCCTACCAGTTTCACCCACTGTCTCTGCCACCTCCCTCCATGCCTGGTTCCTCCGGTTGTATCCCGGTAAGTTAATAGGGACTGGTCATACAAAACCGGGTGATTTGCTACGGCGATAATTAGTTTCTCCTCCTTCTTTTTTTGAAATATAGAAATGAACGGCGGGATATCTCTCCCAGCTTAGACGCGGTTTGATTGGCTAGGGCTTGAGCTGTCAGATTTTCAGAAACGGGATTTGATTGGCTGGCGCTGGCTTCTCCGGCTTCTCCGGCGTCTCCGGCGTCAGAAGTTGAACATTTTTCAACTTCTGACGCCGGAGACGCCGGAGAAGCACCGCCATGCTACCCACAATTCAGTTCGGCGAAAAGCGAGGCAACGTGACGTCACCCCTTTCAAAGTGAATGGGCAGACGCGTTGGAAGCCGTTTTTGAAGCTGTCGAAGCTGTAGTGTGGACGGGCCGTAATTCAAACGGCAGCGCGCTGGTCTCATGAGAAACGTCACATCTTCATTATTCTCCTGAAATGTAAATGTGCCCAATCGCTAGTCTGACAGGTGCGTGGTTCTCACTGCGCCTCATACCGGTGCAACTTTATTTTGGACACTTGCCTGCCGCATTCATGGATTTGGCCTGCAGTCACTGCATCTGGGCTGAATTAAACACGTATTATTTTAGTCTTGTGTGTTTATCAGAGGCCATGTCAGCAGGCCACATCATATTATGCCAGCGTTGCGTTCACAAGACATAAACAAAAAAAATATCTCAGGCCAGCAGGCCACTTAACAGGCCAGGCCTTCGGGAAACCTCCCGGTCCTCCCGATGGCCAGTCCGGGCCTGGCCTCAGGTCTCTTTCAGCTTGCAGACAGCCAGCCTCCTCACAGCGCTGTTTAGTGTTTTTGCTGTTAGTGTTTGGAAGGGCCTGACAATGTGTCTGTCAGCTCTTTGAAGCCCTATTCCTCTTGTTTGGTCCCGTTTATTATCGGAGGTCCTACGATGGGGGCTTCAACTTCTGATGTTTCTTCGTCTTCCCTTCACTCCATTGTAAACTTCTGCTGTGTAATGTTCTGTTGTCTGTTTTGACAGTTGCATTGGATTTGTGTTACACTATGTTATTATGTCAAATGAAAATAAAAACATTAATGGTAAGTCTAAACATGAAAAACATAAAAGCGCAAATTATTATTATTATTCAAGTTTGCTAACTTTGCTTTTACAAATGTAAAAATGTTTTCTTAAAATTCATGTCAGCAACACTTAGTTAGTAATGCATTTAGTAATAGTGGCAGCAGGTCTCAGGTCTGCTCACAGCCTCGAACGGAAGGCTCATTAGGACACGTCCTCTTTTCTTGTTGCTACTGTACTCTCTGCCTCATTATATGAGACTTTGAATAATGACATGCATATACATTAACCACTGTATAATTGTGGGGGAATTAAAAAATATTCTTGAAAAGAGAAGAGGAATAAAAAAGAGAGTAAAAGGTCTTAAAGTGAGAGTGCACACGTGTTGTGTTAAGTGTGTGTGTAAGTGTGTGTGTTGGTAATGAGAGCTCAGTGCTGCTAACTTGCTCTAAATAAATCTGATTAGCATTTTCCCTATAAAAGGAATAATTCCAACTTTGATATCTGTAATTGTGCTTAAGGGCTTCTGCGCTTCTCCGCTAGCCCTCACACGCTCTGCTCTTCAACCCGTGCAGAGACTATCACAGCAGCGTTTATTCACTTAGCTCTTCATTCAGAACCTGTAATAATGAGCCTCTCTCAAATCTATTAGTAATGAACCATTACAGGCGTGTTCCAGGTATGTATGAAATCAGCTGTACGGTGTGTGTAACAGATACACTCTGTGGATCCCTCTCTGCAGAGAGCGTTCATACTCAACAAAGACCCACCTTTTTATTTTGGTGGTATTATTGTATTCATTTATTTTTTTTATTATTAGTTTTTAGTCCTATTTCCTTCAATCCTGTGTTGGTATTCAGAGTTATTCGTCATCACAAAGCTATGTGTTACTCTGGTTATTACCTGGGAAGGGGGAGACAGTATTGTTTTTAGTTTTTAGAAAACTGTCCATATGTGGGGTACACACCCCCCACACATGCACATGCACACACTGAGGCGCTGGTTACTGTGCATGTGTGTGGGGTTTGTACACCCCCCCACACACACATGCACTGGAACACACTGAGGCGCTGGTTACTGTGCATGTGGCAGTGGCTAACCAACAGAGGGTGGTGTTGCATTGTGGGTCCCACACTGCTGTCATCACTGATCACAGTAACGTGCCCACACGTTATGGTTGCTGTTGAAGATGGCGGATCGTTGATAAACAGGAGTGGTTCACTGTAAATGGTCAAATATATAGTTTAACTTCAAACTCATTTAGAAACACAACATTAGGCTACCACCAGGTTCATTTGAAAGCTGCTTGAACTTCATTACTTCTAAATGCTAAATGCTGCTTTCAAAGTCAGTAATTACTTTAATTATTTGATGTGCTCAGAAAAAGAAAGTATTTGATTAGCTACAATTCAAAGATATTGGGCAGTGTCCACCTGCTGATGAAGGTCATGTGATCCAAAGCTACTCAAGTGAACTTGTGCTGTTACTCCGGGAAGAATGAACTTATAGCCTTATATCATATTTTTCCTGATTTGACCCAAAAACATTTAACGTACTTTATTCATTTGAAGAGATTTCAGTTCAGTTCCACATTGCAAACAGTCCTGATTGACAAGGTGTTAGTCAGACACATCTCTCCCACAGCACTAGCTTCTGATTGGATGACAGCCTGGTCCTGGTCCTAAATGTTGATATACTTAAAAAGACATACAATAGAAATAATATTCGAAAAACCAATAGAACAATAGAAATTAAGCATTTCAATCAAAGCTTCTGTTTACAGTTGTGAACTCTCTGTGCAGATTAGATTCTCCCCACACCCTGCTTTATCTCCCAGCATGCATCTGAACACATAAACACTAGTATTAGCAGTTTACTGGAGAACAGTTGTTGGGAAAGTGATCTTAAAACTCGAAAGGACACCTCCACGTCCCTCTAATTAAAACTTAACCGCCAAGCTGAGGCGCTGAGCGTTATGAGGAGGGAGAGAAAAGACTTATTTAGCATTAACATAAAAACAAACAGCCACATATATATATGCAAATGAAGGAAGGGCAAGAGCAGGATGCCGGGAGCCATCCGCCATAACTCACTCTGATGGCCTTTAAGTGAGAAATCGCCTTCGAAAAATGTCCAATAAGAAAGTGGGAATGATGCACCTGTCGCCCTTCTGACTAATGAGCCAATCAGGTTGCAAGGACAAGTAGCACATCCGGGTGCCGATGTTGGCCTAGAGTGTCACTTGGCACAGAATGCTCTCAGATTCCTCGACAGTCAGGATTAAGAAGCCTGTGATGATATCAAAATGGTCCAAAAAGGCTACATTACATCTAAAAAACTGTAAAAGAATAACATGTGCAACTGGTTGTACCATTAGCAGGGCTCTCACTGATTTAAAGCATCCCTGATTTGTGTGTGTATATTTAAATATGAGTGACAATGAAGACAGCGTCTTCTTCTCTCCTCCGTCCGTCCACCGAGCCGCTCAAAGCAGCTTTAATCCCATATCTTCATGAAGAAAGAACAAGAAAAAAACACTGGCACTGAGTCGTGCCTTAAAAATGACAATGATTTACATTTGAACATAATGCTCTCAGTCGGCTGTTATTGTGACAAAGTGCTGCATGTATCCCTCCCAAATTAAAGTGGGTGTTCTGTTATGCGCGCGACAAAGACATTTGGACGAACCTGCCATCCTCTCCTTTTTCTTGTAAATGAGCATATGAAATCTATTTATGTCCTCCTACAGTATACCGCTGAAATAAGGAGAGGCTTTTGGCTTATTGGGAGACAGCGAACAGCGGAGATGAGCCCCCGTGAAGATATATAGAAAGACAGAAAGAAGGACAGAGAAGAGAAGCGGCAGCACTCGAGGCGCTGCAGGGGAACTAGCGAGAAGTCCAAACACAAAGCCGGGAGGGAGAATGAGGGATGAGGAAGCGTTCTCCCGCTCTGACAACACCTGGCCCAAGAACAAACTGGGGGCTTGTATAGATGCGAGGTGGGGAGGGATAAAAAGAACCCTGAGGCTACCCCCCCACACACCCCAATTTATTATGCGAGCCATGAGGTTGAGGATAGCGATGAAGCGACAAAGTTGAGACACAGACATGCAGATGAAGAAGAGGAAATGAGAAGGAGTGTTTTTGGAATGTGATAGCAGCTAATCCAGTTCAGATGAGGGGGGGTGCATACCTCTGCTTTAACAAACTAACACTGATGTTCCGGTTCCATCATAGAGATGCCACAGTTCACTCCCTGACACACTATGTTACTATGGAGTCTCCTTCCTCTCACAGAGGGGGGTTTAAATCAGACGGGGGGGAAGTCCGCACGAGACGCTGCTTTCTGACACACACACACACACACACACACACACACACACACACACACACGATGGTGTTAAGCTTTTCTCCTGTGTTCTGATTTAATTGTCATGATATCTTCAAATGTAACTTGATCAGGGTTTTAAATAATTCGAAGGAGAAATCACCCTCATCCACATTTCCATCCTCTGTTAGGCCTAGGTCACCTTAAGGGCGTAACGTCAGTCACTATATACATCCTTTCCCTAAACACTCTTAGCAATTATACATAATTCTCTGACTATTATAATACTTACTAAGTAATATGATTAAAACATCTGATAGAATGATATGTGTATTCAAAAACAAACACAGGTTATAATTAAATCATTTGTATATGAATGAATATGCGTGAAATGTGTGATCCATAAATGTGTGCGCATATCTAGGCCTTCACGAGGCATTAGTGGAAATATATAAATGCAGCCAGCTATAATATTAAATATTGTATCAAACATACAGGCTTATTATATGATAAACTCGTAACAACGTGAATTTAATCAGTCGGTCAAACAAAATCATATGTCATATCATAAGTATTTATGATTAATAATATTCTGCGTATATGAGAACTCGAGTCAATTTATGAAGGAGTGCAGTGTATTATACGACAGGCCTTTATTTTTGTAAACATGTCTCCAAAAACAAAAGAGCTTTATAAAGGGTCTAATGTTAATAGCATTTTGAGTCAAACTATATTTAATCATTTTAGCACGCTATCCAGAAAGTGGGAAAAGGGTGTAAGGAGCGGCACAGATTACGCACGGTGTCAGCGCGCATTAACATGTAAAGGCACCCTCTCAGTGTCCAGCACCATGTGCACCAGCTACGGAAGCCACACAGGTCATAATCTATACATACATCGAATTATAATACCGACGGGACGCCGAGACGATTTGAGCGACTCTGGACACTGCCGCCGTGCGCGCAAACGCCGGAGTGTGTGTGAGAGTGGTTATTGTGTGTGTGTCAGTGTGTGTGTGTGTCAGTGTGTGTGAAAGCCACCACTAGTCGCCCCCAGTGCTCTTCAGTCTCCACTCTCCCTTCTCACCGCAGACTGAACGTCACGTCCGCACTTGAACTTGAGTTTTCTCCCATTGTAGAAGCCAGAGAGAAGCACAGAGCCGCACACTGCCTGCCGCACACTGCCGCACACTGCCCGGGGATGCGGGACTCTGCAGCGAGCACAAAGACAAGAGAGGGAGGTAGCCTGTCCTCAGAGCAACACTGGGCTTTGACTCCACTAGTTAAAGTGTAACCCGCCCGCCTGGCACTGCTGGTGCTGCAGAAGAAGTGCCCACCACTTTGCGAGAAGTCCCGAAAAGGACATTGGATTCCTATTGGACTCACTTTCAGACGTTAATTGGCGTCAATTCACCTGCTGGACAGGGACGCACGGTGTCCAGGTGTCCGGAGAGTGGACACAGCTGACGGCCGGGTTTCCTCCTCTCCACCCGGCTCCTCTTCCGCTCTCCTCTGACAGATGGTGTGAAATCGCGGAAAGCAGAGTCGGACTACCCCCTCCCTCGCCACCAGAAGGGAGGCGCGCCACCACTTTGGAACTGAACTCCGACCGCCTGCCCAGCGCTGCGCTTCGGCCGGCCACAGCAGAGCAGGATCCGCTGCCCATTGGAGGGACATCCACCGCACAGGGGTCAGTCCGAGGGCCACACCTGGGACAGAGCCGAGGTCAGCTCTGGGCAGCCAGCAGCAGGAGGAGACGCCACCCTTCCAGCGCCGCTCTCCGGGCGATGCCAGTGTAAATGCCAGGGCGATGTCCCGACGAAAGCAGGGTAACCCGCAGCACCTGTCCCAGAGAGAAATAACACGTAAGTGTCCCTGCAAATATTTACATGCACACATCGCTTTTCCCTCTCCGGTGTCATTCTGAGGTTGAGAGATTTTTCCCGGGATGATGGTGCGTAAAAACAAACATTTTCAGACTTGGAGCAGAAAGTTGCTCGGGGTCCGTCCTGAAGGCCAGTTCTTTCCTCTCCAGCGTTATTGACAACATTTGATAAAGGCTTTAATTTACTGACCTGATTATAACTTTGTATAATTATCCTGCTAATATCAGGGAAGATGACACTGTTAAAGAAGACGGAGATCCTTCCTGTGACTTCATTGAGACGTAACTTCTTTATGTCTCTGCTTTTTGTTTCAATTACATATAACCAGTGTGATCATTAAATGACACTTAGTGTTCAAACCGCAACAAAAACACAGTTCAAATTCCATCGGTTTAAACGAACATATTAATAATCCTGTTATATAAGATAAAAACACACACCATGTGTTTGTAAGTATCCTAAATTAGAAATAAGAATGACATACTCAATTTCGATCAATTAATTATTCTTATTATATATGTTTCCACTTTAAGAAAAAAAGGAAATGTTTTATTGTAATGAAACTAGTGAACTTTATTATTGTACCTGCTGCCGTACGGGGAGATGTTGAAATGAAAGTAGGTGCTCTTATTAAATCTTTGATAGAGACATCACCGCCTCGTGCAAGCCTTTCTGTCTTCAGTTAAATTAGTCCCGTGCATGAGGTCTATTGCTGCATGGATGCAAAACGTATTCTTTTTAATATTTATGTTTCGGTTTGGATTATTTAATAGCCTGCACGCATTGCCAGCGGAACATTCCGGGTTTCCCTCACGACACTTTTAAGCACATTACAGTAAGGGAGCGCAACACAGGTGACATGAAGCAAGCCGAGTTTTATTTATGTGAAGGATTAAAAGGATCTTAAAGGCGTTCCTTGGTGCAAAGCAGAGAGCGAAAAGAAATACATTTACAATTAAAGACAGAGGAAATTAACCTTTTTTTTTCTCATAATGTCAAACCTAAATTACGCTGAGGATTTAAAAAAAGAAACGCATCGCTCTTCCACTGAGTTTGACGCAAACTCTAAATCTGTTTTGTCGGGGACTCTTTTGCCGCTAAACTTGTGAGCAGTGGAAAGCTTCTGGCCTCAGATCAGTTTCAGCTGGTGTCCTGACAGCAGCTGGCTTCATGCTGGACTGTAACTGCTGACACTCAGTGATGGGAGGGATGCAGCTAAAGGCAGATATGAGTCCAAACCAAAAGAGGAAGGGAACGTGAAGTGCTCCTCAGTATCACAATGTTACATTTAGTTTGTATTTATTTGGTCCAGTTTGAAGTTGATTGGAGTGATGTGTGGAATCTGCAGGTCAGGTCAGCTCTTCAGGGGTTCTGTGGAACTGAACAGCTGCGGTTACAGTAGAAACGGATCGTCTTGCTTTGGGCCACTTTGCCTGTCTTTGGGTTCCCTCCTCTGCTTTTACCCTCAGGGTCACACACTCACCTGAACACAATGCGTGGGGCTTGGATGGGAAATCATCTCCTTCCAAGTATGCGATTGCTTAACAGAGCAACTGTGTGGCCTGCAGTGTGTGTACCTTTAGAAATGGGTCACACTGTGCACGCTGCATGCTTTACTGTGAGATGACAGTTTATATTCTAAACAACAAACAGACAGGTGACGTGTGGAGATGTGGACGGATGAAGATGGAAGCTAATACATGAGCATCCTGTTTGTATTGTAACAAAAGTGCTTAAAGTGTGGAGTGTAAAATGCAGTTTGGTGTCCACAGAGCAGGTCTGACCTGTCTGTGTGTCTGATGTATCACCCAGGGTGCAGCAGGGCTGTACATTCCATCATTTACATGTAAGAGATGCTCTCACACACACACACACACACACACACACACACACACACACACACACACACACACACACACACACATAATTATGTGAATCCCCTCACCAAAATCA
>CALSBZ010000018.1:122882-139118 GCA_943591055.1 Gobionotothen gibberifrons | reverse complement strand
GGAGCCGGGACCATGGCTGTGTGGGCCGGTTCTGGAGCCGGGACCATGGCTGAGTGGGCCGGTTCTGGAGCCGGGACCATGGCTGAGTGGGCCGGTTCCGGAGCCGGAACTATGGCTGAGTGGGCCGGTTCTGGAGCCGGGAACCATGGCTGTGTGGGCCGGTACTGGAGCCGGAAACATGGCTGCTGGAGCCTGTACTGGAGCCCAAAGCATGGCTTCTGGGGCTCGGGCAGCTAGCCTGGACTTGCAACTCCTTCTCTTAGGAGCCTTTTGGAGGCTCCGTGGACCTCCAAAAGCCAGACGAGTACCCGCGAACGGTTCCTGGACAGGAGCAGGATGTGGGGAAGAAGCAGGGGTTGACTCCAGATGGAACACACCGAGAAGTATGGTGTCAGGTAGGGAATTAGGAAGCAGGGGGCTAGCATGCCTGGGGCTAGCAGGCCGGGAATCACATGTCGAAAGGAAGTCCAAAATCCAGTCAGGTAAGAACTTCACTAAACATGGATCCACTGTTGCCACCTGGTGAGCCTCTGCCAGGGCAGCCTCTTTCTGCTGAGCACTGGACGCTCCCCCACACCTACCATAGCAGCAAGCCAATGAAAAGGTCAAATTGAGTAAATCCACCTCAAATGGATCTGCTGGGCCCATGTTTGGTCGGATCGTACTGTTACGGTTTGTGTAGCAGGAAGCAGGCAGGACCCAAATGCAGATAAAAGTGAAAGAACTCCTTTATTTCAAGGCTAGTGGTAAGACAAAGACAAAACAGAAACACTCACCGATGAACTAGTCAACACACAAAACGTTTCGACACTGAACAAAGGAAAAGACAAGACTAAATACACAGAGGGGTAATCACAAAACAGCTGAGAAGGGGAGGAGAAGCACAAGGACACCAGGTGAACACAATCGGGTAAATTAGACACACCAGGGAAACTAACGACAGGGAATCACAGACAGATCTAAACAAGACAAAACACAACGAAGACAGAAAACCAAAGACAGATCCAGACCAGACACAACGCAGACAGAGAACCAAAGACAGATCAAGACAACACAACATAAGAGGCTTCTCAATACTCAAATTTCCCCTCCTCGACTCCTATCCTCGAGACTTAGTCCCGCCCACAGGAGATGCGAGCAGAGGAGCCGAGGAGGGGAGCCGAGGAGAGAGGAGGGGAAGCAGCAGGCAGTTCGAGAAATGAGAACTCCTCTCCTCTGAGCGGTCATTTTAAAGAGACGTCCATTAATGATGACAGGAGGCACAGCAGCCCTCTGTCTGATGGACAGATGTGTTCATGATGACTCATATATTTACTTTGATTCATTCACAGTGCGGTATAATGAGAAAATAACAGGCTACAGATGCGGACAGACACACACAAATATATTTATATAAATATATACCATTTAAAGTATGAGAGCACTCTCATAATAACGTAACACAATCAGAGACTGGATATATCCCCCCCCTCTCTCTGGTCGCTTAAAGAGCCTGTGACACGAGTTTTCCCCAACATCCAAACCCATACATTTGAGTAAACATTGCCCCCTTGAAAACCGTTACTGAACTGATTTTGGATATTTGTACTTTGATAACCATTAATCTGCCCTTCAATGTGACCATATTCTGGATCTTCTCGGGGATCCTTCAAGTCCCGGCAAATGATGTGTGACGTCAATGCGGGCACAGACACTGACAGCAACAGGCTGACAGCGCGCACAATTGTTTGGATGTTTTTTCGACCTAGAACGATCAGATTGGATTTAATTGATAGTTTTTGTGGACGACCCCCCCCCCAAACAGCTCTGCTGTCTGCTGTCTGCCCCCCCAGACCGTGTGTATTGACTGGAGTGACGTAGGATTACGAACGTGCAGGAATGCAGCAGCCTGCTGAGGATGCTGAAAGTGGAGGAACAGCGGAGGAAAAAGTGGATAAAGAAACGGGAAAAAAGGGTGATAATACTGAAATAAAGCACGGCCGAGGAAGGAGTGGAACAACTGAAACTATAAACGCTACGGGGAAACGGTGGACCTAGTGTCCCGATCGGAGTGGGAATAATAATAATAATCATAATTCGTGCATTTTATCCATTAATTTCCCCAACATTGTGGTAAAAAAAAACACGTTTAATCCATGTTGGTGTGCTACAACTACAAAAAGCATCGGTTTGTTTTCTCATCAGGAAATGCAGACCGGCTCAAACAAACGATTTTTAATCATCATCCTCAGATCATTTAATGTAGGCTATCATATGTTCGCCCAATTTACATGAAAGGACTAATAAATGTAGTTTCATCCACTTGAGTTTACAACTACAAAAATAATCGATTTGTTTTTATATCACATCCGACGGGAGGAAATTCAGCAGCTCTCACTACCGATTTTTAATCCTAATTTAATCATCATCTTCACCACGATCATTCATGTTTATGTTCACCGAATTGACATGAAAGCACTGACAAATATGAATATACTGTAGTCAACTTCATTAAAACGTTATTAACGTGCCTAAACTCAGCAATTCACCATTTCTACGCATGACAATACACTTTGTCCGTGCTTGGATCTCTCGCTGCACGGTGAAGCGTTCCCGCATTGACGTCCCTTCCGGCTCCCCCCAAAACCTCAAAATGAGTCGAAGGAATTTTCCCGCGATGTTCGAAATTATTGATATTTATCGAAACGGTATCCCATCTTCTTTTTTAAACCGATGGTTCGAGATTACTAGTAGTCCAATATGTCATTGCACAACAGTTGTTGGGTGGGTGTCACAGGCTCTTTAAATAGGGAATTGAAATTACGGGCCAAAAGTTGTATTTACAAATATTAAAAGTAAGCAGAGGACACCAAACCAACTGAGACCCGTCTGTCCGCCGCATCTACGCACTGTACCACACACACACCTACACACTGTACCACACACACACACACTGTACCACACACACGCACAGCTCCTAAAGCATAATCAGGCTACAGCCATTGTGTATTTTATTATGTGAAGCACTAAATATCGACTCTTTGTTTGTAGTTATCTACTAAACTACAGCAAATAAAGAGAGTAGGCCTGTTATACTGAGTGATATATATTATACACACTGCTCTGCTTTCTGCACGGACCTCACAACTGTTCTCTCTGGAAACATCGCGTCGCGATGAAATCAGTTTCTAAAATAATATCCAGGGGATGCATGCAGAGCTGTCATTGGCTGAGATAAGTCCGGCCGTGCGTCACGCCTCCACCGTTCCCGGAAATGCATCCACGGAGGAGCCGTGGAGGAACCATCAGTGTATCCTCGGTTATAGCTCCTCCAGAGAGCCTCCTCGACGCTCGATCCTCTGTCCTCGGTGTGCATTTAGAGAAATGAGATGTCCTTCAAAATGGCGCGCTGAAATTCATTTCCGGGTCACTACCGGAGGACCGAGGAGTCGAGCAGTCGAGGAGGGGACATTTGAGTATTGAGAAGCCTCTATAGACAAAGAGGAATAGGAGGAGGCAGGCTGTAAATCCTCACAATTCTATCCTTTTCCTTCCACTTATCGCTTCTTGTCTTCTAATCCCCTTTTTTTGTTTTTGCTATACAGAAAATGTATCAATAATCCAGTAAGGGAGTCGTTAAAGAATCAGACCGATTGGAAATATTTGATAATGGCCTTGGTATCGATAACATCATATGCATTCCTCTCCCTAGGGCTTCAGACATTTTTGGAAAATGTAAGTTTGTATTTTCAGACATAACAAAATAAATAATAAAACACTCACTGATCAGATGAACTGCACTGATTGACCTAATGATGGCGCTCTGATTAAATGTCACAATTTTCCACGCAAATGTGATCTCAGGCTGCTGCTAAGTTTAGGACCAAGAATAATTATATATTTTGGCGCATAGCTCTGACTATTCAGACAATCCACTGATTGGCCTGGCAGGGGGTGCCTTAATGAAAGGTCAACATCTAAAACTCTCGAAGGCAATAAATGCTAGGCCACTGGTCCGATATGAAGAAACTTAAACAATGAGGCATCTTGATTTGACAAGTAGGTGCCTTTTATCATCTGGGAGAGAGAGGGTCTTTAAACTGCACACATAATATAATGGTGGCTTCCAAAGTAGCTTTTACTATTTTTAATACAAATTATAATAATAATTCAACATTGTTGAGGCAGGTTTATATTTTCTTTAATTTCAGACTGATGCAAACATCCTGTATTTGACGTTGTCGTTGAGTAAAAATCACCCAAACTCTGCCGCGCTAATGGAACACAGTGGTGTGTTGACCTGCAAAACATAGAGTGATGGTTATTCCCCTGAACAGATAAGTAAATCTGTGAATTACACAAACTGTTCAGAATCCACTCCACTCACGCGTGCACACATGCACACAAACACATACATAGACATGCACCCACACACACATATACACAAACACAAAAGGAACAGAGACACTAATACAGTGTACTTCCCAGCAGCAGATTGTCATCGCATTTCAATTGTCCGAGAGGTTCTATTTGTAACCAACCTAACTTTTGCAAAAGAGATTATATTAGATTAAAATAAATCATGTAATATATACTGTATATGGTTATGGGGAATTGTTTATTGGTAGGTGCTCTTGAGACTCAAATGTTTCGCTTAGTGTTAATTTAGACGCTTGGTGTTACCCTTGTGTTTTGTTTTGCTAAAAAATGTTAATATATCTGATAGCTGAGTTTCTTCCCGTTAAATGGGTATGACACGGGACTTCCGGAATGAAGAGTGAGGAGTAGACGTGTTTTCCTCCGCTCCCTCGCTTCCAACTTTTTTATTATGTAGAAACCTCGTTACTCACTTCATACTTACACTAGTCGATACATAACAACTGAGCAACTTTATACCTTAAGGAGACATGCCACCAAAGCAAACAAAACAAGTCGAGAAAAGTGTCTCTCTCAACGGAATTCAAAACTGTCATCGCCGCACTCGAGTCCAAAATTGATCTGATTCATGCGACTATCTCTGATCATGGGCAGCGTCTTTGGAGTCGAATGCGGATTTGGTCGACGGGCGCCTGTCGACTTTGGAAGCTACATGCGCGGAGCTAGCCGCTAGCAATGCTAAGCTGCGGGCGAAAACGGCAGACCTCGAGGCCCGTAGCCGCCGCAAGAATATTTGCATCATTGGTCTCCCGGAGTCGATTGAGGGCCCGCGACCAACCGCCTTCTTCTCCGACCTACTGCCACAGCTTCTGGGGGACCAAATCCTGCCTACTTCTCCTGAACTGGTTCTCACAGGTCGTTTGCCGCGAAGCCAAAGCCTGGGGAAAGACCGAGGCCTGTCATCATCCGATTCCACAACTTCCAGACCAAGGAAAGAGTCATCTGTGAAGCCCGGAAAATGAGAGCGGATCTACGGTACGAGGGGAAACCGATTGCCTTCTACGAAGATTATTTATGTTCCCGAGGTTGTGGTGCAGCGAGCTCTGTACCGCGAGGTGATGGCGCAGCTGTATAAACTCGGACTCAGGCCTGCTCTCCAGTACCCGGCCAAGCTGATGATTACGGCGGAGAATGGAGACAAAGTTCGGCTGTCATCTGTCGAGGTAGCATGCACTGCTATAAAACACAGTAGCTATGGTCGGCCCATCTGCTAACTTGCCACATTACTGAGTGGTCTAACTTACCACCAATTCTGGAGATTTAGCCCTCATTTGCTGTCCGAACCCAAATTGAATGCTTTTCTTGCAACACAAATCACATTTTTCTTTGAGATAAACGACACTCCGAATATTGGTACTGTAGTGATATACTCTGGGAGTCCTTTAAGGCTTATCTTCGTGGGCAGATCATTTCTTTTGTCTCACATTTCAGGAAATTGGAGCAATCCAAATTGACAGAAATGTCAGCTGATATCCGAAATGTAGACAGCCAATACTCGGTTAATCCTACCTCTATTTTGTATAAAAAAACGGCTTCAGCTTCAATCTCATTATGATCTGTTATCAACTGGTAAGATCGAGAGGCAACTTCTGCAAACCAGGCAACGATTTTTTGAGCAGGGAGATAAGGCAGGCAAACTGCTTGCATATCAATCGCGAGTGGCCGGTGCCTCCAGGTTGATCCCTAGAGTGAAGTCGCCAACAGGTGATATTACAACAGACCCTGCTGAAATCAGTAATATCTTCTCAGATTACTATTCTGAATTATACACCTCAGAGTCTTCTCTACAGGATTGGGACAACCCTAACCCCTTAGACACTCTAGCTTATCCCCAAGTTGATGGAAGAGGTTCTGGTGATCTGGGAGCTCCGTTAACCATCTCTGAAGTAACAGAGGCTATCAAATCTTTACAGAGCGGTAAATCGCCTGGACCTGATGGCTACTCCACAGAGTTTTTAAAAACTTTTTGTTCTGTACTTGCCCCGATCCTGGTGAGAGTATTCAATGATGCCTTTCTGAAAGGCCAGTTACCACCTACTTTGTCTGAGGCATCAATCACTCTATTGTTGAAGAAAGATAAGGACCCACTCTTGTATGGCAGTTATAGGCCGATATCCCATTTAAACGTAGACTTTAAGATCATGGCTAAGGTTCTATCTAGCCGTCTCCAGAGGGTGATGCCGGGCTTGATCGATCCCGACCAGACAGGCTTTATCTCAGGATAAATACCTTTTACCAGAAGGTTGTTTAACATTATTTATTCTCCCTCTACTAGTTCCCCTGAAGTTGTTCTCTCTTTGGATGCGGAAAAGGCATTCGACAGAGTAGAGTGGGGATATCTGTTCTATGTAAATTTGGTTTCAGCAGGGACTTTGTTTCATGGATTCAACTCCTCTATACATCTCCGGTAGCTTCAGTTAACGTCAACAGTGTTAAGTCTGGTCTGTTCTCGCTCTTTCGCGGAAATAGGCAGGGTTGCCCTCTATCTCCGTCATTATTTGCGCTCGCCGTCGAGCCTCTAGCCTTATGGCTTCGTAGTGAGGAAGGATTTAGGGGCATCACACGCTTCGGTTTTTTGCATAAGCTCTCTTTGTATGCAGATGACCTTTTACTGTACATTTCCAGCCCATCGTCCTCCCTTCCTATAATTCTAAGCGTTTTAGAGCAATTTAAGAAGCTATCTGGCTACAAACTCAACCTCCAGAAAAGAGAATATTTCCCTGTTAACACCCTCGCTGAAAAACTTCCCCAAGCTCTCTTTCCTTTTAAGAAGGTCTCAGAGGGATTCAAATACCTGGGTATCCATATTACTAAATCGTTTACAGAGCTTTTTGCCAAGAACCTTAGTCCATTAGTAGAGCGCTTCAAAGCAGACTTAGCTAGATGGTCCTCCTTGCCTTTCTCCTTAATGGGACGCATTCATTTGATAAAAATGGTGGTGCTACCTCAGTTCTTATATTCTTTCCAACACATTCCAATATTTATAAATAAATCCTTTTTCTCAGCACTTGACCAGCAGATTAATTATTTTTTAAGGTGCAACAAGAGGAATCGTATCAGAAGAGTAGTTCTTCAACTCCCTAAGTCTGAAGATGGCCTGGCCCTGCCTAATCTCCACCAATATTATTGGGCATGTAATATTAATAAGCTTCTTTTTTGGAACACTAATTTGGCACAGGGCAAACACCCTCGATGGGCCCAGATGGAGGCTTCCTCTTCGGGTCTCCCACTTTGGTCGGTGGTATGTTCTCAATTGCCCTTTCCAATTAAACAAGTTGCTCGCAATCCGATTGCAACTAACACTTTAAAGATTTGGGGTCAGTTTAGGAAGCAGTTTGGCTTACAAGCGTTATCAGGCTAGCAGACAATAGCTAGCAGACAATAGCTAGCAGACAATAGCTAGCTATTACTCCCTCAATTGACAGAGGAGAGAGGACGCTGGCACGGTCTGTTGCCGCTTCTCCCTCGTAGCCTCTTATTGTTATTTTTAGCAAGGATTCTACTGCTTTTGTTTTGTTTTGTTTTTTGCACGGATTATATGGATGCTTATACCAACTATACCCTGACAATAATCCACTTTCCTGCAAATCCCTCGTCGGCTGGACGAGCTACTAACGTCTAAGCTACGAGTGGCTAATAAGGTTAGCCGCTACGCCAACAGCGACACCTACCACAAACAATTCCAGCTCAACTTCTCCACCCAGCTCGATCATCTGCCATGCTGTGGATCTTTCTGTGTTTCTGGCTCTTTCCCCATCTCTGGTCGGCAGGTCCGTGGCAAACACAAACAGCTACCAACTCTGCATCTGTCCAGACCGGCATGACGCTAAAGTACTCCATCACGCAGCTGCTCGAGTTAAGACATTACAGCACTCCAACCTGTATCTCAGCACTTAAACAGCTTGGAATTCTACGCCGAAGCCGCTATATCCACAGAAGCTCCCGTAGAAAGTTTGTTTATTCCCAGTCTGGAGACTCCATTCCATCACTCTGGTCAGCTGAGTGCACTGTCGCATTATTTTCACGTCATCATAATACCGCCGCTCATGGAACTAATAGTAGCGCTGGAAATATCGCGAGACTTCTACACACCAAGCGGGACAGAAATCGTGGAGTGGATTTCAGCCTACTTCTTCCTCTACATAGCACCGTCTCATCAAGCCTCAAAATAGAACTATTTAACACACAATCCCTCACTAATAAATCATGTCTCATACATGATCACATCCTAGATAGGGGGATTGACTTAATGTGTCTTACTGAGACCTGGCATAAGCCAGAGGCCTTTTCAGTCCTAAATGAAACCTGTCCTCCTGGCTATAATTACCTGGAGAAAGCCCGCCGCACTGGTCGCGGTGGAGGCTTAGCCGTAATACATCGCAGTAAAAACTGAAACTGACCCCCTTGTCTCTTCCTGACCTATCCTCCTTTGAATACCTCGCATTCAAATGCAAACCCCCTTTCCCCATGACTATTATTCTCATCTACCGGCCACCCAAACCAAACCCAGCCTTCATCTCAGAGATAAATGAACTTCTCTCTTCGGTCTGTACCACGTCTGCAAATACTGTCATACTGGGGGATTTGAACATCCATGTTGACACCCCCTCCCGCCAACCTGCAACTGACTTCTTGCAACTACTGGATGTTCTCAACCTCAAACAGCATGTTGATGTCCCCACACACACCAGGGGGCACACGCTTGACCTGGTTATCACTGACTCGGCCCCCATCACAAATCTGTTAGTGTACGATCTGGGAGTGTCGGATCACAAGGTTGTTTCAATGGAGTTCAAATTGTCTCACCACATCAAGCCCAAACGTCTAATCCATTTCAGAAATTTGAAACACATCGACACAGACGTCATGACTTTGGACCTGCAGCAAATCCCCCCCTCTGCAAACTTCACTACAGTCAGTGAATCAGTGGAATACTACCACAAAACCCTGAGTACTGTCCTGGATCTCCACGCCCCACTGAAATCACGAACAGTCAGCTTCTCCCGCTCAGCCCCGTGTTTCACTTCAGAGTTGCGTAGCATGAAGGCAGCTGGGCGTGTACTCGACCGGCGTCTCGCACGATCTGGACTCACTGTTCACAGATTAGCCTATCAGGAACATCAACAAACATACTCAAAGTCACTCAAAAAGGCACGGTCACAATTTTACTCCGACATCATCAATACAAATCCTGGAAACTCCAAGCAGCTTTTCTACTGTTGATCATCTCCTCAAGCCACAAACTCCCTCACACATCGACACTACAGAAGAGCAGTGCAATAATTGTGTTACTTTCTTCAGGACAAAAGTTGCCACTATTCGCTCTCTTCTCTTCACCCCTTGCGCTGTGTCTGTCCCTACTGTTAACCCACAGCATGGGATTTTCCAACCGCTCAGCTGCTTCACGGAGATCTCTCAGCAAGAGGTTGAGGACATCGCCTGCAAGATGAAACCCTCCACCTGCACACTAGACTCTCTACCCACAGCCCTTGTCAAATCAAACATCTCGGCTATAAGTCCCATGATCACCTGCGTCATCAACAGCTCCCTCAAGGCTGGTCATGTTCCATTGGCTCTTAAAACTGCCGTCATCAGACCCCTTCTCAAAAAACCCACCCTAGACCCAGATATCCTCGCCAATTACAGGCCCATCTCCAACCTCCCATTTCTAGCCAAGGTGCTGGAAAAAGTAGTTGCCGACCAGCTTCAGGACCATCTACAATTAAACGGCCTCTATGAAAAATTCCAGTCCGGTTTCCGTTCCACCCACAGCACTGAAACAGCTCTGGTCAGGGTCACAAACGACCTGTTGACGGCGGCTGACACTGGATCCCCATCTCTCCTCATCCTCCTGGATCTGACTGCAGCATTCGACACTGTCGACCATAACATTCTCCTTCAGCGCCTCGAACACACCATCGGACTCTCTGACTCCGCCCTGAGCTGGTTCCAGTCCTACCTGTCTGGAAGAACAGAGTACGTCTCCTTGGGAGGTGCGAGGTCCCAGACACACCCTGTTACCTGTGGTGTCCCTCAAGGGTCGGTCCTTGGGCCCACTCTGTTCACCCTCTACACTCTGCCCCTTGGCCGTGTCATCAGCAAGCATGGAATATCATTCCATTGCTACGCTGATGACACGCAGCTATACATAAAGACAGACTCTATCCCACATGCTTCCTCACAGTCACCATCATCATCACCGCTCCCATCAACATCCCTTAACACCTGCATTGAGGAGATAAAGGCCTGGATGCGAGAAAACTTCCTGCAACTAAATAGCTCCAAAACAGAAGCTATTTTAGTTGACACACCAAACCAGGTCCAGTCATTCGCCATAACCCACATCACCTTTTCCGGACAAAACATACCCCTCTCCACAGCAGTTACCAACCTGGGTGTTGACAGACATCTAACATTTGACACCCACATCAAACACCTGTGCAAAACCTCCTTCTACCACCTCAGGAACATTGCAAAACTCCATCCCACACTCTCCCTGTCAGATGCTGAACAACTGGTCCATGCCTTTGTCTCTTCACAGCTCGATTACTGCAACTCTCTCCTCATCGGGACTCCTAGCGGGAGCCTTCAGAAGCTTCAATATGTACAGAACAGTGCCGCTAGGATCCTGATGAGGGTGAGAAAATACAACCATATCACACCCGTTCTTCATTCCCTCCACTGGCTTCCTGTCTCATTCAGGATCGAATACAAGATCGCACTCCTGACCCACCAATGCATCTATGGGAATGCTCCTCCATACCTGAAGGAACTTCTCACATCTCAAACCTCCACACGCAACCTCCGCTCTACAACTAACCATCGGCTTCGCCCCCCGAGGACCAAACTCCGCACAATGGGGGATCGGGCTTTCTGCGCAGCTGCTCCTCGTCTGTGGACTTCCCTCCTAGACTACCTGAGGACTCCACAGACCACTGACACCTTCAAGAAAGGCTTAAAAACCTTTCTTTTAAAAAAACTTTTGATTAAACTTTGTTTATTTTTGTTTGTTTTTATTATGCCTCCTGTACGCACCTTGGGATTGCTGTGAGCAATGAAAGGTGCTTTATAAATCAAATATATTATTATTATTATCAGGTCTAGCCCCGGTCTATCGCAATCACCTTTTCCTCCCGTCGTGCTCGGATCCTGTCTTCCGGACTTGGTCAGACAAAGGCTTGCGGCCTATTAATGACCTTTATGCTGGTGGTGTTTTCTCTTCGTTTGCAGATTTAGCCAACAATTTGACCTTCCAAGTTCTCACTTGTTCCGATTCTTTCAGATCAGGCACTTTGTGGAAAAGAAGTACCCCCAATTTCCAGGCCGGCCTCCTGATTTGATAATTGATTCTTTCCTATCACTTAAGACCGATTCAAGGAAGCTCACCTCCATTATATATAATAACATTTTTAAGATAAATCCTACTTGCTTAAATTCCCTTAGAGTTGTATGGGACCAGGACCTTGGGATTAACATGTCAGATGATCAGTGGGGACGTATATTAGACCTGGTACACACCTCTTCTATATGTGCAAGGCATAGCTTACTGCAGTGCAAGATTCTGCACAGAGTACATTACACTAACGCTAAACTGGCCAGGTTATACCCTGACAGGTCTGACACATGTAATAGATGTAAACAATCTCCGGCTGACTACATGCACATGTTTTGGTCGTGCCCTAAACTATCAGAGTTCTGGTCTGCAATATTTGATTCACTTAGGGAGGTCTTAGGTGAGACAGTGGACCCTAGCCCCCTCACTGCCCTTTTCGGAATTCCTCTGATGCCCAATGCACCCATTACCAGACAACGAGTTATTGCATTCATCACTCTGCTTGCCAGGAGGCTTATTCTCCTTAAATGGATACATTCCTCCCCTCCCACCCATAATAGATGGATTCATGAAATCCTGTATTGCGTCAGGCTTGAGAGGATTAGGTTCTCCCTTAGGGGCGCCCTGACGATGTTCCATATTACCTGGCAGCCTTTTCTGGACCACATTGACACCCTTACTATTGGTGAAGAAACCAATACTTAATTCTCAGCAGAGCACCCCCCCCCCCCCCGCTTTTTCTTTGCAATACTATTTAATATTCACCCTTTATTTATTTTTGTTTTTATTTCCAACAGTGTGTGCATGTGTATATGAATGTGTGACTGTATAAATGCCCTCCATTAAAAAAACTATAAAATAAGAGCAGTTCACAAATGTGTATTTTTCATTTGTTATTTGCTGTCACTTCACATTCAAGTTGATGTCTGATATTTTAGAGTTTAATCTGGAAATTATTAAATACAATATTAAAAAGCAAGAGATCAAAAGTACTACAATGATACCAATTATACAAACACATTGTGGCTTCATTGTGGCTCTTTTTGCTCCTGTCATTACTTGACTTGTTTTCCAGCTGCAGTGTCTCTGTGAGATGACAAGTGTCTTATAATTAGTTGCTAATTTAAAACCAAATAGATCTGCATCCAGGAGGTTAATACTTCCTGATTCCACAGGAAAATAACTGGCCCAGCTCCAAACAGGAGTGCCAGTCGAGGCATCACATCTTCCATCCCCAAGGAAAAGCACATTAGTAATTACCTCCTGGACCACAGGGCCAGATATCTGTCCACAAATTGAGGTCATTTGGGGAGGGAGAAATGCTTCAAGGTGTAGGCCACTTGTTAGAGGAAGGTTTAGAAGTGAAAACTCAGATGCAGCGAGTAAATGTCCTCAATTAAATATTGTCTTTTAAAGGGCCCATGTCATGGCCATTTCTACTGATCATAATTCCATTGTTGAGGTCTACTAAAATAGATTTATACTGTGTAATACTCACATTGGTTTCTCAGACAGCATCTCTGTAAAGTATGTGTATTCACCGGTATTCACTCTCTGTCCTAAACGGCTTGTTGGAGCTCCTGCCCCCCCCCTCCCTGTGAGCCCAGTGTGCTCCGATTGGTCAGCTCGGCCACTCTGTTCTGATTAGTCAACCACCAGAGAGGCTCCGCCCATGTCTAACAAAGTGCATTTTTCGGCTCTGAGCGGAACATCAGTTTTACAATGGTGAAAAGTGAGACAGACCAATGTGATAGGCCTGATCCACTGTCCCAAACTAGACTAGAGCAGACGGTTTCACAGTGGAATGTTTTTATTTACTATCGCTCTTACATTTCAGATGTTAGAACTGCATCATTTATCAACATCACAGTAACAAGTTTGTCCGTTAACTAACCAAACTGTACCTACAACTGTTGTTATTTAGGTGCACTTGTGGAAACTGCGCCATGATGCCTACTGAAGTGGAAAACGTCTGCTGCAAAGAAATTAGAAAGGTAGCCTAGCTGACAGTTACAACATTATGTAGCCAGCTAGCTGAAAACACCAACAGTAGCACACAACATTATATGCCAAGATATACACCATACATATTTATCAAGTCAATAGACTATTATATGCCCTTTTATTTCGTAATTGAATGTTTATTTTGTAAACCTTGCCATAGTTGGTTTAGTTGCTAAACGTGTTATGTTACAAATATCTTACCTTCCTATCGGTTGTTACATGAATGAACCAAGTCCCAGCACCTATTAAGTGCATGGTACACCACCCAGGACTAGAGTCAAACTGTCTCAACCCATATACAGTACCCTGCAGAACCTCCGTAACATGTACAGATTCGATTATGGACCTTTGAGGCGTAGAACGGAAGAAGGGTAAGTTATTCTTACCTGTAATAAACTACTACTGTGTTTGATGAAAAATCAAATCATGGTTTGCTATATATGAATGATATGTTATAGGAGCAAATCATTCAGGGAAGAAAGGCTACTAAGTATTTCCATCAAACTATATTTTTAGAAATGTACAAAATGAACATGTGTAAATATACATATATACACTGTATATCAAACCATTCCTCCCCTTATAGGCGTTTTCGGCATCTTGCCTATCGCAGCTTTGTAAGCTGGTGCTGGGGCTTCTTAGGACGAGGCATCAGAGTGGTCATCCCGTCATGTGTTGTCTGCCAGATACGCCAGGAGTTTCCTGATCTGGCTGGACAAAATCAAATGCAAATCACAAAATGTTAGAGAAACTTAGCTGTTTTAGGTTCGTTAGCTTGCCAGCTAGATACATATGCTAACCTACGTTTGCTAGTTGTTCAGTGTAATATGCCAACCTACTATGAACAACAGCTAGTGGTTCATATTAGGCTAGCAAGAACATGTTTACAATTGCAATCTTATACAGGTATTCTGCTACGTTCGGTCATTCATTGTAGCTGGCATACAAACAATGTTTTCCCTAGCAAACTCATGTCTAGCTCTAGGTAGCCTTCTTTTTTTGCTCGGTAGCATACACTAGGAACGCCAACTATAATGTAATTAAGTTTCGCGACTGACCGTACGGTAAATCACCCGGAGTATACTGTCTATGAGTATTTCGTGTGTGAATGTAGACATTCTCCTGCTATGAGATACATGTAAGGCCATCTGCTGACATTGGAGTTGATATATGGAAACGCTAGCAACTTAGTTAGCCCAGTTAGCACTGTGTCAATGGCTTAGCAGCTCGAAAAACGTTTACCCATTTAAACAGTCGTGGTAGATACCTTGTTTGTTTTAAACATCATAAATACACAAACAACAATAAATACTTACAGGTTGTGAACCCGAATCTCCCGCTGGTCCAAACAAAGTAGGAATGAATCGCATGAATCGCTGAAAGGTTTGGGAAGCTTTGTTTCGTGAAATGCCGTGCACACAGTACAATACCGGCTCGAGCATCTGAAGGAACAGTGTTACAAATAAATTTGTCGTGGTTCTGCCCTCGGTAAGGCATGCATTGAAGATTTCCCCTCACAAGACAGGACACAGATCCTCGTTGGCATGACTGGATACAGTTTTGAACTGAACCTGAGCTTCCAACAGTATATATGTTCTGCTGGCAGAGGGTGTGGCCTCTGGGTGTTCACACGTCACAGTACCCAGGAAGTAAACAATGGAAAATGAGAAATCTCCAAGGAGGCGTTTTGGGGCAGAATCAAGCCCCCAGGAAGTGCGCCGGACTCAGATGAAAATATTCGTGCTGGCCAAACGGCGGTACTGCACTTCCGCTTGATTGCCAGGCCCGGAAACACTTTTTCCCATTGACTTACATGGGGAAAGAGTGGTCTGTAAATCGTTGGATAATTTTTTTTAAACTAAATAAACTACCCAGTATGAACACTTGTATAGCCCTTATTAAAAACATTCGTTCCTCAAGTTGTAAAAATGTGCTAATAACGTTATTCTGAGAGTTATTTCCCTATGCATTATGAACGCGCATCTAACCAACGGGACCGCGTCGCCCGGCACGTTCATGTTATTTTTGGGATTTTTGGGATTTTCATGATCTAGTGAGGTGCTTTTTAAGTCCTGTGGGGGGTCCGAAATTGGATAATATATTGATTTCAAACCAAGTCAGTCTCCATTTCCATGTCTCTCTCCTTTCCATAACCTGCACCCTCTCTTCCATCTCTTCCATTACTCTCTCTGTCCTCTACTCTTTCTCTTTGTTCAATCTCTCCCTCGTTGTTCACTTTTTGCTCCTCCTCACTTGTCGCTCCTGCCGGTGAATTAAAAGCAATTCAGCAATTGAGTTCATTTCACTTGTTTGTTTGCATTCTTTTTTTAAATTTAAATCTGTTTCGTTTGATTCTCAAAAGAGAACAAAGATGTAAGCAAATTGTGTTTTATACAATTGTATGTTATTATGACATCATAACTGCAATAGATATATTGTGGTGACACCATGTTGGGACATAATTCACCTTGATTGTTGTGTTG
>CALSBZ010000018.1:86584-98178 GCA_943591055.1 Gobionotothen gibberifrons | reverse complement strand
GTGCATTTGGTAGTGTGGCGGAACGTTTGTGTTCCGGGGACTGGTTAGAGGGACGGACTTGCGGTGTTTTCCTCAGAAGCAATCTGGAAGGAAACCAAATAACCGTGTCCTCATTGCTCCTGTTTCACCTGCTCACTACAGGTTGGTAAAAGGTGCAAAAATCATATGAGCCCCCCCATAATGTTCGCGTATATAGTGTGACGGCCCACTAAAAGTGTGGAGTGTTTGTAGTGCTGTTTACATGTTAAAAAGAGTATGAATGTGTGTGCGTATTAGCTTAGCTTTCCTCGTGTGGCGCCATCTTGGGGATAACGTGGTCTGACACGGGGGTTGGTGCGAGTGAGATAGTGTCTGAAGGCTCCCGCCCACTAAATATTTCCATACATGTGAAGTTATGAATACATTTGCACTTTATGAAAGGTATAGTTTAGTTAGTGTTATACTGGATGTTTGTTACACAAGTATGCTAGTGTTTGTAGCATTATGATTCTCTAGTTAAATGCATTTTAGTGACCTGCAATGAATGGCAGAAGGGTAATAGTCGAAATTACAGTTTCAAGGGACAGATAATACAGGTTTAATACTGTAAAACGAAATGTATTAAAGGTACAAAAGATTAATGAATGTAAAGTTCAGCTTGAATGTGTGTTTGTCACAGAAGGGGTTATTGACAGTGGATGTGTGTTGAGGGAGCTGTCAGAAAAGTGAATTATTGAGTACATACACTGCATAAGAGAATTAAGATGTTTAAATACGTTTGTGTAATAAAACTACCAGCAGAAGCAATCTGGAAGGAAACCAAATAACCGTGTCCTCATTGCTCCTGTTTCACCTGCTCACTACAGGTACATCACTGTTACTGTGGTCCTCATATCGGGGACCCGTAACATGAACGCAAAATTCCAGGCACTAACCGAACTAAACGGGAAAAGTACGGGTAAAAGTACTCCGGTGTGAAAGCGCCTATTGAGGGAAAAATTGGGATTTGGAGCTTACAAATAAATAACTTCACTTTTTGATAAGAAAAACACACGAATGACATGGAAAACAAATCACTTTTTTAATATCAATAATGTCAAACATTATATCATCATATAGGCCTATGCCTATATACACATACACATATATACAACTATACGGTGTAGTTATGCAATGAATGAAAAACTTGGGTCGCAGGTTCCTCAACAGTGCATTACAAGACGTCTACTGTATCAATATGTGTGTATACCTCCACCATTAAACTGTGATATTGTGCACATTTCTTATACTACATACATCTTATAAGAGTATAATAAATGTATAATATCAGTTAAAATAAGTGCTTAAACATAGTTAACATTGCTATGTTTAAGCACTTGCTTAAGCAGATCATGTAAGTGTATTTCAAGTGTACTATGTATTAATTTATCGAGCTGTACTTACATCAGGATTTAAAATTGTTTGACTGATAGAGATCATGCAATGTCATTATTTGTTTATTGATTGTTATGAACCTGCCTGAGGACCACAGATGGAAATGAGCTATTAGCTATAATCTGGCAGATTGCATCTCTTCTCTTTGCTGAGATTAATGTTTTTGTATGCATGGTCCTTCTATAAATAAATACAAATACACCGTAGTTGTGTATACTATGATATGTCAATAAACGTTAGAACATCTTGAAATCTTGAAAGGGATGTGCAAAATAGTCATTATATACAGTCTTTAATTAACTATTAGTAGAGAATAACGAGTAATGAATATACTTTATAGGGATTCTATTAATATCTAATAATGACAATAATAAAAATGCAATAATGTGCTTTAACCACTAGGTGCCTGTCTATCAGCTGTGCACCGTTATGGTGTAAATACAGTCAATCTACCAATTGGATCAAATATAAAAGTCAGCCGAATTATTGTTGATACTGCAAGGAGGCGTATTGTGTGAAAATAAATGTAAGATGTTGTTTAACTGCTGATATATTTAGGATCCACGTCACGTTTTCAGTTTGGCGGCATTTCCTCCTGTTTGTCTAGCTACAAAACCCTCATGTTTCTCATCAGGGCTCTATAAATATACAACTACGGCAGATATTTCATATTTAATGCAGCCGAACCGTGTATTACAAGGCCGTTATGTGAAGACTTTCCAAGAGAAAAGCAAGCACACTCGGAATAATGTATTATTTTATTTCACATCTTACAAACACCAAATCCCAGCGTGCTTTGCGTCTAAATCGAGCTGAGGATCTTGCCTCCGTCTGTTTCCGGTTTCGTATTTCGTAAGGATGTATTTTGTACACACATTCCTTCACATTTCAATTTTAATTTACATTAAAGTATTTCGTGAGGCCTTCTAACATATTTTTAAATATAACTACGGTTGTAGTTGAAGAGTTTGTAAATGAACATGAAGCGAAGCTGTTGCCTGGCAACGCAATCACACAACGTCACGTCCGTTAATTCCACATCCACCTGGATTAACATCGATTTAAAACATTAATGTAGCCTTTGTTTCGACCAGCTGGGGGCAACAAGAACATGTTCACAAAACCTATCAATGTCGTTTAATCAACAAGGATAATCTGGTGTTTTTGAGTTGATGAGTAGTGGAGATATCACTGTCAAATCAATTGACAGTAAGGAGAATACTTACTTCCTGGTGTACAATTCTCTGTTATCCAATGGGAATGGACGCTCACATTGCCTTTAAGGGCAGGCGACACACATGAATGCCGTGCTTCCATGAGCGTCAAATCCCGCCGCAGATGGGAATACATTGCAATCAGTTGAAAGCTATTTGCGTCCCTTTATGAAGCTGAAGGAGACTAGGAGCGTCCCAACTGCACGCCTCGGGACCCTGACCAAGCGTCGCTCCTGGACGTTTATGGAGTGAGAGTGTGTTGGTTTGATCAAGTCTCCAAATCTCTGATGCAGTGTTGTGGCGTTAGAAGATGTGTGTAAGTGAGGGGCGGGTGTTGAGGAGTATCATTGCCCCAGAGGGTTCAAGCTACTGTGTCCGACATGCAGAAGAAGAGGTTTCATTTGCATTCAGCGTAGTAAAATCCCTGCCTGTCCCAAGGGTGCGCTACATGCCAGGCGGACAGACCAACAGAGAGATGGAAGCTTTAATATTGATGCATGTCTTCAGACAGTATAAGACAGTAGCCTCATCCCAATACCCCTCCTCGACTCCTCTCTTCCCCTCCTCCGGGACTTGACCCGGAAATCGATCAAGACACGCCATTTTGAAGGACGTCCCAATAGCTGAAATGCACACGGAGGAGTCGAGGAGGGGTGACGGAGGAGGGGTGCGGGAGGAGGGGTGCGGGAGGAGACGCGCGAGCAGACTACGAGGAAGTGTTTTGCGTATAAAAGCCCTGCCCCCACCTTCACAGCTGGTCCATTTCAACAGAGGAAAACGACAACTGGAAGATGAGTGGAAAAGTGTCACATAAATGTATAATTGCTCACAGCTCCGTGGGAATTATTATGTGCAGTTCATTTCTAAAAGGCTCTCACATTACTATAATTATATTTTTATTTAAATGTAGGCTACATTTTACACCAAAACGGAACACAAAAGCAGGACCAACCATCATACATTGCATTCCTTGACTAACAAGAGAAAGATTCATTCATTTAAATAAATATTTAACAACAAATGGGCCGGTTCTAAGGGGTTCTTCAGTTAAGCCCGATGAGAGGGGATACAGCTGTGCACATGTCATCATTAACAGACGTCGTTTAAAAGTGACGTTTGAGTGAACGAGGACTTCCCAATTAATACCTGAGGACTCCTCTGTCCTCGCGTCACCTCCTTGTGTCTCTCGCTCGCATCTTACGGAGGCGGAGCTAAGACGCAAGGAAGGGAGGCGAGTGAGGGAAAGGAGGAGTCGAGGAGGGGTATTGAGATGAGGCTTCTGAGAGCACACATTCAGCAGCTAATGTGTGTGTATTGTATCGTGCATCCACCCTCCAGGCCTGCTGGGAAACAGGATGGTTTCTCTTCCCTCTCAGACCCGGTTCAGGAAGACTTGCATCCTCTGCAGCAGATCTGATAACAGCCGTGCTGGATAACATCTCGTAGCCCTCATCTCTAAGAAGTCCTTCCCCAGGGTACAATTGGCAGTGCCAATCTCAGCATTGAAATATCATTTTGATGGTCATTATTCAGATAAGCATTGTGTCCGTCTGGCAGAAGATTACACTGATAGCGTCAGAGCTTAGAACAACTGTCCTTTCGAGGGACTCTCTTGTTCAAAGTTATTAGATGAAAAGCTGCTCTTGGCCTCTCGTGAGGCTTGTTACCAGGAGCGAAGGTCTGTTAATCCCACATGTGGTAGGTTTAACATACAGTTTATCCCTACCTGGGCTGAAAGTGATCTAATAAATGAAATAAATCAAGAAATATTTTTGGACCCCTTTTTTCAAATAATATGAGAACACATCAACATTTAAGAAAATAGGTACTTATAAACAAGACTTGAGGTTATAAAGTGTTATTTGGAATAGTAAATGAAGGTGAATGATAAAATATCGCTCCATTTGACCTACTATACCTAGTATAGTAGGTCAAATGTTCAGACTCAAACAGTTTCCCTGTGCAATGATGTATTATTTTTTAACATTTAGTGCTAACACTTTCACTTTAAACAGACTGTCAGCTAAATGTGCTGAACCGTAATTTTTTATTTTAATTGTTCTTACACGGAAATTAGTTCCTGGGGAAGGATTAGGAAAATGAAGCCGCTGACGTCACTTCTTCTTCTTCTGCTTTGGGTTTACTGGCAGGCCGCAAACCACTTCACGGTGTATACTGCCGCCCAAAATCCCCGGCCGGAAGTCCCCGGAGTTAGGGACTGCCTTCAGTAGAAGCTGCTGGGAGTCCCAGCAGCTTCTACTGAAGCCTTCCGAGTAAATCTCCAGAACGCTGACACCTCCTCATCTCCACCGCTCCCATGTTTTATTTTATGTTGTCATAAATTAGTCTCTCTGCGTTTCTGCGCTGGGCTAATGCTAATAATGCTAATGCCAGGATAATAAAATGACGGCTTCACAAACGTTTTTGGGAGTTTGACGGGGCGTGGTTTGCATTCCGCCCAGCCAATCAGACACAGGAACCTTTTTCTCCCACGAAAGTCCCCCTCTCTAGCAGGGACTGAAAAGGGGGTAAAAAAGGTTCTTTAGAACTAATTTAGTTCCTGGGACTTTTTGGTGTGAACGCAACTAAATCGTAGTTCTCAGGAACCTTTGTGGGAAAAGTACTTGGTGTGAACGCGCCTATTGACAACAATTGAACAATGACCAATTTCTACAACTGTGCTATTTCCGACCAGATTTGCCCTTATATATACATACATACAGTGACATATCTGAGAACAATATAAAGATAACAAACTGAAACCAAAAAACTGGCATATAACAGTCTTTATAATCAGTATCAACATAGCATCTTTGACAGTAACATTTTAGGGATTTGAAGGACTTCTGTTCCTTCAATCACTAATCTTCAGCACCTCATTGCTCACTTCCACTTCACCATCATTGAAATAAGTAGATTAGAAAATACATTTCAGTGTTTTTGGTGTAATCAGATTTGAAAAAATGGCATTGTGTTTCAGGTTAACACAAGTTACAGTATGTTTAAGCATCGTCTATCCTCCTCCTCCACCAACACAACACCACTGTAATGTTGAAGGAAATCGATTGTGATTCATGGACACTAGCACTACTTGAATATAAATGTTGCCCTCCTTTCCTTCTGGCCTGCACATTTCTCAATGACTTTCTGATTAATCTCTGTCACCAGACTATTTTCCATTGACAGCATGGCCAATGCATTCAACCTCTCCTGGGTCATGGTGTTTCAAAGAAACCTCTCAGCTTCCGCCGTGGTCATGGGTGTGGTGAGGATCATTCGGAGAGTAACAGTCTCTGAAAAGACTTCTTCAAGATTATTCTCCATGAACAGCTAGAATAGGTCCATAGCACCACAACAGGCTTTGAAGTCTTCCTTGCTGTAGATGAGACTAAGCTCTGTCTTCAGCTTGCTTCCATTAAACATTGGGTAGTAGGGATGTGCATCTCCATCACTGAGGCCGATGCGATGCGCATCTCTATACGTTGCCAACACAATCGATACAATACATTAACGATACATTTGAAACACCAGGCGATGCGATACGATACGATTCACCCCTGTTGCGATACAGTTCGATACGATTTGATTCAACATTATGCGATACGGGGCGATACGATGCGATTCAACACGATGCAAAATAATGATACTTCAATATGGTACGACAGAGGATTTTTGTTTTATTCCTTAAATGCAGCAAATCATGAATTAACAAAAAAGTGCTTTACATATTTGGTTCTCTCTACTAGTACTGCACATCCCATCATGCTGTTTCTTTTTTACCTTAAAAAACTCTCCAGAGTACAGTACAATTGTATAACACCTCACAGTTAAACAATGTAAGGATGCATTGCCCATGATTAACAATGTGCAATGCCCATACAGCTGCCAGCCTGATGTGTTTAACACTCATTCACAGGCTGACCCACCAGTGAGCAGAAAGCAGTGGTTTCTATATGAACAATAACAAATACAAAGAACCTTTCACAAACAGGTATTTCATAACTGCTTACAGTAAGGAAGACATTTAAACTATTATTGGCAGTCACAGGCTGCTGTAAACTAAACACCACTCTCTCTGACAGAACACCTCACTGAGTGATTTAACTCATATGTCTAACTTTCAGGTTTCTCTTTTCAGCCGCAGACCCCATGTCGCCTCTTTATGTGCGTCGCTAAGTTCCTCGTACTACTTGTGTACTTTAAAGCAGCACGGCATCGTTTACAATTTGCACGCGATTTTTCAAGTTGACCGTCTTTCTTGAAAAATCCGAAGTGTTACCAAACGTTTGATTTGTAGCTATTTTTGGGTGCACTGTGTTTCTCTCTTTCTCCTCGACTTCCATGTGTGTTGATAACTGAGACTCTCGGCCTCCGTAGTGCGAAGCAAAGATCAAAGATGGTCTCTGCTGAGTGCTGACAGGATGAGAGGATATTATATGAATGAATCGTTTTTTTACCAATGCAAAGACGCTACAATCGATGCTGTAGCCGATGTGCACTCTTTCAACCCGTGCACTCGCATCTTGAACGTTTATGCCAGTGCACCGATGCGAATCGGTGAATCTTAACATCCCTATTGGGTAGGCCTTCAAGGTGTTTCTCAGTGCATCTTCAGGAGATGCCATCTTGTACTCTTCAAAACTGTCCCCCTGCAGCAAGGTGGCACTGACAAAGTGGTTTGTGAAGGAGAAGCGTTCCCTGGTGTGTCCCAATATGGTATCACAGACCTACAGATAGAAGAAGAAAAAAAGTAATATGTAAAGATGACTAAATGACCGCGGTGAAGTTAGTTTTAGGTTGGATATTCGACAGACCCGCCAGCAGCGTTAGTTTCCCCTGCTGCTGGCTGTATTGCGACGGCGAGATCTTCTCAGCGAAACTAGGCTTTCACTTAGGGACCATCAACAAATGACTTTTCAATTACACAAGAACAATGTTCTTTTTAATAAATCGTCAGCTTCCCGATCGTGTGAATGTGAAGCAAATCCACTCTAGAGCATACATTTGTTGAACACACCTATTTTAATTGCATTTTAATACTTTAAATATGTTTTATTCATATTTTGATGGACAAATTAGCATATTGCTTCAATAACTTCCAGGTCATGTGACCTAATCACTCACAATCAGATGTGGATCAAATAACTACACTTGCTGCATAGGAAACACTTCTTCTTATTGCATTGTAATACTCTAAATATTTTTATATTAATATTTTGATGGAAACATTTGCATATTTCTGCAATAACTTCTAGGTCATGTGACCACTCAAAATCAGTGCTGGACCAAATAACTACAATGGCTGCATAGGACACACCTCTTTTTATTGCATTGTAATACTCTAAATATTTTTATATTAATATTTTGATGGAAACATGAGCTTATTTCTTCAATAACTTCCAGGTCATGTGACCTAATCACTCAAAATCAGCTAATGATCAAATAACTACACTTGCTGCTTAGGACACACCTCTTTTTATTGCATTGTAACACTCAAAATATTTGTATATTAAAGGTGGGGTAGGTAACTTTGAGAAACCGGCTCGAGATTTTTGTTATACGAACATAGCTACAGAGTAGTTATGTCGATGAAAATCTTAGGTCACAGGCTTCTCCAACAGTGCAACACAATAATACCAGCGGCAGGTCCCACTGCGGGGTGGAGGCGCGCACTACTGGGCGCAGCCTCCTGACCCCCTGTAAAAACCGCAACATCAGTGGATGAGAAAAGGCTGACCTGCCGTTGAATCCCTCATGGCAGGACGAGATGGCTGCTGCATACACTTTTATAGTAGAATGAGCTAGTCCTCTGTCCACCAATAACTGTAAGTAAGACTAAATAGAGCCCAACTCACAAGATAGGGGCTGTATTTTCCGCTCCTCACACCATCGCTGGAATCCCAGCCACTTCGGCCTGTAACAGGCTGTGATGGATCCTGCTCTAGCCTCCTGCTCTAGCCTCCTGGATAGACTGAATAACACTGTCAGACAATCCACCCTGTCTCAACCTGTCCCTCTCAGGAGCCAAGCATGGAGAGGACGGCCCAGAGTGGGTAACGCCCCGATTGCACCTGCCTCTTGAGACATCGCCCCCCAGAACTGGGGAACCGCCCAGGGCTGGCCCACCTTCATCTGTGTCATCTCTGAGTACCACGGCGCCCCGACGCGGTCCGGAGCCACTAGGATGACTGACAGACGTTCTCGCCTCACTCTCCCCAGGAGAGGGAGAATGAGACGCAGAGGTGGAAAGGCGTATAGCAGCTTGAGGTCGGCCCCCCTGTTCTCCAGTCCCGGGATGTGGAGGGCTCTCAGAGATGAAGCCACCTCTGAAGCCCATAACCACAGCCTCTCCGCTGTGGACAACAAGGCGGCGGAGCGGACTCCGCCCTGCCTGTTGATATAAGCCACTGTGGTGCTGTTGTCGCTCCTGACCAGTGCATGTCTCCCCTGAATTAGGGGCATGAAATGCTGCAGGACTAACACTACCGCCCGTAGCTCTAGGAGGTTGCTGTGCCGTGTTTCTGTTAGAGACCAGCGCCCACCTATAGCCCTCTTCAGGCAGGTCCCTCCCCATCCTGTTCCCGTGAACACTGTGATGTAGGAGGTTACCCGTCCCAGTGGAGACCCCCTCCGGAGGCGCCCGGGAGACCCCCAGAACCGGAGGTTGCCCTCCACTGAGGGGGGGGGTGGTCAGCAGCCGCTGTTTGTGCCTCTTGGGATCCAAACGCAGGCTGGAGAACCACCTCTGCAGGCGGCGCATATGCAGTAACCCCTGCGGGACCACAATGTGAGCAGCCGTCATGAAACTCAAAGTCTGCATGACAGTTAAAGCTGTCACTGCCGCCCCCTGGTCCCTGACGGGGTGGCGCGCAACGTGCCTGCATCGAGCACCACTCCCAACTACAACGCCTGTTGGTGAGGTATGGGGGTGCTCTTTTCTCAATTGATCGCAAAGCCTAATTTGGTTAGGTGTGTGATCAACTGTGCTGTGCAAAACATTGCCTGTTCTATGAAGTACTTACTGTGTACTCTTCCAGTAATCCTCTGTCAATGTCCCCTCCCGACTACAAGAATGCATGTTTTTCTTTTAATAAGCGTTAAAAAACCTTTCTTCATGAGACTGATATTGTTGGACAGAGTATTTTAAGAGGATGGTAGACATGATATCAGCAAGACTTCCAGTCAGTACTCCGGCAGCAGCATTTGTACACCTTGGAAAGTCTTTAGAGTCTGGCCTGGATAGCTGGTCACAAATATCCTTCAGCACACTGACACACTCTGTCACTCTTGTTGGCCTCTTATGATGCTGCTGTCTTTTAATATATAACTATTCCTCTGCCGCTAGTTCGTACCTCGCAGATTCTTCAGTCTCATCAGCCTCATCCTTCCATCAGTCCCAGTCAACGCCTCCAGCACACTTCCAGTGTCTGGCTCCATATGATATTGTACTGATGCTGTAAGGGTGAAGCCCCATGATCACAAAATGACCCCTCTAGAGTCTGAGTGTCATTAATGTACATCACCCATTATAACAGTTTCTTTCCTTTTTTCTCTTCTCTTAACTGAATAGTCCTGTCTTTAAGTATAATACAATGTAAAGTATTTTCCTGCACCATTTTAAGGCTTCAAAACAGGCATTTTTACTGTATGTGTTTGGAGAAATGACACAATCAATGGCCCAGAATTGTACTTTATAAACTCTGAATCTTGTGGTGCTTGAAGAAATACACACTGGCTAAGCCGGCCAGGTTATATGCCTTTTTTGGAGCCCTTTTTTGCAATATTTATTCAAATGTCACTAGTTATTTAAACAAACCACTATCTGAGGATAATACAAGCAACCATAAAACGCCCTTTACTAGAGAGCCATTGAAGCCCATGAAGAATTTATCCTTCCACGAATATTTTCATCTGCTGTATTAATAAAGTTGCCACGTGTTTTCAAATTCAAGTTAAGGCACCATCTGTTCAGAACATTACAAATATTCTTATGTTCAGAAAGACTGCATCGAATATGCTATATATCTATATATCTATATAATATCAGTATTGTTATTAACTTCAACCAAAGTCCATTTAAATAGCGGGCAAGACTTTCCAAGGGGTAGAAATGCTGCTGCCGGACTACTGACTGGAAGTATTGCTGATATCAAGTCTACCATATCCTCTTAAAATACTCTGTCCAACAATATCTCATGTCCCATGAAGAAAGGTGTTTTAACGCTGATTCAAAATAGCAGAGAAACATGCATTCTTGTTCTCAGGAGGGGACATTGACAGAGGATTACTCAAAAAGTACACAGTAAGTACTTCATAGTACTTGTGGGAGTAGTTTCACTACTAGCCTACTCAGTCCAACAGGATCGATCTCACGAAGAACTAATGGCAGAAAAAATAATAACAAACTGGAGAGACGGCTGAGTGACCGCAGTGCAGAATCGCTGTATAGTTGAAATCTCCTAACAATGTTGTCCATTTTAGACATAGGCCTATTATATTTACAGCCCTTAATAACATCAATTTTCTGGGCTCAATATGTGTCTTGGCTGTTTTCGTTGTGAAAACAAATGGACCGTAGATACACGGATTGACCGCCCTCATCTGCGCTCTTATTTTGTAAGGTAACTTCCGGTAGCAGAATATGAAAAAACGGGGGTTTTCTTTGTTTCTGTTTTCTAGTGAATTAATTTTTTGTTTTGAGAAGTAGAAAATTCAAATCATCCCGTTTTTTAAGTTTAGTAAATCCCTTTTTGACCATGATAAAGAAAAACGCCTTGTATTTCAATTTTGGTTTTTCAATTTTAAAACGAAAATCAAATATCCAGTCGTTTTTTGTTTTTGAATATGCATTTGACCAATGACCAAAACATACACTGACCTATGTGTATTCACTCTCTGTCCTAAACGGCTTGTTGGAGCTCCTGCCCCCCCCCCCCCCCCCCCCCCCCCCCCCCCCCCCCCCCCCCC
>CALSBZ010000018.1:67122-86484 GCA_943591055.1 Gobionotothen gibberifrons | reverse complement strand
CCCCCCCCCCCCCCTCCCTATGAGCCCACTGTGCTCTGATTGGTCAGCTCGCCCACTCTGTTCTGATGAGTCTTCCACTGTTATCGGAACATCACGCCCCGTCCACACAGCAGCGTTAAAAAAATCTTCCAACGCTTCTGAAAAAATTCTCCCCATTGACTTTGAATGGGGTGACGTCACTTTGCCTCGCTTCTCGCCGAACTGCATTCTGGGGAAGCAAAGCGAAGATTTCCAGGATTTTCAGGATTCAAAAGTTGAGCAATGTTTAACTTTTGAAGCTGAGGTGGAAGCGTCAGCCAATCAAATCCCGTAATGCAAATCTGACAGTACAAGCGCTAGCCAATCAAACCGCGTGCAAGCTGGGAGTGACATACCGCAGTTCATTTTCTATATTCCTAAAAACGGAGGAGAAATTAGTTATTGCGGTAGCAAATCACCCGGTTCTTTATGACCAGTCCCTATTAACTTACAGGGATACAAACCGGAGGAACCAGGCATGGAGGGAGGTGGCAGAGACAGTGGGTGAAACTGGTAGCTTTTCGCCTGTTTGGGGATTTTATATCCAGTTTACTTCGTTTTAACATTGCTATTGCTTTGTATGTCGGTGGCGGGAGATTCATGTGATTGGTTGTTGGTCGCGTTGCTCGCAAAAAATCCCCAAGCTTTCAGACACCTCCAAGATTTTCAAGATTTTCAAGATTTGCTGTGTGGACGGGGCGTCAGTGATTATGAGTTGCAATGGCGTTTGTTAGCAACCAGGAAATGACACCAGTAAGGACAAACAGATGAGAATGCTGCGTGGGGTCTGGGTGCCGTGTTGGGGGGACGTTGCGGGGCTCGCTGCTGCGAGGAGCGGACAGTGTGACCTGGGTTCATTTGCTGCTTGCTGCGTGGGGTCTGCGAGACAGCGAGACATCGCGAATGGACTCGGGAAGGGGGGGATGCTGAGGGGGATACAGCACCCCCATCTACGAGGGTCCCCTAGCACCCGCAACCCCCCCCACCCCAAACGCGGCGCACCGACAGTGTAAGCACAGTTACACCGCTGAGAGAGTGTGTGTGTGTGAGGAGCTCCACGGATTGGTCCGTTTGTGACTTAGCAGACCGTTTACAAGCATAAACACCGTCATAACACACAAGGGGACGGGTAATAACCGGAAAAGCATAACGCACTTATTGTAAGTCCCTTTGGATAAAAGCGTCAGCTAAATGCAATGTAATGTAATGTAATGCATGTCATGGGACCTTTAAGACATGTGACATAGAAGCAATTTTAGAAACCAGATCACATAGTTAGATCTAAAAATAGTGCGCTTCAAAAAAGGCAAGAAAAAGAAAGCTTTAGACCTCTGGCAAGAAGCACGAAGTAGAGATTTCATCACCAGGTCTTTCATTTCTCATGGTTTTAGTGAAGTTAATGTTACACCTGAGCAGTGGTCCTCAGTTACACTTACGGTGTTTAAAAGTAATAACAAAGATCATCTTAAGTGGTTGAGGGTCATCTGGGGTGAAGACCGAAGCAGAGTCCGGACTGAGGTGCGTCAAGCAGGTACTGTTACAAAATAACTTTGGTGAGCCCCAGAGCAGAGTCCTGTGTCTTGCCCAGGGACACAACGACATGCTGACTGCAGTGGGGTTTGAACCTGCACTAACCCACTGCGCCGCACGCCTCCCTCCTTCCATTCACTCTCATTTGGCCGCCGTCCCTCAACCAGGAAGTATGTATTCACACAAAAATACCCGAAATGCGCAACAATTTTTAACGGAATGCAGACCACCATGCAGGCGCATCGTACAAGGAAACATAATAATATTTTATATATAATAATTTATGTTTATCATGTTTAAGTAGACTTTCTTCTCGAGATTTCGGGAGGAACAAAACAATAAAAACGTTTCAGACCAGAGCTGATATGAGTACAGTCCTAATTGACTGACCGCTATCGTAACAAAACATGCCAGGTATTGACAGATCTTGTTAGTATTTATTTGTATCAGTTTTTCTCAAATGTAACGTTAATTCTTACAAGAATTACAAATAATGAACTTTGAATGCAACTGTGAAACAAAGGATGCAAACAGCTCGCTAATCAGAATACTATGCATACTACAGTAGCTTAAAACAAGTAGCTGATGACTACCTTACAGCTTGTGTTATATGCAGTAAGCAGCTATTGTAAATTAAGCTGAACCAAAATGGCTACAAACCAGGTAACTAATGGTTAAAATCCTGTTGTTCCACTGCTACCAAGTGTTCCACTCCCAGGATGAACGCAGATTGCTCCAACTCCACACGCGGTCCAGCAGAGTCCAAAGTCCAGGTGTTTGTTCAATTTTGAAACTATACCATTGAAACTCAATAGATATAAGTTACTCTAACTTAGTATTTCCCTATAGTTGAGTGAACGCAGAAATATTTATAAATCATTACATTTGTAAGTTAAATGTGTTAACCCTAATGCGTTAGAACAAATAAAGGTAAAATTATATATATATAATATATATATATATATTTGTACACACCTGACATGAAACAATCTGACAAAAAACTGCTACTCACATTTATCAGCACTTAGATTGTTTTATTTTCTAAAAATCAACATGCAGTCATCATTGCCATTGCTCCTGTTGTGTGGTTTACCCGAAGGATCCAATAAGCATTTGAGAAGCTGAAACTTTTCTAAACTTCACATTTTGTAGCATGCTAGCAGGGCTGGCTCTTTTTAATCTCCTCAAAATTGATTAGTAGATGCTTTAAATTAGATGTGCATGGTGCTAACATACAGGGATTTAAAAGTCTCGTTCCTTAAGAATTACATTAATGTTACATGAGTGCAAACTGCATGAAATTTGCTCGCACCATTTGCTCACTCAACCCTATTAACTCCGGTGGAAATTGACACCCCCATTCCCCATGAATCCACATCTCATCAGATCACTCTTAATACCTGTTAACACACCATAGAGGGAGTAATAGTGAGAGGCGACATTATCCAAATCACTCACATGAATAATGTAAATACATGTGAGGGTGCCTGCTAAAAGGTTCTTTTTACAACATGCAGCAGCATTAACCGTGATAATCTCAGATGAATTTGAATTAAGTAAATGTACCATGATACTGTCTCAGATACGAGAAAGAGTACATGTGATTTGAATAGCACTGACACCTGACGGTACACTGTTATGCTTTTTGAACTGCATGGCTAAATATTGCTGGTGGAAGACTTTAATAAATTCACAGATATAATTCTCCCTTCAAGCACCCGCACAAACATAAAGCCCAAATAAGTCATGTGACGGTTACAGCATGCGTTTAGTGTGTTTCACTGCACACGAGGAACACAGGTGGATGCAGTATGGGCTTATACACATGTTTAATGTAATCCCTGTTTAGCTGATAATATACCTTACAGCTGTTCTCCATGCAGACTGCACATAGTTTGTTAAGGTAGAGACACACACATACCTTTCAGGACAGATCCTGTCATGAACTGGTCCAGGATCAGACAATAGAGGGGGAGCTATGAGAAAGCTGGAGGTGGAGTAGAACAATTCAGTAATCTACAAACAAGAAATCAATGAGACGTGAACAACCAGTAACATCTGTGATGTATGTGAGTGTTGAGGCAAAGTTGAAATAGTGTGTGGGGGGCGTACACCCTTAGTTAACCAACTGCATTTAACACAATCCCCAACAGCCAATCATTGTGCTTCTGTCAGACTACATCTGGTCTCTCTGCTGCTGTCAGCTGTCATCTTAACATTTCAATAACTATTCTTTAATCAAACAAATAATCACTCATCAGTTCTTTTAATACCCTTCATCCTTAAAGTCAAACTACATTTCTCAGTTGTTATGGAAAAAATCCCATCCTAAATGATACTCTTTAAGCATATTTCTCTAATAAAATAAAACTAGCAAATTCATTTCAAGCTTCCAGGAATTTGATCTGTTGTTTGTGTGTGTGTGTGTGTGTGTGTGTGTGTGTGTGTGTGTGTGTGTGTGTGTGTGTGTGTGTGTGTGTGTGTGTGTGTGTGTGTGTGTCACTCTAATTAAGGCCCAGAGAGCCAGGGTCCGGGCATCTGGACCCCAGCGTTGAGCTGCAGCAAAAGTGCCGGGGGAGGACAATGATGCCAATTATCCCTTTTTATTCAGCCAAAGAGGCAGGTCATCATTAAGGCATAAGGGGAAGAGAAGGGGGTCAATGTACAGGGGAATGCTAGACGTTGGTTGGGTGGGGGGTGGGGGCAGGTAGGCTGTGTTAATGTGTTTGTTATGTTCTGCTGTGTTTATCATCTTGGACAATAGATTGAAAGGGTATCCATGTGAGGGCGTTCAGGGTTTCGTTCTCACACTCAGAATCACAATCAGAATGCCCAAAAAAAGATGGAGACCAAACAAATAAAAAATAAAACTCTATTACATAAAAGGGCATGCACAACAAATATAAATATGTAAAAATGTTATTATTACAAAGTTACATTCTGAGTAGATTCTACTACAAATTGCACATAAGTGTTATGACACAACAGTGGTGTCGTAGTCTTGATAGTTATATTATTGCACGTTGGGGTAATTACACAACAGTGGTGTCTTAGTTTAAGTTGTGTGAATGTGTGTGTGGGGGTCTACCAGGGGCCGTGGTGGTTGTACAGTCTGACCGCTGCAGGAAGGAAGGACCTGCGGTATCTCTCCGTGAGACAGCACGGTGCAGCAGCCTGTCACTGAAGGAGCTGCACAGTGAGGACAGGGTGTCCTGGAGGGGGGGGGGGGTACACATTGTCCAGCAGGGAGGACCCCCCAGGACAGAGCTGGTCTTCTTTACCAGTCTGTTCATTCTCTTCCTGTCAGCAGCCGAGATGCTGCAGCCCCAGCAGACCACACCGTAGAAGATGGGTGAGACCACCACAGAGTCATAGAAGGTCTGCAGGAGTGCCCCCTCACCCCAAAAGACCTCAGTCTCCTCAGCAGAAAGAGTCTGCTCTGTCCCTTCTTGTACCGAGCAGCAGAGTGATCAGTCCAGTCCAGTGTATTGTTCTGATGAACACCCAGGTATTTGTGCGATTCCACAATCTCTATGTCCGCTCCCTGGATGTTCACTGGTGTCGGGGGAGAGTGCTGAAGCCGACTGAAGTCCACCACCAGCTCCTTGGTCTTCCCTGCATTGAGCTGGAGGTGGTTCCTCTGGCACCAGAGGGTGAAGTCTGCAGTGTAGAGGGGGGGCCCTGTACTGATGATGATAAAACAGAACTATAAAGGAAAATATGTACAAGTTGACCATGAAATATACCAATTTGACTGTCTGACAAATAAAGACTATGAAGGGCCAAATGACAGCTAACACAATTTAAAGGAAGGATATTATTTACATCATCTAGCGCTCTGTTAAACAATTGGACAATGCTGAGTGCCGCCTTGATAACTGATAATAGTTCATTATAAGACCAATATCCAAAACTGATCTCCAGGTGACCGGAGGTTAAACAGAGTTTGTTTCTCCTCACCTGTTTTGTCACAACTGTAATTCAAATCAGATATGAATAATCTTATTACAATAAATGATGTGAAAGATATAACATTGAAAGCAAACTGTCAGCTGATCCTTCCTCTCTGCTGTGTGGCTCATTGAAGTTCCTCTGCGAAACTTTGCTCAAGTGTTAACAGGGGGAAATCTGGCTGCTGATGTTCAGGGGGATTTGAATAAATATCCTGATAAAGTATGGCTAATCTTCCATTCCAATCTGATTCTCAGTAGGATATGTCTTTTATTTCTATACTTAGGTGACCCAAGCCGCTTCTTCTGTGGATGTTCGGTTCCGCGGGATCAGTGGGAAATTGGAAAGAGATGTAGTGTGCGCGTGCCACCTCAAATTGGATTGCATGGTGTCTTAAATGAAAGCAAATAATTTCACGGCTAATGGGCTTAATTTCAGGAAATAATTCCACATTTCCACAGTTGGCTTTGTTGCATGGGATTTCTGCAGGGGGCCTGCCACTTTTGGGGATGTTTTATTTTTGTATGTGTATGGAATGTACTGGGAGAGAGAGCAGAATGATGCCCTTATATCTGATCACGTTTATATAATGTCTGACACTCTCCTTTGCCCACTATCCTCTGAGTTTATATTAGTTGTTGGTTATAGGACCAGCGCAGCTGTTCTCTACAAGCTTTTATTCACTGGGGACAGAGCCGAGGAAGAAAGTTATTACAAAGAAAAGGATAAAAGAAAAAATAACTGACATAAACAAGAAATAAAATGTGATTGCCAACAAAGAAGTGATTAAGCCTCACCAAAAAGTATTCAGTGGTTAAATAAATAAATAAATAGCTGTAATTAAATAATGAATGAGGGAATCAGTCCATAGAGCGTTGATTGATGTCCAGGAAAGGGGGTCTTTCTAATGGAGGCTGGCTGACAGTGATTGCGAAGGCCCATTTACCAGCTGATGTTTTGTTATGATTGGACATGTCAGTCTTCCTCCTCTGATTAAAAAGAGAGAGGAAAAAAACAAATGCGTCCCGCGTTCTTTCCTTTATGTTTTTTTTGTTCTATTCTCTTTATTTTCTTAAGACACCATGCAATCCAATGTTGCTTTCATTTCTCTTTCCAACTGCAGTAGTAAAGCGATGGGTGCATATTATTTAGTCAATCTGCTGGAACGGGTGACATTCAGGGGTTTATAAAGATGCTAACTGCCCTTTCCGCGGTACCTTAAAGACGCACTTTATCCAAGAACTTAGTCATGTAATTTGTGTTTGTGCTGTTTGGGGCGAGAAGGTTTCAAATGGATGCTTTTGTTTTCATTCTCCAAAAAAAGCAGCTTCCCCTGAACAGGTTTTAGATTATAAAACAACACCTTTAAGATATAGGCTTCAATAATGGATACTGTAACTGACCACTGGGTCAAACTAAAACAGTTGATTGATTTCATTGTGTGTGTGTGTGTGTGTATATTTTTGTGTTATATATTTTTGGGGACATATCAGTCTCACAATATATACAAGCACGAAGAGGGATTCACAAAAGTAATTTGGGATTTATATATAAATGTCTCCATCCACACAAATATTTTTCAATGTACACACAAATACTTATAGTTTTATATAAATGTAAAAACGTTGCACAAATATATTTCTGATCCACATACAAATAGTACAAATAAAACACGCCTTGTGTTTTTATTAGTGGCATGGTTTAAAACAAAACAAGATTTCTAACAAATAAAACAATATAAGGCCTAGTCATATTTCCCATCTATCTAATCAAGGAAATTAAATTGACACTTTCCCATATACATTACTTTACAGTGCATGATATTAATTATCTCATTTCACTTTAACACCAAGAAAAATATTTTAGTTTTTAGTTAGTTTTCTCTTTTAACATAATTGTAATAACCATCTTAAACATACATGAGTAGCTAAGCCCATCAGTAAATGACCCCTAAATAATTTCCCTGTGAATGCTAAAACATTTATAAAAACAATCAAATGTTTACAGATGTATGACATTGCATAGTATTTGTTGGTGTCAGAGTGGTTAATCACAGAAACTAAACAATGGTATTAGAGCAACCTCCCATATAGCTGACAGAATCCTGGATTGATCAGTCCTATGACATGCCTGGCAGTTTTGATGAAGGTCTTCTTGGCGTTCCCGAAGGTCTTCGATGAGGCACCTGACCACCGAATCTTTTTTATTTCAATACTCTGGGGCTGTGAGGAAATGCAATTTAGTTCTTAAATATTCCCAAAATAGTGTTTAAATAGTGTTTAAATCAGGTTACTAAAGTCATTTGTCTTTTCTTAAAACCGTCTTAACTGGATATCAATAGAATGCTCTATACTTCCTTGACTGTTGGTTTTGTTGTGATCGTCTGTGGAAGAAAAATAAACTTAAAAAACAAGACATTTCAAATGAGTGATCAGATTGCTCAGATATAAGCAGAATATGAAATCAAATTAAAGCATATAACAGTGCATCCGGAAAGTATTCATACCCCTTGACTTTTTTCACATTTTGTTATGTTACAGCCTTATTTCTAAATGGATTAAATTCAGTTCTGTTCTCAATATCCCACACACAATACCCCATAATGACAAAGCGAAAAAGTTTTTAAAGAATCTTTTGCAAACGTGTTAAAAATAATTAAATGAAATATCACATGTACATAAGTATTCACACCCTTTGCTTTGACACTGAAAATTGAGCTCAAGTGCATCCCGTTTACACTGATCATCCTTGAGATGTTTCTATAACTTGATTAGAGTCCACCTGTGGTAAATTAAATTGATTTGACATAATAATAATTTAGAATGTTATAGCGCCTTTCAAGAAACCAAAGGACACTTTACAATGGGAGATAGAATAACTAAGTACTAATAATCACACAGACACACAGGTTGAACAACAGGTTGCTGGGTACTGCATTTTAGCTGGGGCCGAAGGCCTGAGTGAACAGATGGTGTTTGAGTTTTTCCTTGAAAGTGTCCAGACAGTCGGCATTCCTGATAGCAGAGGGGAGAGAATACCAGAGGGGGGGGGGCTGCGACACTGAAGGCTCTGTCGCCAAAGGATTTCAGCTTGGAGCGCTGGATGGAGAGCAGCCCTTTGTCGGAGGATCGCAGGTGACGAGAGGGGGTGTAGGGCTGAAGGAGGTCAGAGATGTATGGAGGGGCTAGGGAGTGGAGAGATGTGTAGGTTAGCAGGAGGAGTTTGTACTGGATGCGCAACTTGACCGGGAGCCAGTGAAGGTGGATGAGGGTGGGGGTGATGTGTTGCCAGGGCTTAGTGTGGGCGAGGAGCGTGGCTGCAGAGCTCTGGACGTACTGGAGCCTGTCCAGGGCTTTGCTGGTGACCCCGAACAGAACTCCATTGCAGTAGTCCAGGCGAGAGGAGATGAAGGCATGTATCAATGTTTCTGCAACAGGGAGAGAGGGCCGGAGTCTGGAGATGTTTCGTAGGTGAAAGAAAGGGGTTTTGACAGTTGACCTGATGTGGGAGGTGAAGGTGAGGCTAGAGTCCAGAGTGACGCCCAGGCTGCGAACCTCAGGGGAAGGGTGGATGGAGCCGCCATCGACGGTGAGGAGCAGATCTCCAACCTTCCGGAGCAGGGTTTTTGGGGCCACAACCATGAGCTCTGTTTTGTTATTGTTAAGTTTGAGTAGGTTTGTTGACATCGATAACTTCACATGTACACTGGCCAATCTAAAACCTCTTTAGTAACATACGTAGTACATATACATTTGCTTGACAAGAATTCAAAAAATCTTCGTATTCTCCACAAAAACGTGTGTTATAGTGAACCAAAAGTCTTGATAGAGGCTTGCTTGTCAACATCCGGGGATTTCTGCACTGGTGGGCCATGTAAACAATACCGTGTCACAATATCAATGGATCCAGCAGAGCAATAGCCTGTAGGCAAAAGAAGATCAACAAAAGACATGACATGAAATGAACTTACCAAAGCTGCAGTAGATGGTAAACTTCATTCATTTTCTTTCCGTTTTACTGATTTTAATCGCTATACGCTGCTCTCTCTCGTCTCCTCTTCACAACTACACTTTTCGCGGCACACGTACTTACAGCCAATCAGGGGCCTGTACTACGAAGCTGGTTCAACCTAACCTGGATATGTTTGAGTTAGCCGGTTGGCCTAATCCAAAACATACGCGCTCTCGCTAAACGGTACTAGCGAGAGCTAGTAAACCCGTGGCTTACTGGCCCACTTAAATAGTGGGCCAGTAAGCCACGGGTTATCAAGTGGATCGCTCAAGCCAGCCGTGTCCTATCTAGTTAGGTGCGCGTTCACATGAAAGGGGTGGTATTTGGAGCATTCGACCAATCACAAACATGGAGAAGCGTACTGACAGCGCACCGCGTCATACTTCCTGAATGAAAAGTCAACTATATAATTAGACAAATATGAAGACGTTAAACTTTAAACATCCATGACTCAAACACTTTATCCAGGATAAAAGCCACATAGCTGCACCTGCAAGGTGAATACAGCTGGTAAAAGAAAAAGTGTTTGAATGCGTACATTAACAGGTTTATGATATCACTGCCCCGTCTAAGACACGATCTGACTTTAATTACATTTGACTCGAGTGTTTCGTCAACTTAATGTGTTGCTTAAAATAATACTTCTGCATACAGTATGTGACACTGTGAGTGTTGCACGGCCAGATACGGCTCAGCTGACTCAGATAAGGAGATATATGATACATTATGATGTGATATGCCGCGGACTGTACTGTTACTTTCAAATCAAATCAAATCAAGTTTTATTTATATAGCACATTTATAAACGATTTTTGGTCGAGCCAACATGCTGTACATATAATAAAAATAGCCTACAGTAGAGACACTTTACAGCAAATACAACAGCACAGATTGTTCAGAATATCAGTATGAGAAAAAGGACACCCTTTGTCCTTAGACCCTCACATCGTACAAGGAAAAACTCCCAGAGAAAACCCACAGTTTAAAGGGGAACATGGGAGAAACCTCAGGGAGAGCAACAGAGGAGGGATCCCTCTCCCAGGACGGACAGACGTGCAATATATTCCGTGTGTAAATCGAAGAGATAATACATTTTACAGCATATAGACCGTAACTTTGATCCGGTTACTTATGTTGTGGCAGATATTTAAGTAAGCTTTCTTAACGCTAATGTTATAATAGTCAGATTGCTCTGAAGATGGGAGGTGATATTCTATTAATGTTCACGTTCACACAGTCGGTGATTTTTCCCGGCCGGCTTTCCTGCAACGGCAGTTTAAACTGTATTTCCTTTCTCCTGTAATGTGACTTGATCGCTTTAAACTCCGCACCCCGCTCCGCACACGGAGCTCTGATTGGTCAGCAGGCAGTGCTTTCACTGAGTTGAGCTCTTAGCCTGCAACCTAACCTGGTCGGGACCAGGTTAGCCGCTAAGCATAAGTTACCATGGAGATCTAGCCTGCTAAAAAGAGAACCAGCTTCGTAGGACCGGAAAGCCGGAGTTTTCCCTGAATTTAGCCGGCTAAGCGAAAATCCTGCTTCGTAGTATACCCCCCTGCTCTGAACTATGAGATGACGTTTTGGTGGGGTTGCTAGCACTTTGCCCCACTGGTGATTATTTTTTTGCCACACACATTGAATACAAAAAGACTCCGGCCATTGCACAGTGTCGTTTTTACAGAACCCACTCATTTTGACAGCAGAGAGGGGGGCTAGATCGGGGCTTGCCCCTCATTACATTACATTACATGTCACTTGTTAGTCGCTTTTATCCAAAGCGACTTACATACACTCAGTACTGTAGGCAATCCCCACAGGAGCAATTTGGGGTGAAGTGTCTCAGGGACACAACGACATGCTGACTGCAGTGGTGTTTGAACCTGCAATGCAGATGATCCCAACACCAACGCACAACCCACTGCACCACACGCCTCATCGCTCAACACAGCTCAATAGGCACACTGTAGACACTAATTAGAAGAACGCAGACTAAAACAGCAATGTACAGACGAATCAGATGACTAAACATGATCTTAAAATATATTTTAAGATATATATTTAACTTTTTGTGATATTTGAGTGTTTTATTTTTTATTCATTTACAAAAAATCTCCACTTGGTCATTATGGGGTATTGTGTCTCGAATGTTGAGAAAAAAAATGAATTTAATCCATTTTGAAATATGGCTGTAACATAACAAAATATGGAAAAAGTGAAGGGGAATGAATACTTTCCGGATGCACTGTAAACACTACATCTCGATTAAACACTAATTTCTTATATTTTCTTTACATCACCAGTTCAAAAATAAAGAGCTGTAATTTACTATATATAATTATGTTTTTATGTCCAGGATTTATAAATGTTTAAGTCTAAATCTAAGGATAAGACATTTAAAATGATATGTAGAAAATCCTAAAATATAACAATGAGCTTTGGCTCTGCTCCATGGTAATCTGTCCAGTCCTCACAATAATAGACAGTAAGCTTTAGGGATAATGTACACAAGTCTATAGGCTATTGCTGCAGCTGTACTTCAAAATAGTTAAATTAATCATAAATCATTCATACTCTTGGCTGAATATAAGATGGTTATTGTTCACTAAGAGATGACCTTCAGATAGTTGTCTCAGTATTTATCGTTTCATGCACGCACATATGAAAGCTCCGTGTTCACAAGTTGTTTAACAACACATTAAACTCCAGCCCTGTGTCAACATCATTGTGCTTGACTCTTAATGTTAGCTAGAGTAATCTAGCATCAAAATCAGTGACTGAGTTCCAGGGAGTAACAGATGAGAGCAGGGGTGGATCTAGACAAATATTCATGGGGTGGCAGGAGATTTTGAGGGGTGGCATCCCCTGGCAGAAGTATATGCTGATTTAATCGCAGTCATATCAATCAATGTTAACTTGGAAAGCCACAATATTAATATTTAACTCAATAACAATAGGTGACATTATGGTGGCACATCAGTAAAGCCTTACATATACATATATAAGATGGCAGACATAATTGAATGCATTTTAACTGAACAATAACTGAATGAGTTTGTTTCACTCTTAGACCAGGGGTACCAAATCTATGCAGACTGCTGCAATAAGTACATTAATTAACTGTCTCATCGATGTTTGTCTGAATGAATATGATAATATTAACAATCATATTATTCCTATCAGCTGTCACTCACTGTTATGATTCACATATTCAGTGTTATTATTGAATAAACTATATTTTTTGGAGGAGTTAATGATGAATGTTCCTCAAGATGCTTGCTCACCCTCCTTCAAATTTGAAAGACAAGTAATTACTATCATATATCAAAAGAATCAAATGAACAGTTCAGCACCCCACGACTTTACTGCAAACACTTACAACCTTGACTTTACATCAGAAAGAACAAACATTAAAGAAGTGACTAACTGCATCAGTTAGGGTTAAAAAACGTGTATTCAGCTAAAACATATACATCGCTGCAGTTATTATCCAGTGGAAAGTCCTTACCTACTGGCCTAGTTAAATCAAAGTGGTTACTTTCTGTTGGCTGGGCAGTGAAGTTTTACACACCGTCTTATTTGACTTTCTCAGGACCTAAAACAGTTTTTTGGGGGCAGACCCCCACAAAGAAAAAAATGTTTAGACACACGCAAGGTCATCATCTTAACAGTTTTGTATGCTCATCGAGTCATCCGTGAGCAGAGCATCAAGTTGGCATGCCTATTACAGCTGAATGTGGCGATTACCATTTTGTTCAGCCAAACGCCTCACAAACGTATTAAGATCCAAAGCTTTAGTGGGTTTTGATTCAATGCTGAGTACAGCCAAACTTGACAGTCTCTTCTCTGTCATTGTAGACCGCAAATACCTCATTCCTTCCGTCTACTTGGGTCCGAATGCTTCTCGTTTTGCGCCGTCCCGTTCAAATGAAATCGCAGCCAATCATATTTCCATGCTCGCGCCAGGGCCGGGGGACTGGTTACAAGGCTCGCGTCTTGTGCTGCATTCACTTGCACTCGGACATTAGAGACTTTCTCTCATAAATGTCCGATGAGCCACAACTTTTCTTTCAAAACAAAGCTGCCAACTGGGGTGGCAGCTCGGGTGGCAAGGCATTTTTCCCCGAAGAACCGCCCCTGGATGAGAGCAAACTTAAATTCCTTGTCTAACAGTGAAGCAAGCAGATAACAAGTATTGTGAAGAACCTCAACCTACCACAAACGTGAACATTTACATTTACTCACTTAAATACCTCAAGTAAAAATGTAAATGATTTGCTTGGATTATATACTACCCTCCAAAATCCTTTTTTCCTCTTTCTTTCACACTGAGCAATTGTGTTGAATGAGAAGAAAGTCTAAGAAATCTTGTTGCTCAATGCTTACATCTTGTTGCCCACAGAGATACTTTACTCCTCAGGCAGAGTGCTGCTGGTACACACTGCCTGTCTCTTTCAAGCTGCCATATGGAGGAACGAAGGGTCCATCTTTGTAGTCCCCACCTATGCTGCTCTCTGCAGGCTGGCTAAACAGCCTGGTCCGACTCCCAGAAACTAAGTTAGGGCTAAACTTTAAGTTTAGCGACGCTGACTTATTCCTGGACCCTGGAGTTCACTGTATCAGATGCTGCTGCACCGATGGGAGCAGCACTGCAGGGCAGCAGCAGATGGAGGTCTGTGGGGTCAGTCTTCCTGGACCTCGCCTCAGCAATGCCCTTTGAGGATTTTTGCAGAACAGAATGGTCCTTAAAGTCTCTAAATAAACATGAAACAACTAAACTATGACTTGAAGCTGCAAACAAGCCTCAATGTTTAGAAATATAAACACATGGTGAAAGAGTTTTAAGGCTGACGGGTTGAGAATGGTTAACATATTCGCGTGGGGGAGGTAGGTCACTTTAAATCAGCCTGAAGGTTTTGTTGCAGGAACCTGCCAGAAAGGACATAGTTTAGACTAGAGGATGGAAATGTAGTCAATCATTTCGCATTCAACTGAAACAATATAACTTTTTGGCCGGCTAAAGACCAGAATCAAGCACAACACACCGAGAGACCTGCCTGCTTTAATTCTAATGTTCTGAAATGATAGTTCTGTGTAAGTCCATACTGTCAAACACTCTGTGGCACAGTTTACCTCGGCCTCATATGCAATGAGCAATATCTGCATTGGATAGATGGAAACAAGCGGTATTCCATTGCATATCTTATCTTAACCTATATACATTTCACATAAAATATGATGTGGTCTGGTAAGGCTTTATTCAATAAGCTGAGGTCATGAGAAGTTGCCCACATCATTACAAATGGCTGTAGCACTTAACACATCTTGTTAGCAGGGTCGGCTAATAAATAAAACACAGTTTGGTCTCTCTGTTGGCCGATGTCTTCCAGCCGCCTGTGGCGTCTTAATGTTCTGTTTTAATCAGGGACAGCAGCGGCTAAAGGGCTTACGCTAGCACATTGCTACTACATTTCCCCACACGTTCCAGGGATTTAAATAGTGGGCCAGTAAGCCATTGCAAGAGCCCCTTGTCCTGCCCAGTTATTCCCATTCTCATCCCCTGTATCCAAACTCACTGCGGCCTCACACTGTCACACTGAGACTCAACCCTCCATTGTTTTTTTAAAAGGAGAAATGGCTGGTGTTGGGTCCGGGGCAGTGTGGAAGGCTTTGATAGGTAATCATGTTGGAACCCCCATTTTACCAGCTTTTATCCTGTTATAGTAAAAAAAAGTCTTTGTGCCGATCTGAGGTGTAGAGGGGGGGGGACGAGCAGCAAAGGGGGAGCCAGGGCAGAAGTTGGACGTTAATACAGATATCGTTCAAAGATTATAGCAGCTTGCTGAGGTTCAGCTAGCGGATTGAAGGCACTGCCTTTCTGCACTGGTAACCATGCCGACTGCACCGGGAAACTATTAAAACAGCTCTGCATTGCAAGGTAGGAACACCCCTCCTAAGAAGCAACATGGCAGCCTATTGGCCCACAAACCCAGGAGAAGCTTCTCATCAGTGGAGAAACAGCAGGCTGCTTATGGGACAAAACACTTTGCAGAGAAGAGGATTTTCACTCATTTTCATTCAAATTGTTTCCATAACTTTTGTCTAGGATAAGCTATTGGCAGCAGTAGAGCTTTTGGGAAGTCTGAATTACTTTTTGCATTGCTCCATCAGTGTCGATGGAGGTTAAGGCAACAGAACTAGATTTACTCAACAAAACTACCTGGCAAAGGTTAGAGAAAAATCATTTATATAAGAACGTTTGTCAAGCTATGGAAGTAATGTAACTTTGTGACATCACACACATGACTTACATATGCAGCCCCCCCCCCCCCCCCCCCCCAAGCATCCATGATCATAGTAACCATAACAACTTCAAATACATTTAAATGCTGAACTTAAAACAGGTAAGGCTGAAGCCTGAAATCATCAGCACATCCAACCCAGTCTCACAAAAAAACGTGTAATAACTACGTTGGTCCACAACGTAGGACGTAGTATTTCTACAAAAACGCCTCTGAAATTGTAAGATCCCTACGTATTTTTTCACCATTCATTCCAATGGCTGGCGTCTATGTCACGTGATCTTCACATTTCTCCCTGCAGAAAAAAAAAACATGGCCGAACTTCGTTTTATTCTCGGTGTAAAATGCCTATTTTAAAGTTAGTTTGGCCATTAAAATGCGTTTTGATGTCATTTGATGTGAGACATATGAGTTGTTATTTCAGATTATGTGTGCAGTGGATGTACATGATCTTTAGTTTGCTAGGTATTACGAAGAGTACTTCGTACAAAAAGTACAGGAAATTGTGTCTATACAACGTTTTCATTGTTACCATGGTGGTTGCTAGGGACGCTGCTATCGATATTATTTCTGTTATGTTGTGTAACTGTTTAATGGTGTTATCTTTATTGCTACCCCCTTCCCCGTCAATGTATAGTGTTGGTCCACAGCGCAAACGTATTAGTTTAACAAAATCTGCATCTAAAATTGTGGCATAGATACGTTATTTTCCCTTTTTTTTACTCAACAATAACACATCATTATCCTTGTGTCTATTTATTTGTTTGGATAAGCACCCAGCGGCCTGTGCTAAACAACTGCTCTGGGTTGAGTACGCCCACAACACGCTGATCAGTTCGGCCACCAAGCTTTCCCCTTTTCAGTGTGCATATGGGTTCCAACCCCCTCTGTTTCCGGCCCTGGAGAGGGAGGTTACCTGTCCGTCTGTCCAGGCTTTCATCCGTCGCTGTCGCCAGACCTGGAACCAAGCCCGGATAACACTTGCTAGTTCGGCCAACCGGTACGCCTCCTCTGCCAACCGCCGACGTTCTAAGGCACCCGTCTACCAGGTGGGCCAAAAGGTATGGCTGTCCACCCAGGATATTCCTTTACGGGGGGAGTCGAAGAAGCTTGCACCGAGGTTCATTGGACCGTTTGAGATTGTAAGGATAATCAATCCCGCAGCAGTAAGGCTAAGACTGCCTCGGACTCTGCGGGTTCATCCCACCTTTCATGTGTCCAGGATCAAACCTGTCCGAGAGAGTACACTGGTTCCTGCGGTCCCTCCTCCACCACCCCCCCGGATGATTGACGGTGGACCTACGTACACTTTCAATCGACTGCTTCGTTCCCGTCGCAGAGGGAGAGGAGTCCAGTACCTGGTAGACTGGGAGGGTTACGGCCCTGAGGAGAGGTCTTGGGTTCCAGCCCTTCATGTGTTGGACCCCCGGCTCATCAGAGAGTTCCATCACGCAATCCCGAGCAACCTTCTAAGGCCATCACATCAGCAGGCAGAGACACAGGGAGAGTCTCTCCACATACTGTCAGCTCTTCCGAGGAGGACAGCGAGGGGCCTGCTTCTGATGAGGACGTCGATTCCCACAGGGGGCAGGAGAAGGAGGCCGAAATAACTTTTTCAGATGAGTACTAACCCTACCTCCCACCCTCCTCTGTAGATTAGCGTTTAGGGACGTCAGGAGCCGTCCATTAAGGGGGGGTTCTGTCACAGTCTGCTCCATCTTTCACCAGTAGTTTTCCATTCACCTGTCTCACCTGTTAACCACACCCACGTTTTTGCTCACTCTCTTTCTCTTCTGCACCCATTAGCTTCTCTGCCAGTATTTAAACCCTCACCAGACACACACCCGTTGCCAGATCGTACTTTGCCTCATGCTAGTCTTTCACACGTTTGTTACCAGATTGCCTACCCGGTTCCGACCCTGCCTGTCCCCGACCTGCCTGCTCTGCCAGATCCCTGATCCTGCCTGTCCTTGGACTATCCTGCCTTGCCTGCTGTCTGACCCTGCCTGTACCTACGCTGACCGCCTCGCCTGCTCCCTGACCCTCTGCCCGGCCCTGACTCACCTTCTGCCCGCTGTCCTCTGGTTCGTTTGCCGGTACATCATCCAGTATTCTTTCTGCTCTGCTCTGGTATTATTACCAATAAAGTACATTACCAATACTCCGTGGTTTCTCGAGTGCTGCATTTGGGTCCTTCATAAGATTGTGACATTAGGAGGTGCTATGTTCTCTTCACCAGCATTACAGGGCTTTGTGATCACCTTTATAGACAGGTCTCCACCCACCTCTGAGTGGAAGCTGGTGTAAAGTTGTTATTATGTCTTTTGTGTTATGTTTTACACTATTCTTAGTAGTTAAAATTAAAGGCACCAACTGTAAACACTTTAATTATTTCGGAATAATATGTATTTATAATGATTCATTAATTCATTGGTTAATAACGTTAATGTTGAGCTTATTTTTATTAACTTCCTATACTGCTGGGTGGCTTTGTCTATAATATTATATTATGTTTTGATATAAAGTATATAAAAGAATATCTCTAGTCGATTGATTGGCAAAAGGCCTGCAGGGGTCCATGGCACCCTGGTAGGGGTCCATGGCACCCTGGTAGGGGTCCATGAAATAACATGTAGAAGTTGTGCTGAATCATCAACAACTGCATATCTACACATCTGCAACAATAAAAGGAGAATATTGTCAGCATTACTCCCACCAGCATCAGCTTTGGGCCTATTGGAAGAGAGAAAAAAGGTTAATTATTTTAAAATTAAAGTTATTTAAAGGTCTCCTATTATACTATTTTCAGGCATATATTATAGGTCTGTATGGCTGCCTTAGGGGGGTTATCATTTTGCCCTTGCATTAAATGTTCTATGTTTTTTTGTGTTTCAAATCAGAGATTGGGTTAAATATTGTGGTGCTGAAGCGCCTCCAGAACACGTTGATTATGCCAATATTAAAAATCCACCAAAACATGGCTGTTTAACAGTGGCGAACCGTGTCTGTCACAACTGGACCTTCTGTAGACACACACCCCTGAGGTCAACGATCTACACTCCCACAAAGATTACACATTATACGAGTAATTATGCCAGGTTATGAATATGGGACGATTCTAGTCAGCTGCCAAACAGTTGATAAATAAGCCATTGAAGGTAGGGCATCAATAAAAAGCCTATTGCTACTCAGCTGATGCAAGTGCAACTCCGATCTGAAATACCTGAAATAATGCTCCACGGATCAGACAGAGAGAGAAGAAAGTGTGCTGCTCACCCTGGGAACCCAACATCAAGAGAGGATAAGCCTGTCCCAGGCATAGGTTACCAAGGAATTAATGAACTTTCAGTTGGACTCCTTATCCATCGTATTGACAGGATGAAGTGGAAAGCCTCACCCCACCCCCCCAGTGCAAGAACAGAGAGGGAGAGTTTACTGAAATGAAAAAGCAATGGCCCTTATCTCTGAGACAGGTTGTAAGGAGGGCCGGTGAACAAGGCGGAGGGCACACACACACACACACACACACACACACACACACACACACACACAC
>CALSBZ010000018.1:31388-47455 GCA_943591055.1 Gobionotothen gibberifrons | reverse complement strand
CACACACACACACACACACACACACACACACACACACACTTCATGAAACTAATAATATGGCGTAATAATCGGGCAGTTCGATGTGTTTTACCCAAGCGGCAAACTCTGGGGAAGAGCCGGGACGCCAATACGGAAGTGCCACACACTGCAGTTCATATATTGGCCGATAGAGACTGACTGCAGAAAGGAGCAATTTCCATAGACCCCCATGTTAAAATGCCCAACTTTACAGCAGAAAAAAAACATGTTTCTACCCATGGATGCAATACATTTTATTATGAATATAGGTAGATTCCACCTTCATGATTATGAATCTGTGAGTGAATTGTTTTCTAACACGACCCTTTTATTTATATTAGGTCTTAAAGTTTTTGCATAAATTAGGGCGTGGTCACATAGAGTGACGGCTCTGTCAAGTGACTGCTGCTGTTAGCATCCTGTCTCTCTGCTAGCTGCTCCGTGAAGCTACAGGGACTTTGCCTGCTCAGCTCATCCAGGGAACACAACTTGACCCCGGCCGTGTTTGTTCGTTCTTCATGCTTATATATCGGACTATTGTGACTCGCTCTGCGGTTGAAACAGACAGTGCATGAATGCGGTTCTGCGGTAAGTAAAATTCGAGTACTTATGTATGTGTTAATGATTTTAATCAGCTACGTAATTGATGTTAAGGCTTGGGTTAGCGTGTCGAGTGGTAGCTACGTCGGTGCTAAAGATGCTAATCGTAAAATCATAGACTGTATATATAAAGGTTAAAACGAAATAGACAAGTGTTAAGCGTTAAGTGGGATAATACTGTAGAACAAACGGCTTCTGTTTGAGCTTGATAAAATAAGGTCATCCTTGTAACTTAGAGAGATATGTTATTATGTAGGTAGGAACTGTATGCATCGCTAAGGTTAATTTAAATTGGCTATGCTCAAGTATGTAGACAAGCTAATGTCGAAGTAGTGTATGTGAAATCAACCTCACAATAAGATGTGTGTATATTACAATTATTAATGTCATATTTCAAGATGATTACGTTAACGTCACAGTCATCTGAAGAACGAACCGAAACCTTGTTGTTTTCATTAATTGCATTACCAAATTGGTATCAAATAAACAGTAAGCATTGGTAACACAACTTCCAAAGTTACAGTAAAATAAAAAGGACCCTGACTCGGACAATACACAATCCAACATGTTCAACAGAAGAGAATCAGTTATATTGTTTGTACACATGGTACTTTACATATATATCTGTTTGTTTAAAATGTCCAGGTGATGCAGACAGGCTGGACCAGAGAGTGAGAGACAGAACTGGACTCCTCACAGCAGTGAACTTCAGCACAGGTACTAAAGACTTTTTTTTTCATACTGTACAAAGAATCAAGAAAGGTATTGGTTTAAATAAATGAAGTATTGACTTGATATACATTCCATTAAACAATACTAAATACTAGATCACCTACACATCAGTTAAGTTGAGGGGTTTTTCCATGCAAAAAGTTACATTTAGATGTCAACAAGCAATATGATTTTGTCAGCTTTCTAATTTAATGTATTGAAGGCAAAGATATTTAACACATAGTGAGAACTGCTACTATTTATCTCTCAATATTGTCTGTAATTCTGAGGGTCAAGAGGAACATCCAAGAGGAACATTAAAAGCTGATGTTATGAGATTTTAAGACCAGTACAGGACATTCACTAAGAAACTGCTTTTATTGTGAAAACACAGTCAGCTGATCGAATGCACCTATTTCCACACTCCATCAGCTGATTATTTCTATTTGCCTCACTTTATGAGCTTCACATCACTTGTGCCTTGTACCGCAGAGTTCGCAACGTCACAAATAAATCGAGCCAATCTTCAGTCAGATGTGAATGTGTAATCTAACATTTTCAGTAAGAATAGACGAAAGGAGTGCAAATACAAATACAATTTATTGAAATGTGAACCAAAAGTTAATCAAACATGTTTTAAATAAAAAGCACATATGGACAGAAGGTGTAAACCTTTTAAATGTATAAGTAAACACATTTAGTCAAATAAAGTGACAGACTAGGCCTGTGCAGTTGGTATCAGCTATGCCCAGCATGGGCTCCTCCAGGCCTGGTCCTCCTCGCTGAGGAAAGACCCTCAGTCCTCTCCAAACCAACAGACAGGACGTCCATCACACGGAGGTTTCTCCCTGAAGTCTCAGCAGCTCTCTGGACACCACGCTGTCTCAATCCGTCCACACTGAATATGAGAGGGGAAAAATGAAAATAATAAATGCTTTAGACATTAAGAAATATAAAGTTGACTGTTCAGTTGCTCAGTTTTTTTAGATTGTCAATTATATTACTGTATAACTAATATATCAGGTTAAGAGGCACATTCAAATAAAGATTGGTCTTTAAATACATTTTGTCTTTTTAATTGTTTGTCTAAACTAAGTCAAGGATCTAGAACTGGTAATTAGTTTTAATGATACAGTCTGGTTATTATGCTGTTTGGAGGAGGCCTCACAGGTAAGAGCACTAACTAGCTACCATCACATGTACCTTATCTTGACTTAAATGTATTAAACGTATAGTTAAGTGATACAGATGAAGCACTTAATTTCGGACTCCGGCTTACCTGTTCCTGCCTACGACCTGCCTACGCCCAGTTTCGAGGAAGGTCAAGCCCTCCCACTATTTTCCAAGAGGGCGTTGCCAGATTTTCAATTTCAGGTTTTCAATGATCCATTGCAGCTGGCTTCATTATAATTACATTTATTTATAACGGGGGCGGTCTCAAGTCAAGCTGGAGGCTTTCCCTTGAGCGAGGGCAGACCACTTACCAATCACTGCCCTTGCGTTTCAAACTGTCCGAAATTAAGTGCTTCATCTGTATCAAAATATAAATAACTAATGTCATGCAAACATATTAATATTTGCTTGATTCCAGTGTTGAATTTAGCACAATTGCAAACAAATGTTAAGGGATTTTAAGATTCTGAAGTATTATGCTAAAAACTCAACTTAGATTATTATTTATAGTTTTGCGAATAGTTTCATGTCCGCTTACCTTAGAAACGTAAAATGTGACGGCAGTGTGCAGATGGGGAGCATGTTAGCTTAGCTTGGTAGCTTCAGCTAGCTCTTGAACTTTCAGGAGGCAGCAGGTCCCGCCTCCGCTCCGCCTCTTTGCCCTTATTTGGAGCAGGCGGGAGTTGAACTCTGACGTCGCTGTCGAGCCGTTAGTGGCCGACTCCGCCTACTAAGGGCTTCTCGGCAACTCTGCAGAATCCTATGGGTGACGTCACGGACCCTACGTCCATTTATATATACAGTCTATGGTTTTACCATATGAAAGTATCTTGTGCGAACGAGAAAGTATATCGTGCGCACAAATAAATAAAGCGTGGCCTCGTTTTATTTATTTTTCTCTCTATGAACCCTCCAGGGCTCCGTAGTTTTCACTATAAGTAATGTTGTTTTTTTTGGACGGACACTATCATTTACATTGTTTTACTATGTTGAATCTGAATTTACTTTAAAATAAAAAAATCTATATTGATTCTGACATTTCTACATCCAACTCACAGGTTTATCATTGCTTTGAGAAAAAAGATTATTAAATTTAGTGAAGTTATAGTCATTTGTTCTGGGAATGTCATTTTCGAGCCTGAGGCCTGAAAAGCAGGCTCAGGGGTTAACAGGTTAAACACCTGGGGCCTCATTTATAAAGGGATGTACGCTCAAAAGATGGCGCACGCCAGTTTCTACGCAATGTTTGTGATTTGTAAAAAACAAACTTGACGGGAAAACGTGCGGTCCTCCACGCAAACTCTGACCCATGCGTACGAACTAAGCACAAAAACGGGAGAGACGAGAAACTGCACTGTTGGCAGAAGGAAGAATGGAGAGAAATATGTGGAAATAATACCATAAATAAAATGTTACCTCTCATTTATCATGTATGAAGAATTAAAGCCAATCTTAAAATGATTAAACAAACACCTGTTTGCGACTCCTCAGTGCACACAAAAACATAACTTGGAGAAATAAATAAATAAATACGGAAATGTTATTTATCACCCCTTGATTATGTTCTCTTGTTACTGTAAGAAATGTTTTCTCATAAATGATGCGGTAAACAGAAGGACAGAATTACTTTAAACTGACGCTGTTTTGCTTTTCTCTAGGTTGTATAGATACGAGCATGGTTTATAATATCATGTTTTATGCCGTTCGCCAAGACTTGATAAGTCGCTCGTAAAACACAGGAGGTATGGAAACTAAGAACACCATATGTGGTCAATTATACAGCTAATATAACACAACACATTCGTTTTATTTCCTTTAACTGGTGGATTATGGATATAGAGTTGCTGCTGGGGTGGAGGGGGGGAACACAAACCACCAAATGACAGCTGGAACACAAACCACCAAATACAAACAAATAATTCAGATCCAGTCGTCATGACTCCACTCCGGAGGGATTCCCCATCATTTCTTACAGTTTCTCATCAAGGGGGGATCTCCTGTCCCCGGTGCAAACACACTGCCTGAGGAAGGTTAGGCTATGTGTATTTATTTTGTCATTAACCTTTTTCGGACCACTTATTTATTTATTTTGGTGACGATCCGACCTCCATGCTGCTACTCTGGTTCAAACTGCATCCACCAAACAATATGATTTATCTCGACCTCCCCAAAATAACCAAAATCTGACACGGTGTGTGATGTCTTTTTTAGCTGTTCTGTCGTCATTTCCTGCGATCTTCTTCATGCAGTCAGTCAGAATGAATGAATGAATGGGCGTTTCTTTGACTATTTATAGGCAAACATGGGCGTGACGGGAAGTCCGCAAAAGCTGCGCCGCATTTCGAGTTGATTGTGATTTATAAAGGGAAACCGGCGTAGGACGTGCCGTAAGTAAGCAAGTCCTACGCCGGTACGCAGTGTTTTATGAATTGGAAAATGTCTGTGCGTATTTTATTAGCTTTGTCCTACGTAAGCAACCTTCCCACGTGAATCCTACACAAGGCTTTATAAATGAGGCTGAGAACTGTTGAAACAACATCCATAATATTCATCTGGCTGCTACTTAGAAATTATTTATCTATTTACCTAATATATCATACTCCAATAACTTGCATAGACTCTTATTGCACAATTTCACAATTTCACTTTTTTAAACTATTTATCTTTTTGTATTTATTATTTTACTTTTTCGCCGTCTGTGATCTGGCCGATGACGGTCGTGTCGTCAGCAAACTTCACGATGGTGTTGGAGCTTTGTGTGGCCACACAGTCGTGTGTGAACAGGGAGTAGAGGAGAGGGCTGAGCACGCAGCCCTGAGGGGCTCCGGGATCAGGGTGGAGACACCCGCACTACCTGGGATCTGCCCGTCAGCAAGTTTTCTTTACTTTTTCAAGGTCAACTTAAAGGAGCAGTAGGTAAGTTTGAGAAACCGCCTCGGAGTGCACAAAAATTCCAAAGTACACAACCGAAAAGAATCCGCCCCTTCCTTCAGACTTCATACAGAGCACCTCCTCCAACACACATGAACGCGCACAAGATCATGATAATGAATGTAAAACAAATGTATAACACAGTTATTGTCAGTGCTTGTATTTTTGAAGCTAGTATGTTTGTTTTGTGAAAATGTATTACAAATGTTACGTCTAGCTGAGAGCAGGCTGCGCCGATAACGTTACATATCAGCTCGGTGTGCTCCGTAAATAGTCGCCATAGTTGAAAAGCAACTCCGATATTGACTCTGGTTTGACTTCTCCTAGTTTCCACTTTCTTTTTCTTCATAATTTGCTCCATTACAGTTTTTCTTTTGCGACCGGTAGACGATGTTTATGCAAACTCTGCCATGGTGAACGTGTCCTCCTCCAGCGGCTGCTGTTGCCGACTGAGCAAAAGCTGCCGAAACACGCCCAATGACGGCACGCAATGACTGCACGTGTGTGTGTGTGTGTGTGTGTGTGTGTGTGTGTGCACGAGATTGAAGGCTGACAGACAGGTCGGCCCGGCTAAAATAATTGGTCGTAGTTTTTACAGTATTACGGCTTCCACAGATGAATTTTTTTTATGGATTTTTTTTCAAAGCACTTAGAATATGCATTGCTATCAGGATATTAAGAGCATTCCATGGAATATAACAAAAAGTGTATCTCAAGCCGGTTTCTCAAACTTACCTACCCCTCCTTTAACTCAACCATCTTGTATTAGCTTATTCGTTATTAACACGTCCCAGGAGAGAAGTTTAGGATAAATGAGACCAATGGAGTCTCTGTCTTAAGTTTCAAATGGTACTTTAATTCAAATGTGGCGCGGTAATGAATCAGACAGAAAGCAGTAAATTGAGGAGGCAAGCTGCAGCGTGACCTCTCTCGTGCAGGGGTGAAGAAGAGACTCCTTTCATGGTTTGTTCTTCCTGTTGTCTTCTGAGGTCTTCTCCTATTGGCCGGCGTCGTCGGGGGGCGGGTCCAATACATTTCCTGTCTTTTCTGTTGCTAAATTACATCTTTCTGGTGTCTGTGGTTATTTAAACATTCCCTTCTACACATTTATTCAGCGTCAATAAATGAGTGCTAAAGCCAGTGTGCTCAGTGCATGTCATTTCACCTTCAATCATGGTTTGAAACCGTAGCATCCCGCAAGATGCTAAAGCTAACCGGAAGTGACGAATTTTCGGAATAAAAGTGTCAAGTTAACAGTTAGTGAACTTCCGGTTTTTCAGAATAAAACTGATTTAATTCAAATAGTGTATTTAATTCAAATTACAACTTATCAACATTGATTTTAATTTACTAACACTTGCCATAGTTAAACAAATGGATGGTAACATTTCCTTTGTATGTGAGGCGGTTGTTGACATTAAAAGGTACAGTCAGCTATTATAATCTGATCTCCTCACCATCTGCTAGCTGTCTGCTCTGTGGGTGTAGAAAGAAAATCCAGTGTTCATAGAGTCACAAGGACTGCAGATGGAAATTACCTATAAAATCGGGCATACATCATCTCTTCTCTTTTCTGAGATTAATGTATTTGTATGCATGGTCCTTGTTCAAATAAATACATACACTAATTAACACTATTCGCGCCAGTAAATAACTGGGGGCTTTTGGGCTTGTCTGGACAGGGGAAAGCCCATGGATGCATAGAGAAATGCATTGAGATCATTTGGACAGTACATCTTTGGTTGTCTTTGTTATTTTGGTGTTGAGTTGTAATATCAACACATTTTCTCTGAAAACTCTACCTTTAATCAAGGTTTGTTTATTTTCCAGTGACGACCAACAAACACTTCCCAAATGTATTGTAACCTGAAAATCTAATTTGGCCTCTCTCCATTCATATTACCTGCAATAAGTGACAGCATCTCACGATTCAGCAGCTCTCCTGCCGCCCTCTTTGTTCTATGGAAGGACTCTGGCCATTGTTCTATTATACTGTGTTCTCGCAGCATAAATCATAAAACGACATCCGCCTGTACAAATGCTTTCTCTTAAAAAACAGCAGGGTGCATCTTAAAGGCTTTCTTGTCTGCCAGGCAGACAGCAAGGTACAGTATTGTTACTTGATTTAGAAAAAGGTGGTTTTACATGTTTTCTGTGTATTTGGTATTTTCTCCTTTTCCTATGACTGCTATGAACATTGAGGAGAATGTATTTTAATGAGATAGGTGTGAACAAGTGAGGAAAAGCAGACCTTGTGTGTTATTATGGAAGCAAAGTCAACATAAGCATGCCTTGTCGTTACCTTGCTTTGCATGTATACCCCTTGAATGTTGTGTTTTACACAAGTTTTGCAGTGTTTCTCCCCGTGTCCTCACAGTGGAGGAGAGGGAGCGTTGGTAATTGATGGGAACATTCCAGGCTTGTGGGCAAATACCCCGGGGGAAAACTTGAAATGATGACCAAAATACTTTTTAACATGTTAATTAAATGTCAAACCACAATGCTGAATGTGCTGCAGATGGTATACTTTGAAAGCAAGGTAGAGTACTTTCTCTTACTGTAAGTGGTTTCCTTGTTTTCTTACTTGTTCAGAGGAAATAAAAAAAAAGAGAGATTTATCACTGACACAGAAAACAATGAAATCTGTGCCTCAGAGGTTATTTTTTATCTAAATATACACTTAAATACATTTAGCTGACCAGGAGGGGAGTATGCAGTGGCTTCCAATAAACCAAGATAAAGTACTGCAAACGTACTTTGATTTGAGCGTCTTGGAACTGAAAACAAAATGGACTCTTCTATAAATCATGATAACGCTGTGACTGCAGGGAGAAAGAAGAAGGGGGCGGTTATGCGAATGCAATAAGAGATAAAAAGTAGGGCGTTAAAAAAGTGAACTCCATTGTCATGGCACAGAGAGATAAAGCAAACTTTCAAAGCAGAGTGGTTTGCATACATTGAGGCAACCAAATAATTGAGGAGATTTTGTTGTCAATGAAGAGTCATATGTAGGAAAGATAAACAGTAAATGGACTACATTTTATCGCCCTTTTCCTGCTTTTTCGACCCCTAAATGCACCCTTAAACTGGTCAACATTAACCCATTGAAACACACTTAATAATAATAATAATGCATTTTATTTATATAGTGCTTTTCTACAACTCAAAGACGCTTTACAGTGTGAGGGAGGGTAGACAAACAAGGACAGGCAAACAAGTAAGATAAATAAAATAAACAAAAAAAGGCAGTCAAGAGGAAGTTGATTGAGAGGGGGGGGGGGCTTATGGGTAGACAGAGTTGAAAAGATGTGTTTTGAGGCGGGACTGAAAGACTGTGAGGGACTCAGAGTCACGAAGATCTTGGGGGAGGGAATTCCAGAGCCTAGGAGCTGCCACTGAGAAGGCTCTGACCCCAAAGCTGCAGAGTGTGGATGTGGAAATGGATAGGAGTCCGGCTGCGGTGGATCTGAGGGACCGTGGGGGTTGATAAGGAGTGAGAAGGTTTGTGAGATAAGGGGGGGCCAGATGGTGGAGTGCTTTGTAGGTGAGGACCAGCATTTTGTAGTTGATGCAATGGGAGACAGGAAGCCAGTGGAGGTCTTTGAGGACTGGGGTGATGTGATGCCATGATTTTGTATGCCTACCCCTAGATTCCACCGGGTCCGTCTGCGGCGCGTTACGGCTGCGACGCGGCGTCCGTAAGGATAGCGGTCACTCCAGTCAATGGGTGCTATTCCATCACACGCGCCGCGTTACGTTCCAGTCGCGTCCCAGACGCTAAAATTAGGATGAATCCTATTTTTGTCGCGCCGCAGCCGTAAGGTAGTGTCGAGCAGGCAGGAAGTGGAACGTTCAGAGCATATATAGGATATATATATATATATATACACACACACACAAACTCATTTTGCAGACCCTATCCCTCCGTAGTCGTTCAAGTAGGAGGAGAAATGCCAGCGTTCTCCTCCGGTTTACAGGCACTGTGTAAATGATATATATAGAATAATGATGATTTTACCACTAAAATACAGTAACACATCTTTTATTCATGTCGTTTATAACTGGGATATTATAATTATTATTAACTTTGTCTGTACAAAGTAGCCTGCCCAGGAAATATGCCCAAAAAAAACAAAAACTGCGAGCAGACAGGCGAGACGCTCCGCTTCCGTAATGCTTCTGAAACGCGCCCGGTAGGGTATGACGCCGGAGGAGGCCGGACCAAAACCGCGGTGCAGCCGTTACGCGGACCCGGTGGAATCGAGGGGTAAGGAGATGTTCAGCTGCAGTTTGAACCCGTTGGAGTCTGTTGAGGGATGTAGTGCTGATGCCGTAAAGAAGTGAGTTGCAGTAGTCAAGGCGGGAGGAAATGAAGGCATGGATTAGTCGTTCGACTGCGGGGCGGGTGAGAGAGGGTAGGATTTTTGTAATATTGCGGAGGTAACATGATAGTAACATGATATCAGGAGCAATTTAGGGTGACTACAGGAAATCAATGGTGATGGAACCACTGACAATCTGAATGGTGGACGACCACTCCTGGGCCTCAGCCGTGTGTGCCTACCAGTGTTAATTTCGTCAACGAAAACTATGATGAAAATATTTCGTCAACGACCTTTTTTACATGACTAAGACGAGACGATGACGAGCTAAAAATAGATTCTTGATAACGAAAACGTTGACAAAATGTATTTTTAGTTTTCGTTGACGAGACGGGACTAAGGTGTTAATGGTGGACTATCGGACATTCAAAATGCAAGGTATTTCCCCCAATTGTCCGTCCTGTCTGTCAAAATGCATCTTACGTTTCTAACTTGCAATATCATTATTTCCGCTCTCTTCACTCCAGAAGAGCGATCTCCCTGTGTCTCTCTGTGTGCGGGGGGCGGGGCCTAACAGACACGCTGCAGCGGACACAGAGATCTGCCGGGGACGGAGCGTTCAGAAGAATAGATACTCTACAAGGCTCGATGTGGACAAAGCTCATTTGCCATTAGTGTTTTCGCGTTAGCGCGTTGACACGAGTAGAGTAGAGCTGTCCAAACAGCCGGCCAAAAGGCGTCATATTCAGTCGGAGAAATGCACAATTTTCGACTTCCTTAACTCGTAGCTCTGTTGCCCCAATTACGAGTAACGTTCACATCAGGTGCGCAGAGGTGGGAGAAGTACTCAGATCTTGTAGTTAAGTAAAAAAAATACCATAGTGTAGGAATGTTGCTTTACGAATTTCAACCCTTGATGCTGTCACCTTGATTCCAATGTCAGAAACCTGTATTTGCCTAACTGAATTGGTTTAAAGAGAGAAAACATTTTCCAATGTCAGAAACCTGTATTTGCCTAACTGAATTGGTTTAAAGAGAGAAAACATTTTGACTAAAAGTTGACTAAATTGTAATTTTTCATTGACTAAAAGTAGAATAAAACGTTTTTAGTTTTCGTCGACTAAAACTATGAAGGATAGAAATGACTAAAATGTGACTAAAACTAGTAACCATTTTCGTCTAAAGACTAAGACTAAATCAAAAACAGCTGCCAAAATTAACACTGGTGTCTACAGGTTCAAGTCAGACCACAGTTTGGCTCCTGAGGAACAGGTGAGGAACACAAACCATAACACTGATTTATAAGGTGATGTTCCCCTTTAAAACACCTTCCTTGTAGCTGTGGGCCGGGTGTTTAAAATGTGACGGTGAGTCTGTATCTCTCTGTTGTACGACAGCTTTCAAAGGCTGGCAGGAGGCAGTGAGGTATGCATGTGTGTGTACGGTGGGGTGGGGGAGGGTTGCTTAGATCAAGTCTGTCTGAGCCAAAGCCCACTGTGCCTTGATGCCTTGGAAAGGCCAGGGTTGTTGAAGCGTGTTACTAATTAACAGAGAGCAGAAACATTTGTATGCGGCCGTTAGCTCAGAAACAAATGTATTATACTCATCTTTCCTTACAAGCTCTCAAACAGACACATTTAAGACACCTTGCAGAACCAGTCACACTCCACTCAATTTGGGCAGTGTGAATCTATGTCACTAATAACATTATGGTTGTAATAATGTACTCACATATATTTTAGTCTGCCTTTAATGGGCAGGATGGAGCTGTAGCCACTAATGTATTCACAGTCAGACCAACTGTCACTCGCCACAAAGGGAGGAAAAGCTGGACTTGCTTGAGTAACTGTAATAATTGGAAAATGATTCTGATAGCCTGAAACAATCTAATATATTACAGAAATGTATTACAATAATATCAAATCAAATTAACTGCTATTCCATAATGAATTAGGTAACAAGTTAGGCAGATATTAATCGCTATCCCCACCCTTAGGCCGAAGCCAACTGGGAGATAGGATGAGATGATGATGAGGTAGGGGTGTGAGGAGGGATGATGGGAAAGAAGAAGGGAAGGATGAAAGGGAGGGGGAGAGGGGTTATTAACTTGGCTTTTGCATCTTGTTAGAACTTAGTAAGGAAGGCAGCAAGTAAATTCCTCCATGAGGTTTAGACTTTTTGCCTTTTCCTCCTTCTGTTTTCCAGTTTAATTTGCCATCATTTCATAAGAGTTTTTGCAGAAGAGTGTGTCACTGCGAGACAGGTAAACATTCCTAGCCCACCTTTACCTTAAATATTTGATTGGCATGGTAGAAATAAGTGCACTTAAATTATCCTATAATTTTAAACCTGTAAAGATGTTAACTTGTTACTTCAAGACGCCCCAAAAAGTCAATATAAAAAAATCTCACTTCAAAATGTTGGTGAGAATGTGATGAACAGAAGGCAAACCATAGTCATATATGTTGGTCTTGTAATGTTTTGTGCGGGTTCTGAGAAACAGCTATAAGAGAAATGTCAAATATTTTTGTCATTTGTCTAAACATAAACCACTAACTTTATTACTTGGGAAAACACCAGAGGGAATACAAAAACAAAATGCCTACCCATGATATGAATAGCAATTATTAAACAAATTACAAATAATTGTTTAAAATATTTGTATTAACTTAATTAACTCACAATGGAAGAAGTAAATGAAATTAATGGAATGGAGAAAATAACCATTAGAATCAGAAATTATAGAACACAAAATATAATTATCAGGGTGGTAAGATCTGACACTTAATGTCCATATGAGTATTAATGTTGTATCCATTATGTGTAAGCTATATGTTTGGAGAAATTGACCTGTGATGCTATGACTTCATCCAGGGCTGCCGTTCCTCACTGTGGCTCCCCTTACTGGCATCTCTGTGGATGCCAATGGGGGCCTTGCTGGGCTACATTGTTTTTAATCAAGTCCAGGTCAGAGTGCTTTGAAATCATAATCAGATGCCTGGCTGTCTGGGCCGTGCCAGATATTTAATGTATCGGCCGTGCCAGGTCCCCCTTCAGCACGGAACGTCTCCCCTTAATTCCATCACGCCAATCAATTACTGGCTCATGGACTCCAGTGGAATAACCAGTTGCAGCAGTAGCTTAATGCTGTTTGCTCTTATATTATGGCTGGATGCAGTGTTTTTGCAGACCAAACCACAAGACTTTATGAAGAAATTACCTAAAGACTTTAAATCGAAAGGGATGATGAACTCTTTGCCCCTTCTTACATTGCTATGTCTGCAAGGATTAAAGACGAAGATAACCAAAAGGACGGCGTTAGTGATGGCGTTCTCGGAGTGGCACAAGGCTGACGAACCCTTATCCCGAGCTACTGCGCGCTAAAAGATGAGGCTTAACCTAGTCCAGAGGATCCCAGGGTTTTGTCAATTTAGGATCACTTTACCAGGATTTCAGCGGTGTGGCAGCATGGATTATCATTTGGAGCCCGCGGCACGACGGGGGTATCTGCCCCCGAACCCGTGATAATGGGGTCTGCTCTCCCAAAGGAGATAAGACGAGCTACTTATCGAAGACATTGCAGGTGTTCGCAAAGTCAATTGCGGGTGAAAGACGAACAACTAGTGGGGATTTGAACGTCGTGTGAGACACTCTCCCGTTGAGTCCTTCGCTGACAAGATTAAACAGCCTCCAATGAACACGGTATCATTTGCCACCAAGAAGCAGAATGTACGCATGTCGTCAAACTAACGAAGTAAAGGAAAGCCCAGCAAGTTTCCCTGAGAGCTGGGGAGAGCATGGAAGTGTTTGTACAACCGATATGTCCATGCAGAAATCCTACACTTCAAAAAAGATCTGCGGAGTTCCCGCCCCTTGAAAAGATGCCAAAGAAATACAAAACAAGCCACTTTTTTATTTTTAATTACTAATTATTTAAGGGAGGCTTTAATGGCTTTATTTTAGCTGTCACAATCATCAGAGAGGGAGCAAGAGATGGGAAGAGAGGGAGGAAGGATTATGTTTCTCTTGGGGAAAGCAGGGAGGAGGGAGGACAGCTCGTTCCTGATCCAGGGGGTTTTCAGGCCAGGGGGGTGACAGCTGCACTGTCTTTAGCCTGGATTTGAATTTGAATTCTATCTAACGATGCAGCGCCGGCGAGGACTTGGCAGGGCAGTCTGCTAATCTCCCAGACACAAATGCCTGGGCTTTTCTTGTGTGCCCTCGCCGAGATTTGAGTAATTAAAGTTAAATTGAAGGGAATAAAAAATATCCTTCTTGTACCCGGGCTGTCTTGCTAATGCCAAGTGTGAATAGTCAGGTTTGTCCTCAGAACTATAATCCCCAACGCTATTTCTCTTCTCTCTTTCTTTCTCCTCTCTCTCTAAAAAGCTAAGGTGCTGCCAAGCTTTCACAAGCTCTAAAGACAGTGATAAGGCGAGGGCGAGGGCCGCAACCTTTCATCTTCCACACATCTTTAAGAAAAAGGGGGAGAAAAGAAGTGAATAGAGGAAGAAGGGAGGGGTGAACTCGGGAAGTCTGCAAGGAAAAGTGGGTATGGCCAGCTGTTAGGGAGCGTTATGTTGGAGGAATTGGCTGGAGCAGTCCGGACTTGTCGGAGTTCGCAGAGTTAAGCAGAGAGCAGGCTTCTCTGGCAGCAGGTCACCTCCTCTGCTTCCTGCTGCTCAACATGTGCCCCTCAAAGGGTTCTTCAATGAGTCCAGGGGTCTTTGAGGGCGGCTCTACTGGTTCCCTGATGACATTTAATATAACCAAATAATAATTAATAATACCCAATAGAAAAAAAATGCAGACAACTATTCAATCGAATACTAAATCAGCAACAATGAATCTTCCCCAAATGGGACTAAATGTTATCGATTGGCCTTCTACTCTGGCCGGCTATGTCACGGTTTTCATGGATCTTTGGTATCCGGCTGCCTGGATGCTGCTTCATTTTAGACTGTCTTAGATTTCTGTCTGACACCGGTGTCGGACAAACATACTTCCAGTTACGGCCCCTACACACGGCGGTGGGCGTTAGCGCTTGCCGGCGGGCGTGTCTGAAGCTCGACCAACAACCAATCACATGAATCTCCCGCCCCAGACACACAAGCGCGCGGTTTGATTGGCTAGAGCTTGTACTGGCATATGATTCGATTGCACCTCCCAAAACACACTGCACAGAGCTGATTGGCTGATGGTAGGTGGCTTTAAGAAAACTCTCAGTTATGTATTCAGGTTTCTCCAAAGAAGGATAATGGGTTATCCAGATTTCTGAAACCAGGATACGATGTGTACATGCACAAATCTGTAATAATGAAATTAAAGGCCAATTTCTACCTGGGGAACAAGTGCCACGTAAATGCATATTGTGACTGTCTGCACATAAACATAAGTCAAATATGAACTTGTGCACAAAACGTATACATTATTAATAATTATTAAATAATTACTTAAACTAATATTACAGCATGTAAGGATGGGGATAGGACATGCTGAGTAGGCAGGAGAGAAAGGGCGGACAGTGATTGGTCGACGGACACTCACTGATGGCTCTGACGTCAGCTTTTTGTGTCACAGCTTTTACAATTTTCTTCAGGTTCTCAAGTAGAGCACTGAATATCGAGTTCTTCTGCTGAAAGCTCTTCAAAAAAGTGGTAAATCAACCTTGTGTTAAAATGATAAACAAATTTCAAGAGTCAGGATGTAATTGAAGTCTAAACTTGCTCACCTTACCATTAGATCACTTGAGTGGATTTAGTTAATAAACTCAAGTGATGGTTATTAGGAAAACAATTTTAAACTTACATGTATAAACATAGTTTTTCCTTTCTTTAGCTGCACCTCTTTCAAATGTTGCTTTGAGCATTGTCCTTACTTCAGATTTCAAAATAAAATATTATATATAATATAATATAAATATATGCAAATATGGCATGGAACACATAAAACTAGCCTAAACTGATGCAGGTGCATTTAAACGCATCAGTCAGGACCTCCCCCCCCCTCCCCTCCCCTCTGTCTCTCTCTCTCTGCAGAGTGAACCTCTCTCTCTCAGCCTGCAGGAGGTTTGGTGATGGATCAGTCATTACGGCAGGGACTGGCGATGCAAACTGAGTCAATAGAGGAAGAATTAAGTTCTCCCATGGCCATCTGTGTGATGATGATGATGATGAGGATGAGCTGCCACCAAATTAACCTGGGACTCAGTATGTGTACCGGTGGTGGGGGGGGGGGGGGGGGGGGGGGGGAAATAGTGGAAGGAAGGGAAAAAGGAGGGGGGGTGAGGGTGGGGGTGGGTGCCGTGTTTGC
>CALSBZ010000018.1:20312-31288 GCA_943591055.1 Gobionotothen gibberifrons | reverse complement strand
TGTGTGTGTGTGTGTGTGTGTGTGTGTGTGTGTGTGTGTGTGATGTGTCTGTGTGTCGAGTGATGGTGTTTTCTGGCCCCTTTGTTTCCCCCGCTGACTCCCTCTGGAACGCTGCTCCCTCCCCTTTATTCTCACGCTTCTTTTCTCAATCTCTCCACCCTTCATTTTGTCCTGGAGAAATGGGAACAAAACTCCAGACTTTAAACCAATTATTCTATTTGCTTCACTCCTCCCTCTGCAATGTACCTGTAATAATCTTTTATCTCTCCCCAACTGCTTTCCTCTTGCCGTCCTCCTCTTCCATCTCTACCTGGTTCAAACCATGTCTTCCCTTCCATATCCTCATTGTTGGCCCTAAATAATAATAATAATAATAATACACTTTATTTATATAGCACCTTTTAAAAAATAGTTTACAAAGCGCTTTAACACACAAATAAACGGACAGCAAGTGAAAAAAAAACAAAGTCAACAACAAAGCAGATAATAAAACATAAATACATAGAATGAGAATAAATGAAAAATATTAAAGGTCTCCTATCATGCAAAATGCACTTTTTTTATGTCTTTTATACATTAATATGTGTCCCCGGTGTGTCAGGAGACTCACAAAGTGAATACAAATAAAACCCTCTCTCTTTTTCTCCTTCTTTCCGTCTGTGATTGTTTGCAGCTGTGTGTGTGTGATATGTATACTGTATGAGCTGTGCCGTTGCCCAGACGTCATTGGATGCCGGCTTCCTGTCCCTCCCCCGGTAGGCATGACTGAAGATCCGAAGGTCTGGATTGGAGCACGCCAGGCCCGATTCTCCAATCCCCGAGCACTCTTTCCGGCGACAGCTATGAAGACCGTGTGCACTGTGTTAGTCGAGAGAGGTCTGAATCTGTGTCAGACGTCTCTCAATATCCTCTCTGAAACATTCTATGTTAGTGTTGTTAACGGTGGTTAACAAGTTGTCCTAAAGTGTGTTTAATTGTGTAAACTGGGTTTATACTGAGGAACAATATTAACTGTGGTTAATTTGTTCCCAGGCTGTGTTTTACAACAGTCTATTTTTTGTTAGCCCCATTTATCTTCCACCCTAGAGGTGAGGGTTCTTTTGTTTGTTTGTTTGTTTGTTTGGTTTGAGTAACATTTAATACAACTTTTACTTAAAGAGTCTTCCTCAGTTCCATTTGGTGTGTGTTTAAACTGCTGCCTTTGTGGCTTTTGATTTGATTGTGGCTGTTGTTGCCCACTTTAATTGTATTCACTTCATTAAAACTCCTTCCTATTTACCAAATACAACTGGTTAAATGTTACTTTCCACGAGCCGGGACATAACATATTGTCTGTGTTTACATTCCGGCAGTGGCTCAGTCAGTAGGGGATTGAACTGTGAGCCGTAGGGTCGCCGGTTCAAGTCCCCAACCAGACCTAAATATGGAGTGTGGACTGCTACTTGGAGAGGTCCCAGTTCTCCTCCTGCCCTGCCGTGGTGCGCTTGAGCAAGGCACCGGACAACCCCCTTCCCCCCCCCACTCCCATGCTCCCCGGACGCTCTACAATAGCTGCCCACTGCTCCTGGTACTAGACTCCTGGTACTAGGATGGGTTAAAAGCAGAGAACACAGTTCACTGTGTGTGCTGTGTGCTCCCCAAGTGTGACCATTAAAGAGGGGTTCATCCCTCCCAATATTTATTTTTTATTTTATTAGCAAGCTTCGCTAACACTCAGAGCTAACGCTGTACTGGAGAGAATATGTGTAAAGAGCAGGATATAAAAGGTACTGTCCTTGTGGTAAACCCACAAGAGAGAAAGCATTTGAGCTCCATACTGTTTCAGAAATAATCCTTGATGTGGTTTGGAACATAATATGGCATTTAATCAAGGCAGCGTTTAGCTGAGTTTCTGCTGGTAGACAGCCTTCTCTTCACAGAGATCACTGCTTGCATGCGGACGCTCCAAAGGGGCGTGGCCAGCAGCAGCTCCAAAGGGGCGTGGCGTGGCACCCAAATGTAAAGGGCCAGACCCAGAATCAGCACTTTAGTAACAGGGCTGAAATATAGGGGTATGAGCAGGGGTGCACATAACTGGTACGCAGGTACGCATGCGCAGCAACAATCTGAAATGCGTACCTTCTCTTGTGTCACAAAGCGCATTTACGTACCGACGTACTTGTGAAGCTTTTCCAGAAGGCGGTCTCCAGGTGCACAGACATGTGCTGTTAACGTCGGTCTGTACAACGGAATTGTGCCAAAACTACGCCAACCGGCTGCAATGAACCTTAAGGTTAATCATGTATAATCTTGAGTTAAACACTACTGTTCTTACGTGGTTGATTAACACCTAACAAAATGCACAGAGAGAAAGAGAGAAAGGGGAGTACACAGGGGTCCACAGTGGATTCTTGGCCCCGGGTCCACCCATGGTTTCATTAGTTTTGGATTAAATGAGGTTAAAGTGAGAGTAGGAACCTGTGGGGGGAGACAGTGGTTGTTGGGGGCCCTCATCATACTTCCTCAGTAGAGTCTTTTGTCATAACATTTTCTCCCTCCCTTTCCCCTCCTCCTATCCTCTTCCAATCCAGCACATCCCCTCATTCCATCAGTTCTGTCATTTCTCTTCTTTCGAGAAGTCTTGATCTACCCCCCACCCCTCTCTGTCTGTCCCTCCCTCTCCATGACATACACCTGGCATGCTGGATTTGAATACATGTGTTCTTGTATTCTTCTTGAGGTGATGCTCTGAGTTAACTGAAAGCATTAAAGACACCTTTTGGAGATGGTTGATCATTTTTAGAGCTGTATAATAAACGCTCTTCAGACACAGCTTGATGTTCTCCCTTTAACCTAAAAAAGTTTGCAGTGAACCCGTTGACCAGCAGACGATAAAATCTCCAAGCATTTATGTCGAACTTTACAGCAGATAAACTCTGTGCCTACGTCATCTGTCGCTTAGTCTCCAGCGCTCTTCCGTGGCTGTGCCTATATTGAAATAGCTTTCCCTAACGGTCTGTAAAATCACACACAGAGTCAATGGGTGCTTATTCGCCATGTGCACCCTGGATTACAGTTTGTTATTACAGCCCTGCCTGCAGTTGTGCTGTATTGATAGCCCATACATCAAACCTCCTCCAGACAATCGCAGATGGCTAATTGGGACTTTTTACTGCCTCCCAGTTTATGCAGGGATTCTGATATAAATTAACCACACAAGGCAGCGTCCCCTTTCATGAAGCTTTACTTGGACAGGGCCTCATCTGATAAATACCTCCTTTTATTGGTGCAAAGACCTCCAAGACTCTACTGAGATGGAATATTGTTTTTAATACGTACCTGTCTGTGGTAATTAATTATAGCTTGCTGTACTGCCTCCAGTCAAACTTCCTTCATCTCTCAGCTCTCTGCTTTCTCTTCGTGCTCTTTTCTCTCTGCCCCTGTTTGTCTGTGCCCATCCCTCCATCATCCAGAGGTAGGAGTCTTAATTGCCATGGGGAAGCCAACAAAAGAGCATGGCCCTATAAATAAACACAAATACACACACACACAGAGACCCAAATGCACACACAAACCTAACTCATGAGATTCAGGTTTTTTATTTTTTTTATTTAACCTTTATTTAACCAGATAAAAGCATTGAGATAGAATCTCATTTACAATGCTGACCTGGCCAAGAAGGCAGCAACGTTACACATAACACAGACATATCAAATACAGAGAACATAACTAAGAAAACAAGAGGAAAAAGCAGTTACTACATTGTGCACATTAGGACATTAAGAAAGGCACTACTTATTACTGCAAGAGCAGCTGGTGGTAAGGACCTCAGACAACTTCCATTTAAAACATGCTATAGAGACAAGTGCCCTCAGTTTGAGGTGTGATTGAAGGTCATTCCAAGACCAAGGACCATAATAAAAGAGACTCCTTTTCCCAGCCTCAGTCCTCACAGCAGGAACCTGGAACCGTATCCAGGCACTGGATCTGAGGTTGTAAGAGTCACAAACTGGAGCAAATCTGGCACATATGTACAGTGGAAGCTTACCTAAAATGGCTTTATACATTAATAAAAACCAATGCTGCATCCTACGCATAGTGAGTGAGGACCATCCAGTTAGGCTATACAGTGTGCAATGATGAGTCCTATAGGGTGCATTTGATATATAACGCAGCGCAGCATGGTAGAGTGGGTCAAGTTTGGCCAAAACAGTGGGACAGGCAAATCTATAAATGGTATCACCGTAGTCCAGCTGGGACAGGAATAAGCCAGAGACCAACCTTTTACGGGATGAAATAGAAAAACAACATTTAAGTCTGTAAAGGAAGCCAAGAGTGAATTTCAATTTCTTTGTTAGAACTTCAATATGGTGTTTGAAGTTCAGATTACTGTCCAACCAAAAGCCAAGATATTTGTATGTGTCGACAAACTCAACAGAGACGCCATCAAGGGTGTCAATGGAGAGGCAAGAGGACGCTGACTTGGAAGTTAAAGGGTTAACAGGCAGCATAGTTTGTTCAGAAGCAGAAGGTTATAAGAGCTTCACATTCTGAAGATAATTATACAAATTTAGATATATCATTAATTAAAAATGAAGTTAGAACAAGATCAAATGAAAGTAAAATATAAAGTGCAGGGGACAATAAGGACACTCACTCTCCATCAGTGGTGCAAACTTATGTTTTCTTTAGTCATTTTCATATTAGCTGCCTTTATTCCTACTAGCCGGACTAACATGCTAATCCAGTATATCTCAACCATTTGGGCTCAAAACCCTTTAGAACAAAGTCATATGACTTTGGTGTGCTCAATGTTTCTGTATGAGAGTGAATTATTTTATATAAAGGATCATTGTGGATCCCCTCTGAAACAACTTTATTTACTAGTGAACACCAAACCAATAGTTTTACAAATGCACAAATGCAGATAAACACTACGTTTAACATGTGGCAGAGAACATACATTCACCGGCCACTTTATTATGCCCACCTTGCTGGTACCAGGCTTGATCCCCCGTCTGCCTTCAGAACTGCTTCAATTCTTCGTGGCATAAACTCAACAAGGTGCTGGTAAAATTCCTGAGAGATTCTGGTCCGTATTGACCTAATAGCATCACACAGCTGCTGCAGGTTTGTCAGCTGCACATCCATGATGTGAATCTCTGGTTCAACCACATCCCAAAGGTGCTCTATAGCAGCGGTTTTGAAAGAGTGAGGCACGCCTCCCCCGGGGGGGGAAATTACGAGAAACAGTGAAATCTAGCTAGTTAACTTATGCAAGCGGCAACATGGATCGATTTTTAGTGAAGTTACCTAAAGTGAGAGAGGAGACAGCGTCTGGCAGAAAACGTGTGTCACTTGCAAACAGGTGACACACGTTTAGAATCTGGAGAATCACAGAACGGCCGGTCGTCAAGGGCCGTTGACGGCCGGCTCGGTTTCGCTGATGGCCGGCACTGCCCTTAATTTGTTATGTTTTTAAACGGCATCATTGATGTTGCGCTGACAGGCGACAGAGGTCCACCATTTCCCCGCAGCGAGGCTCCCCCCGTTGACAATTCACGTGGGCTGGGCATGGGTGAGATTCCAGGGCTGATTTTTAGTCCCAGACCGCCCTGTGGAGACCGAGTTCCCCCACCTCGCCAAAAAGGCTGTAAAAGTGCTCATTCCCTTCACCTCCACCTACCTGTGTGAGTGCGGGTTTTCCGCATTGACTTTGATCAAAAGCAAGTACCGGTCAAGGATGCAGCTGTTATAGCGGAATGTTTAATACAGCGTATTTCTGATATTTATTAGAGATCACATGGTATTCCATATGATGTGTGTTACTGAGTTGGGTCACACACAGTTAGTGAGACAATGGTCATTCTGAATTATCAATAGATGTATTCATTTTAAGTGAGCTGACACCGAGGGTAGAGGAAGTTCAGAGAAGGCCTCAGGTTATAAGAACAGTTAACCTTTGTTAGTTAACTAATCCTATGGATGTCATGAGACGATGACGTTTAAACATATACAAGTATAGCTTTCAGAGAGATAAACATGTGCCATTTGTGTGGTAGGCTGCATGGTAAAATGTGTGTGCGTTAAACATGGTTAAGGAAAATGTGTGTGTGTTCATTACAGTGGCTATATACAGTATGCTGTATGATTGTTGTTACTATCGGGGGGCATTTCTGCGATTGGCTGCTGTGGCAGCAGGTGATGTACTTCCCATTATTGTTTGTTTGTTGCAACAACTAAATAATAATTACTGATCAGCTATATCTGTGTTTGTGTTTTATTGATTCCTCTCTGTTTCATTCTTTCATGTTGTGTGAGTGCTGGATCGCCACAACACAGCCAGAGGATGATCTACGTTTATTCCCGTCTACATTGCATCCCCGCATCATCCGCCTGTGCGCATCAAAGAGGCAGACTCATTGTTCCCACTAAAGTAGGGCTGAGTGTATTAAGGAGGCAAAGTTGACGTTCAGTGTGTTGCCGGGAGCATATAAGGATTCATCCACGATGTTGAAAATGTAAAAAATGTTTAAAAAATATTGTTGTTGTTTAATGTTTTAAGGAGGTGACGCTACTCAGCCAATCAAATCGGTGCAGTAAGTGAGTCAGCACGATAGATTCAAACACACACACAGAGAGACGAGACAAGAAGAGAGAAACAGTCGGAGTAATTTCAAATGGCGTGCTCAAAAAAGAGAAAGGTAGACAGCGAAAACAGAGCATTTAATGACATGTTCTTTTACTGGACCTCTTTGAAATGCAATTGAATACCCCTGCATTATAGCAACAACAATAATAATAATAATAATAATAATAATAGCAATAATAATAATAATAATAATAATAATCACTCCCGTCCTCCAGAACCTCCACTGGCCCCCCGTCCGTCAAAGAATCGACTTCAAAGTCCTCCTCATCACTACCTCACAGACCTGCTGCACCACCACACCCCTTCCCGCTGCCTCCGCTTATCAGAAGCCAACCTCCTATCCATCCCCACCCGCACCAATCACCGGACCTGGGGGGACAGAGCCTTCTCCGTCGCTGCCCCCTCCCTCTGGAACTCACTCCCACAACCCATCAGAGACTGCCCTGACCTCACCACCTTCAAAAAACTTACAAAAACTCACCTCTTCAATCTGGCTTTTAATGTGTGATTGTTTTTGTATTATTTGACTTTAACTTTAACTATATATATTTAGTTGTTGTTCTTTTATGTTCACTATATCTGTAAAGCGTCTTTGAGCACCTGTAAAAGCGCTAACAAATTACATCTATTATTATTATTATTAATAATAATAATTGGGAGGGGAGGGGGGCGCGGCTGTTCTTATGTTCTCTGAGGGGAGGCTCACCTTCCCACACTTTGAAAAACACTGTGGTCATAAAGGGATGGACATGGTCAGCAACAAAACGCAGGTAGGCTGTGGTCTTTAAACCATGCTCAATTAGTACTGAGGGGCTCAGAGTATGCCAATAAAATATCCCTCACACCATTGCCGAGGGAGGTGTGTGGTGCAGTGGGTTGAGCGTAGGTGTTTGGATCAGGGGGTCACAGGTTCAAACCCCTCTGCAGTCAGCATGTCGTTGTGTCCCTGAGACACCTCACCCCAAATTGCTCCTGTGGGGATTGTCCACAGTATTGAGTATGTAAGTCGCTTTGGATAAAAGCGACTAACAAGTAACATGTAATGTAATGTAATTACACCCCCAACCGTTGGTACAAGGCAGGATGGATCCATGCTTACCGTCCGAATGTCGCAGCAGAAATCGAGACTCATCAGACCAGGCAACATTTTTGCAATCTTCTATTGTCAAGTTTTAGTGAGCCTGTGTGAATAGTAGCCTCAGTTTCCTGTTCTTATCTGACAGGAGGGGCACCCGGTGGGGTCTTCTGATGCTGTAGCCCGTCTGCTTCAGGGTTCCACGTGTTGTGTGTTCAGAGAGGGTTTTCTGCATACCTTGGTTGTAGTGGTTGTTTACTTTACTGTTCCCTGTCTATCATCTTGAACCAGTCTGACCTCTGGCATCAACAAGGCATTTTCTCCCTTTCGGACCATTCCCTGTAAACAATAGAGATGGTTCTGCGTGAAAACCCCAGAAGATCAGCAGTTTGTGAAATACTCAGACCAGCCCGTCTGGCACCACCATGCCACGTTCAAAGTCACTTAAATCACCTTTCTTTGCCATTATGATGCTCTGTTTGAACTTCACCAGGTCGTCTTCACCATGAAGGTTTCTCATTTCTCTAATTCCGCTCCTCGACTCCCCTCCTCGACTCCTATCCTCGAAACTTAGTCCCGCCCACAGGAGATGCCGAGCGGAGGACTGAGGAGGGGAACCGAGGAGAGAGGAGGGGAAGCAGCAGGTAGTTAGAGAAATGAGAACTCCTCTCCTCTGAGCGGTCATTTTAAAGAGACGTCCATTAATGATGACAGGAGGCACAGCAGCCCTCTGTCTGATGGACAGATGTGTTCATGATGACTTATATATTTACTTTGATTCATTCACAGTGCGGTATAATTAAGCAATAGCTCACGACAGGCCGTGGTATATGCTCATTATATCACAGCTAAGGGGCGTGGTTCGGCCCGACGCGAAGCAGAGGGTCGGCAACCATCTTAGCTGTGATATAATGAGCATATATCACGGCCTGAAGTGAGCTATTGCTTTTATAAAACGGTTACCAAGTGTGGCAATATGAAAGAAAAATACACATAATATATAATTTAAATAGTTTTAATTAGTAAATAATGATTTTCAAAATAAAATAGTCCCTCCGTTGCCTTCTGCACGAAACATAGTGCGAGGTGGTTGCTATGCAACAACACTAACAGCTAGCGAACATATTAGACAGAGAGCGTTGATCGGTTATTTGGCTATTTATTTACATTAATGTGTATGTTGCCGTTTATTGTGCAGCCACTAAAAAACTGTCCAGCATCAGTAGCATGGCTTACGTGGTTACTTGTATAGGTTGAGGTTGTTCTAGGCTGTTGCTTGGCGTGGCGAGAATATTGCTCCACTTTCTCCGGTCCCCGAGATTCGGCTTCCAGTAGCTCTGGAGAGAGCTTTCGCACCTGTGGCCACTAACGGTCATAATTTCTCTGCTTTGTTTCAAGACCCGCATCAGAAAGCTTTTGAATGGTGGTATGTTTCTAGTTGGTCTACCTGCTCTTCACGTAGCTCTGCATGTCGTCGTTTAGGTGCATTTTTTCTGGAGATAGGCACTCCTCAATCCACTCCTCCATAGTAAGAGGTTGAAGTTAATCTTAAATGTTTCCATTTTATGCTTTGTAAGTTTGTTTCGTAACGGAAGAAATGTAAATATATTTATAAAACGGACAAGTCAAATCAAGCAATGTGATTGGTCAATAGCGTTTTTGCGGACCTCTTTGATTACAGATTTGAAAACATCGCTGCTTGCTTTAAAAGTAGCACAATTCATTATGTCAAACCTTGGAAAGTATCTAGATATCCCTGCCCTAATGCCAAATGAACTGCACACTGAATATGTTTTGCCGTTTGATGTCTATGTCTGGGCCGCTGCGTAAAAAGGAGGGTTTCTGCCCCGTTAATTATCCGCTGTTTTCTTGTTCCAGTGCTTTTCAGCCCACCTGTATACTGTTTTTCTCAGACGCGGAGGGATACTGACTTGTTGTGAAAAGTAACTTACAATTCTACCCGTGGTATACGCTCAGTATATCACGGCTAAGAACCAATCAGATTGCTTGATTTGACTTGTCCGTTTTATAATGAGACAATAACAGGCTACAGATGCAGGGACACACACACACACATATATTTATATAAATATATACAATTTCAGAATCAAACAAGTATGAGAGCGCTCTCATAATAACGTAACACAATCAGAGACTGGATATATCCCCCCCCCCCCCCGCCCTCTCTTGCGCTGAAATGGGGAATTGAAATTGAAAGTATTAAAAGTAAGCATAGGACACCAAACCAACTGAGACCTGTCTGTCCGCTGCATCTACGCACACACACACCTAAACACTGTACCACACACACACCTACTGTACCACACACACACCTACACACTGTACCACACACACCTACAGCTCCTAAAGCATAATCAGGCTACAGCCGTTGTGTATTTTATTATGTGAAGCACTAAATGATCTTAGAAAAATATGGACTCTTTGTTTGTAGTTATCTACTAAACTAAATCAAATAAAGAGAGTAGGCCTGTTACACTGAGTGATATATATTATACACACTGCTCTGCTTTATGCACGGACCTCACAGCTGTTCTCTCTGTAAACATCGCGTCGCGATGAAAGCAGTTACTAGAATAATATCCAGGGGATGCATGCAGAGCTGTGATTGGCTGAGATAAGTCTGGCCATGCGTCACGACTCTTTGAAATATCACTGTTGCCGGAAATACATCCGCGGAGGACCCGTGGAGGACCGTGGAGGAACCATCAGTGTATCCTCGGTTATACAGTAGCTCCTCCAGAGAGCCTCCTCAACGCTCGATCCTCGGTCCTCGATGTGCATTTAGAGAAATGAGATGTCCTTCAACCAACCCGGTATCACGGCAAGACGTGAACATGTGACGGTTTACCATGCTGGGAGACGTGAATATGTCACGGTTTCGTCCCTTCAAACGTGACAGTTACACGGTATTGTTAACATGGTCCAACCATTGGAGAAATACCCGGAAGTGCCAAGGAAAGGCTCTATCGCGGCTATTGGTCGGTTTTTATTGTCAAAATTAGATGTTTTTAATTTATTTTTTAATCCTCACACTCGATTTCGCCGATTTTCTTGTTGCCCTAGCTGGTCGACACCTCTTTTAGCAGAAACAAAGGCTACATTCATGTATTAAATCGATGTTAATCCATGTGTGTGGATCAGAGACTGTGTGGATGTGGAATTAACGGACGTGACGTTTTGCGATTGCGTTGCCAGGCAACGCAATGTACAAACTCTTCAACTACAATTTAATTATATTTTAAAACATGT
>CALSBZ010000018.1:0-19912 GCA_943591055.1 Gobionotothen gibberifrons | reverse complement strand
GAAAAAACGAATTCACCGCCCTTAATACAGTATTTAAATATACATTTGAGGTGTGCTGTTTTGTTTAGATCATTAACATCTGGAGCTCTTTTAATGTCCCTTTTCATTACTGTTACACCAATAGCCGCGATAGAGCCTTTCCTTGGCACTTCCGGGTATTTCTCCAATGGTTGGACCATGTTAACAATACCGTGTAACTGTCACGTTTGAAGGGACGAAACCGTGACATATTCATGTCTCCCAGCATGGTAAACCGTCACATGTTCACGTCTTGCCGTGATACCGGGTTGCCTTCAACATGATTAGGAGCAAAAAGTATCTTGCCAGTTTTATAACTTTGTTTGGGGGGTGATACTGGTTTGTTGTAGAAGTCAAAAAAGTGGATGTACAAAATATTACCCCTTGATGCATGGAATATAGCAGATGTGCATTTTCATCTGATTTGATGTGAGACAAAAAAAAAAGTACTTTAAAAGTAAATGTGCTTGCTATAACTAAAATAATGCATACATATTTCTTTATTTATTTGGGTTGATGAGAGTACTTGCCAGTACTTGCTATGGGACCTAGAAATTAGCTCTATACTGTAGGTTGGCAACTATTTTGATAGATAGTATTTATCAGTGTGTAGATCATTGATTGTTCACCTGAACATATCTGTTTGTACATAATTAAAACATTTATATAGTTTGGGAACAACAATCCCAGTAATTTGTTTATTTCCACCTGGCTGCCAGACAGAGAAACTTTAAAAAGATGGGAGAGATATTGCTGTATATCCATCTTGGTTGGCTAAGTATCAGTATTTCAATTGAGTTTAACTGTGCTAGGTTAGTACCAATGTGGGTCACAGCCTGCAAGAGACACTTTGCATGATGGGATGCAAAGTCCCGGGGTGTCCATGCCAACGTTTTTTTGATGATCCCGCAATAAGTAAAATCTTTAATGAGATCTTTTCATGTGTTTCCCAATCTCTAACAGGATTACCAGTCATGCTGAAACACCATGACTTGCCACTCAACATGCAATAGATGTCCTGTTTGTAAGTCATTATTGAAACAAATATTAATCTCACCCCAGACTCGTATTATTTGGACCAGAATAATTGAAAATATTCATATGTACCAGTGTAAATGTAATCCGCATAATCGGCTGTGTTGATTACTGTGATCCCAGCCATATACGAGGATAAGGCTACTTTTAACTGTAAAGGGATTTACATGTTGGATTAGCACTAAAGCAAGGATATATGGCTAAGTACAAAACATTTCCTAATATTTCCTCATTTGTGGGAAATTGAACCAGAGGGATCTTTTCATGTTAATGCGACAAGCATGTGATGGAAAGTTTGGGGTAAGTCGGTCCAGGCAACAACAAACAAGTGTGTGTGACAGCGTGTGTTTTAATCCCTGATTCTAATTCACTAATCGTTATTCTGATTAGATTGCCACAGAAGAAAAAGGAGGATATATTACAAATCTATTTTGGTGTATTAATAGCTGTCTTCATAATTCCTTTATTTGCATACAGGCATAAATACATGAATGCATAGCTCAGTACTTTGGAGCATATGTGCATTAAACTGTTTTCTTTTTCAAGTTTCCGAGGGGAAAAACTACAGCCGTGGTTTGTCTGCAATAGGGCAACTCTCCAAGCTTATATATATATATTTTAAATTAAGTAAACTTGGTTTACCTGTGTCCATAAATCCAGCCTCCTTCCCCTCTGGTCAGTGGATTTACCGCGGCAGTAATAACTGTCAGGCCAAATGCCTGGTAAAGTGGCGGGCAGCAGCGAGTGGAGGGAGTATTTATCACGCTATTGACTTTGTGACTGCCGTGTCGTGAACTCTTTTGTCATAAACTGGAGCAGCGCTGCAGATCGATCCGAGGAAAACTGCTGTCAGCTCGACTCCCAGCGAGCATTGCTTTTCCTACAGCCACTGAGAGGGCGGATAAATGCCCCCCCCCCCCCCCCCACACACACACACACACAGTCCACAGACACACTTGAGAGGATATCAGGGCAAAGTGTACATGTTCACACATCTTTCTATCAAAATGAAAAGGTAAGAGTATGGAATTTTATAATTTTGAATCATGACACAAATAAGAGGCGGTTGGTTAACAATCCAAACTGTGAAAGGGGACCAACTGAGATAATTACGTGTTTCTTGGAGCCATATCAAGTGCCTCATTTAAGAAGAATATGCCATTGATATAAATATACTGTTAAGATCCTCATTAAGGATCCCACGAGCTCTTCCTCTCAGTGATGCATGGTGTTTGCAGGACCTTTTTCCCGTTATTCAGGGACTCTGACCTTTATCTCTGCGCCCAAGCGTGTAACGTTGGTTTGAGAAGTGGGGGGACACAGAACAGGGGTCCTCCGCAATGAAACATTTTTCTCGATTTAATTCCATTTCCTGCCTTTCTACAAATTATATTTTTGTCTTTAAATTGAAGTTGAAAGCATCAATCTGGTGCACTTTGAGAGCGAAATGAAGAGATGTATGGATACAGCTCTCAACACTCATATGAAACGTTGGGTTACGTATTGTAACCCTTGTTATATTAGCACAGGCGGAGCCCTCTACTGGACTCTATGGGTACTACCTTACCCTGCGAGCATTCTCCCACTGAGACTTCTATAGACGTAGCCGGCTTTGGGCGGGCCTACCTGAATGCGTGTGCATCACACCGTATAAAAGGAGGCCTCACCTCCTGACTGTCATCCTACACCTCTCTTCAGCGAGTGGAATAGGACAGACAGTGCCCCTGAGTAGCACAAACTACTGGACTCTATGGGTACAGTGGGTGGAGCCACGATGTATACGCGCACTGTTGTCCAACAACAACATTCCACCCTACTGCCCCTGACCGGCTTTTCTGGTCAGCAGCTGCTGCCCCACATTCTCCTTTAACCCGGTTGTGACCGTGGAAAAGTCTGGGCTGCGGCTGACAGAGCACACCCTGCCGCGCTTACCTCGCAGAAGGTGCGCTCAAAAAACAGTGATGGGCCGTTTCTTGGACAGTCTAAGGGCAGCCGTGCGCTCCACATAACATGCTAGCGCACACACCGGGCAGAGGAGGTGCAGTTTAGCTTCCCTGGCCCCACCATGGGGGGGAAGACTAAAAACCCCTAACTGAATAGCCCTCGACCTGAACCCACTCCTTAGGTTTTTGGGCACAAAGGAGGGGTTCGGTCTGAGTGTCGCGCCACTCCGGTCACCCCGAATCAGTAAACAACACTGGACGCAGCCTCCTAACCCCCTGTAAAAACCGCGACATCAGTGGTTGACTAAAGCAGGGCTCAACATTATAAATGGCCCGCTGGCCCGGAGGCACTATTTAGACACCCCGGGCCAGCATAACGTACTTTCCACTTGCCCGCTCGGGCCACTAAAAACAGTAAGACATACATTCACATTGTTCTGTGATATTGGTATTTTGGCAATGTTGTTAGATTGTTCCGTTTATTAACGCTACAACATCGCGCTCTACTCTGCAGCTGTTTGTTGCGGAGTAGAGCGCAGTACGAGCAGGCTCTCGTTCACGTGCAGGGGGAGTAGGCCCGTGAGCGCGCTCAGCTCGAGCCTGCTCGCGCTGCGCGCTCAGTACAGACTTTCGCGCCACCTAACCATTCGGCAAAAATGTTTTTAAAACCACCGGTAACCGGCCAAGCGCCGGGCAAAAAACAGTCCTTAAATAAAAGAAAGTCACCGGAGGAGTTAAAGGAGAGTGACAGTGAGTACGAGAATAAGAGGGAGAGAAAGTTTCAGGCACACTGGCTTGATCGTTGGAGTTGGCTTGAATATGATGCCAATATAAACAAGGTCTTCTGTCGGCTCTGTAAATCAATGCCGACCTATGCTGACAAGTAAGTGAAGAGTAGAACATATTATGGTATATTCGCTATAGGGAAATGTCCCAGCAGTTTAGGACAAGGAAGGCTAGAGGCTAATATATTATAGCCATTACATGTCTAACTCCTGATAATGACAGGAAGGCAGAAAGCGCATTATACAAATAATAATACTCATAGCAGAAATGTCACCCTCCTTTTTAATTTTTTAATGATTTAATGACCACAATATAATTATTTTAATAAACCAAATATGAACAATTGCTTTATAGAAATGTATAGTAAGCCTAGCTAGTTGTAGTGGCTATTTACATATGATATTTAAGCAGCAGATTGTTTTGCATGTTTAGGGACTCTCCACTCTTCAAAGGCCAGGTAGCAGAACGCTCCACAGGGTTTGACCCGCATGAAAAAAGCACCTCACACCAGGTGTGTGTGAGGAGGCAGAAGGTAGCAATCGAAACACCCGCTGTGTTAGCTGGGATTCATGTTAATGGTGAAATAGATGCAGGTTTCCAGGATAAAATGGAGAATATGTTTCATACAGCGTACTATGTTGTCAAGAAAGAAAAGCCATTTACTGACTTTCCGGACCTGGTGCAGCTCAACAGTAGGACTGGCTCCAACATGACCAATTGTTACTTGTCAGACAAGGCATGTTTAAGGTGAGAATCACAAATACATTAATACTGTACATTCCAAATTTACTATTTAATTAACTTTTTACAATTCCTTCATTATTAATGAAATTCCCTTTTTTTACCTTCAGATTCACAATTGATATCTACAATGTGGAGAGGGAGCAACTGCTTTCTGACCTAAAGAATGCAGGCTATATCAGTGTGACTGGGAACCTTGAGAATGAGATTGTCTATGTCAAGTTCTTCAATAAGGAGAGAGGAGTGGTTCTGTCCTTCCTTGGAATTGAGGATGTCAAACACGCACATGCAGATGGTGTACTTTCTGCAGTACAGACAGTGTTTGAAAAAGCAGGTCTGGATAACTGGAAGGAAAATGTGGTTTTCCTATGCGCTGATGGTGCGGCTGTCAATTTGGGGAAGAGGAATGGTGTGGCTGCAAAGCTGAAGGAAGAGATTGGACACCTGCTTGCTATACACTGTGTGGCACACAGGCTGGAATTAGGTGTGGTGGATTCAATAAAAGAGAATCAGAGGCTGAAGCAGCTGCAGGAGGTGCTGCAATATTTGCATCAGCAATACCACTACTCTCCAAAGGCACTGAGGGAGCTGAGGATGCTGGCAGATGCAATGGAGGAGAAGGTCCTCAAGCCTACAAACCTGAAGGGGTCCAGGTGGTTGCCCTACATCCACAAGGCAACACAGATCCTGTGTAATAGCTATGCAATCTTTGTGGCCCACTTTGAGGACCAGGTCAGCCCAGAGAGGACAACCCGACCTTCACCTGCAATGATGGGAAGGGCAAAGTACATCCTCCACTACCTCAAAAGCCACACCAATGTCCAGTTCATGCACTTCCTGCTGGATACACTGGACTTTCTCAAGGCACTGAGCCTCCAGTTTCAGCAGGATAATCTGACGCCAGGGGAGGCAGTGCAGTACATTGAGGCCTGCCTCATTGGCCTTACAGAGCTGTGTCTGGAGCCCGGAGAGCATCAAAGGAAGATGTTGGCTGATGCAATGAATGGCACCTATAGAGGGGTAGAGCTCAAAAACACCACCACAGACACACTGGCTACAGACAGGAAGAAAATTACAGACATGCTTGTGAAACATATTGAGAGCCGTCTGGGAGACCTGCTGTCTACCGAGAGCATTGTGCAAAAATGCTCAGCTCTTGATCATAATGTGTGGCCAAAACTGGACAACTCAGATGAGTCCAAAGAAGCCTTTGTCCTCCATGGACGAGCAAATATTGAGTCCCTGTGCCACCATTACCAGAGCATCCTGGTGCGTGAGGGAACCACAGTCACTGAGGTGTTGGGAGAGTACAGGCTCTATAAAGTCTGGGCAAGAATGCGGAATGGGCCCCTCAGAGACACTCTCCTGGAAATACTCCAGAGAGGTGATCTACAGACCAAGTTTAAGAACCTAGGAATCTTTGCCCAGATCTACCTAACAATGGCCGTCAGTAGCGCATCATGTGAGAGAGGCTTCTCTTGCATGAAGAGGGTGAAGAGCAGGGGCGGCGGGTACTGTAGGCTAGGGAAGGCTAAGCCTTCCCAAATCTTTTTGTCACTGCATCCTGGTAAAAGTTTGTGTCTTTTACATTAGCGCTTCTATGCAGCCACCTGTGGCTGGTTATCAACTCGGTAAATCAAACCAGGGTTTCTTTCTCCAGCTGAGAGCGCATTCACGTGAAAGGGGCGGGGTTAGCTACATTTGACCAATCACAAACAGGGACAAGTGTACTGACAGCGCAGCGTCATACTTCATTAATGAAAAGTAAATTAATATTAGACAAATATGAACTTTAACCATCCATGACTTAAACATATAACCCAGGATACAAGCCACATAGGTGCACCTGCAAGGAGAATACAGAACTGGTTAAAAAATAAATAAACTACCGAGTGTTTGAAAGCATACAACAGTTTTATGATACTGCCCCATCTAAGACACGAGTGGATCTGACTTTAATTACATTTGAGTTGAGTGTTTCGTCAACCTAATGTGTTGCTTAAAATAATACTTCTGCATACAGTATGTGACAATGTGAGTGTTGCACGGCCAGATACGGCTCAGCTGACTCGGATAAGGAAATATATGATGACACAGCAGCTTATTGGGTTATGGTTAGGGTTAGGGTTAAATAAATGGCAAAGATATGTAGAAAATAAACGCATTTAAGATACGTTCATAACAAACGTAACGTGGGAGTATCTATTGCACGACTTTGCAAAGTCGTGTCATTTGTACGCATTCTGGTGAGGTCAGGCTGGATATATTATGATATTATATGATCGATGATGTGAATGATAAGTGCGACACGTCGGCGTCTTCTCTGTTTAAACTGTATTTCCTTTATCCTGTAATATGACTTGATAGATTTAAACTCCGCACACTGAGCTCTGTTTGGTCAGTACGCGGTGCTTTCACGCCAGAGGCGGGCAGCGTCAGGTAAAAAAAGTTATTTAGCCTTCCCAAACCTGAGCCTCACGCGCCGCCTATGGTGAAGAGCAACTGGAGGTCATCACTGTCGACCCAAAATCTCACTCGTCTCATGTTCCTGACCATTGAAGGGCCTAGTCTGGATACCTTTGACGCTAAGAGAGCTGTTTTGCAGTGGTGGCAGTCGGGGTCAAGAGCCAGACGTCCAGGATTTACAGCCTGGTCATCAGGAGGACGGCAAAATCAACCGACCGAGGAGGAAAATGAGGAAGAACTGACGATTGAAATGTTGTAGTATAGTAGTAATGTAGTTTGTAAATAAATTACTATTGCAACAAATGTGTTCATTTTCTGCATTATTAGAGTCGATTTTTTGGGACGAATTCTCTTGGGCCAGTGGTTACAATGGTGGGGCCAGTGATAATGAAAATGTACTGGCCCGGAATGTCTAACCCTGACTAAAGGCTGAACTGCCGCCAAATCCCTCATGGCAGGACGAGATGGCTGCTGCATACACCTTTACTGTGGAATGAGCCAGCCCTCTGTCCACTAACACCTGTAAGAAGGATAAAATAGAGCCTAACTCACAAGATAGGGGCTCTCTTCTCCGCTCCTCACATCATCGCTGGAATCCTAGCCACTTTGGCCTGTAACAGGCTGTGGTGGATCCAGCTCTAGCTGCCTGGATAGACTGAATAACACTGTCAGACAATCCACCCTGTCTCAGCCTGTCCCTCTCAGGAGCCAAGCCTGGAGAGGTTGGCCGAGAATGGCCCGATTGCACCTGCCTCTTGAGACATCGCCCCCCAGAACTGGGGAACCGCCCAGGGCTGGCCCACCTTCATCTGTGTCATCTCTGAGTACCACGCCGCCCCGACGCGGTCCGGAGCCACTAGAATGACTGACAGACGTTCTCGCCTCACTCTCCCCAGGAGAGGGAGAATGAGACGCAGCGGTGGAAAGGCGTATAGCAGCTTCCTTGGCCATGGCTCGTGTGCAAACGCGTCCACCCCCAAGGGCGGGTCGTCGCCCAGGAATATGGGCGGGATATGGAGGGCTCTCAGAGATAACACCACCTCTGAAGCCCATAACCACAGTTCCTCCACTGTGGTCAACAAGACGGCAGATCGGACTCCGCCCTGCCTGTTGATGTATGCCACTGTGGTGCTGTTGTCGCTCCTGACCATTACATGTCTCCCCTGAATTAGGGGCATGAAATGCCGGAGGACTAGCACTACCGCCCGTAGCTCTAGGAGGTTGCTGTGTCGAGACTCTGTTAGAGCCCAGCGCCCACCTATAGCCCTCTTCAGGCAGGTCCCTCCCCATCCTGTTCTGGATGCATCAGTGAACACTGTAGGAGATCACCCGTCCCAGTGGAGACCGCCTCCGGAGGTGATCCGGGGACCCCCAAAACCGGAGGTTGCCCTCCACTGAGGGGGGGATGGTCACCATCCGCCGCTTGTGCCTCTTGGGATCCAAACGCAGGCTGGAGAACCACCTCTGCAAGCGGCGCATATGTAGTAACCCTAACGGGACCACCATGTGAGCAGCTGCCATGAGACCCAGAGTCTGCATGACAGTAAAAGCTGTCACTGTTGCCCCCTATCGCAGCCTGTGCACCCCCCGAAGAAGGGACGCACGTCTGCTTTCTGACAGGGTGGCGCGCAACGCGCCTGCATCGAGCACCACACCCAAATACAACGCCCGTTGGTGAGGTATGGGGGTGCTCTTTTTCCAATTGATCGCAAAGCCCAGTTTGATCAGGTGTGTGATCAATTGTGCTGTGCAAAACATTTCCTGTTCCCGTGACCCAGCCATGACTATGAGGTCGTCTATGTAAAAGAAAACTCTCATGCCGTGTGCGCGTGCAGCGGTTGAAGCGCTGTGGCCACACATTTGCTGAATGTGCATGGGGATAGGGAGTAGCCGAACGGCAGCCTGTTGTACTCGTAGGCTATCCCCTGGAAGGCAAAACGCAGATACTTTCTGTGCTCTTGAGCAATTTCTACATGAAAGTACGGGTCTTTCAGGTTGATGGTGGTGAACCAATCGCCTGGCTGCACAAGCCCCAGTAACTGTTTCACAGTTAACATGCGGAATTTCCTGCAGGAAATGTAGCGATTCAGGCCGCGGAGATCTAGAACAGGTCTGAATTCCCCTGTCTTCCTGAGAACCAGGAAGTACATGGAATAAAGACCCTCTTCCCTGTGCTGAGGGTGCACAACAGACACAGCCTGTTTCTGCACCAGAGCTTGAATCTCTGCTGAGAGGAAACCCATCTCCTCCTGAGAGGATAGATTCAGCTCTCGCATGCCCATACAACGGGGTGGGACGCTCTGCTTCTTCTCTGCGGTTTATCACTCTCATCTGCGCACTCCCACTAGCCTCCTCTCTTACAGGAGCTACGGCTGGGGCGGCGATACAGACATCATCATGTGTAAGTGTAGCGTTGTGGAAACAAAAGACACTTAAACTTGGATACAGATCAACCTTTTCTTTATTTCTCAAAGGAATCTGTGCATCAAATAGGGAGGAGGCGGGATTCGCCCTTGCGTCCCGGGCGAAGAGATTTTCTCCCCCCGCCGAGACGCTACCTCCCCCCACCAGTCAGCTCCGGGCAGACGGCGCACCCCACCCGGCCGCTCTCTGCTGCTGAGGAGCATGCCGAGGTCGGGCAGTGTTAGAAATTAAAATCAATGTTGATATGGTGTAATTTGAATAGAGAGGCGAAGTCCCTCCCCCTCCGGTTGAGCTCATGGGACCCCGGAAGCGGAAAAATATACATTGAAGTCAATGGAGAGATAAACGTTATCTTTTGATCCCGTTTGAATTGTGCCACGAATGACACATATGATGTTTGTCAATCTTAAACAATCATTTCCATGTCAAAAAAGTCACCGTTTGTCGTAAAACTGTTGAAATATAAGACTATGAAAAATACGCAACTAGAAAGACTACAAATCCCAGAGTCGCGTAAGTGATGTCACCATTGTTTTCCTCCACTAAGAGATAGCTAATATCAGCGCGATATAGATATCTATCTATATGGCGCTGGCTAAGATAAGATAACTTTAACTTTATCATACCAGCAATGGGTCTTGCTCGTTCTTTCGCTTGCCGTCTGATGAAAGGAACAGGAGTGGCTGGATCAAGTTAGCTACCTAGCTAGTAGCTAGCACGTTAGTTAGCATTACAGCCTTGTCATTTTTATTAGCCTTAACAATAAGTAACATCAAGTAACACAACATGTTAAACAGTAAGAGTAGTAGTCATATTTCGTGTACTTTGAAGAGTACTGTCACACCTCTGTGATCAAGATAATACACACTTAAGCCCGGGGGAGAAATGCTAACGCTAGCTATAGCGTCTACGATCTGTTCTAATTCACGCTATCTGCACAAATGGTTGACATTAAACATGAAAAAGACCAGGCAGTTCAGAGAGAATCAGACGAAGGAAGGCAGGCAGGCAGGGAGCTTTGCATGACATTCTTCTGGACGTGTTTCATTGTGGTGATAGTGAGGGTAGTCAATCCTTTTGTTGACAAGACAGTAGTGATGGCCATCTTGGTGACGTGTGCTAGACGGAGATGTAGTTCACTGAGCAGTTTCACACAAAAAAATGTGTAACTTCACAGTTTTACGACACATTTTTATTTTTTTGACTTGCAAAATGTTCTTTTACATTGACAAACATCATATATGTAATTCGTGGCACAATTCAAACGGGATCAAAAGATAACGTTTATCTCTCCATTGACTTCAATGTATATTTTTCCGCTTCCGGGGTCCCATGGGCTCAACCGGAGGGGGAGGGACTTCGCCTCTCTATTAAATACACTATTTTATTTAAATCAGTTTTATTCTGAAAAACCGGAAGTTCACTAACTGTTAACGTGACACTTTTATTCTGAAAATGTGTCACTTCCGGTTAGCTTTAGCATCTGGCGGAATCCTACGGTTTCAAACCGTGATTGAAGGTGAAATGACATGTGATGTTCTACACTGAGCACACTGGGATTAGCACTCATTTATTGACGCTGAATAATGTGTAGCAGGGAATGTTTAAATAACCACAGACACCAGAATGATGTAATATAGCAACAGAAAAAGACAGGAAATGCATTGGACCCGCCCCCCGACGACGCCGGCCAATAGGAGAAGACCTCAGATGACAACAGGAAGAGCAAGCCAGGAATCTACCTCTTCTACCCCCGACCTGAGCCTTATCTCAATACCCCTCCTCGACTCCTCCTTTCCCTCACTCGCCTCCTTTCCTTGCATCTTAGCTCCGCCTCCGTAAGATGCGAGCGAGAGACACGAGGAGGTGACGCGAGGACAGAGGAGTCCTCAGGTATTAATTGGGACGTCCTCGTTCACTCAAACGTCACTTTTAAACGACATCTGTTAATGATGACATGTGCACAGCTGTATCCCCTCTCATCGGGTTTAACTGAATAACTCCTTAGAACCGGCCCATTTGTTGTTAAATATTTATTTAAATGAATGAATCTTTCTCTTGTTAGTCAAGGAATGCAATGTATGATGGTTGGTCCTGCTTTTGTGTTCCGTTTTGGTGTAAAATGTAGCCTACATTTAAATACAAATATAATTATAGTAATGTGAAAGCCTTTTAGAAATGAATTGCACATAATAATTCCCACGGAGCTGTGAGCAATTATACATGTATCGCTTTTCCACTCATCTTCCAGTTGTCGGTTTTCCTCTGTTGAAATGGACCAGCTGTGAAGGTGGGGGCGGGGCTTTTATACGCGAGTAGTGAAAACACTTCCGCGTAGTCTGCTCGCGTGTATCCTCCCTTTCGTCTCCTCCCGCACCCCTCCTCCTTCACCCCTCCTCGACTCCTCCGTGTGCATTTCAGCTATTGGGACGTCCTTCAACATGGCGTGTCTTGATCGATTTCCGGGTCAAGTCCCAGAGGAGGGGAAGAGAGGAGTCGAGGAGGGGTATTGAGATGAGGCTAAGGACTGAGCAGACATGTGGAGAGCGCCTCCTTGCAATTTCATTTGTACACCACCGCATCTTTTGTTTAATTAAATGCTGTTAACTTTTATAAGCTTCCCTTGACTCTTTTCAGTCTCTCCTGCTCTCAGGGTTTGAAATTACTTACATTTTGGCGTCACTGGGTGGACTCTGGAGCAGAATAGAGCTGGAGGAGCAGGGAGGCTACAAGCTAACTAGCATCACACCAGGCTGCAGAAAAAGGAGTTTTTTTTGGCTGGGCCTAAACGGAAGGTGAGACGGTTACCTGTTTAATTCAAAAACTGTATAGTAAAATAACTTACATTAGGTGCAGGCGTTGGTAGTGATTTGTAGATTGATCTGTGGTGATAACATGGTGATTGCGAGTGGTGTGGAGATTGTATATAGTGTTTCTATTGTCTCTGTTGTATCTTCGGCGCCGCCCGAGTAATGTGAATATTACTCAGATTAAGACCTTCTGGGGAGGCATTAGATTTTATCTGGTATAGGACTGGGTCCACATTGTGTTAAATACCTCTGGGGAGGTACCAGACTTGATCTGTTTTACACTGGACTGGGTCCATTCGTGTTAGTCTATATGTTTGATGTGTCTACCGGTGTAGTCTGGTTTAATAAAGTATATTGTGTGGAGTTTTTTAGCCGAAAAGTATATTTTTGTGTGATGTTCTAAGCCGAAAAGATTGTTTCCAAGATTGGTATGAGATCAGCTTTTAAGGTCAGCATCTATAGAATTTAGAGCTAAGATAAATGAAGATTGTGTTGTTTTGTATTGTCAAGCAGTGTGGGTTTTGTATTGTCACATGTTGAGTGTGTTCCCCTTCCCCCAGTCACATGAGGATAATGCTATACTGCTAAGCTAGTTAGCTAGCCAGTTAGCATTACTAGGTGGTGGTGATATAGTTTGAGTAAAGATACAACTGGTAATTACTGATTTAAATACACAGGGATGGTGTAGATGAACGTTGGGAGTATATTGAGTTGTTTTGTTTTTCATGCTTTTCAAAGAAAGTAATTTGAACTTTATTGTTTGGGGAAATAAACAGGAAGTAGGTTTATGAACCGGAAGTGCAAGTTGGTACAATTGAGAGTTAAAAATAAAACAGCTCCCCTAGCGGACATAATAAGTATTACAGTTAATACATTCTTCAACACCAGATAAAGATTGCATGTGGTTTCTTTGAATTTACGTATTGTAGTTAACTCATTTTATGACATTTGCATAATTTCATAAACTTGAGTATACACTGTACACGGTTTATTTGGATTTGCACCATATTCCTATTTTCATATTACTAAGTCAAAACCATACACTGTTAATTTTTATTTATTTATTCAGATTTTAAAAATTTGCATAATTTCAAAATGTTAATTTAATTTGTCTAGTTTTGATTTTGATTTTCCAATTTCAGTTTTACAACATTTTTATTTATTTTTCAAAAAAACAAACAGATTTTAAAGTTAAGTTCAGGTGACATAGGATATCTTTATAAAGAATACAAAGGTACTATTCAGAGGATTAGTAATTCAGTTTTGATAACTTAATAATATTATCCAAGTACTTAAACATGTCGCCAAAAGACACCAAGTTGAGACCAGTCGCAGAGCCAGGCTCAACTGCAGATATCAAGGAAAGGGTCAAAATCAGATCAGATGCTTTAACAGTTCCAAATCTTAGACAGAAGACATGGAACCACATAGAGAAACTGTGGGGACAATGGCAAACAAGAGGATTGATTCCAGCAGATGATCAACCTGGACCAACGGAAGCCCATAGAAAAGCTGTAGTTGAACATGAGAGTGCTGAATACCTACAACAGGAAAAAGCATGGATCAAAGCCGGACGACCCTCTTAGTATGGACCTGAACAAATTGCTATGAACAGAGCTGAAAAAAGAAAAGTTATGGTTGCAAGTCTGGTATTCCATCTGGAAGTTGCCAGCCAAGAATTGACAATAGAAGCAGAAATGACAGGAGAAGAGGCTCCAGTTATCCAAACTCCAAAGCAGTATCCAAGCCTGACCGAGTCTCCTCCCGACATATCAGAGAACAACCCTTCTCACCAAGCTTCAATTCAAGCCCCAAATGTGAAAGAATTGGAGTATGAGGTAAGAATCCTATCCAGTGTCAACCAGCTGAAGGAGGAACTCTACAGAAAAATGGAGGAACTCGATACAAGAATGGAAGAACTCAACAGAAGAATGGAAGAGGAGCTCAACAGAAGAATGGAATAACTCGGCAGAAGAATGGAAGCAGAACTCATCAGAGGAATGGAAGAGAGACGAAAAGCAGATGAAGCACATGATGACATTATTGAAGAAAGACGAAAGGCAGTTGAAGCCCATAATGACATTATTGCAGAAAAACAAAGGGAGGAAGATATATACCAACAACTTCTCGCGGAAAGACGACAAGAAGATGTAAGATTCCAGGACATGAAGGCAGATAGACAACGGAGAGAAAGGAGAGAACAAGAAGAACGAAGAACTCAAAGAAAACGCCGAACAAACTCTCCTGACTATTCCGAAGGACAGGGAGATGAAGATGACGACGGCAGCACACAGTCTGAAACCAGTAGACACTCCCCATACCATGAACAGTCACAGCAACAACGCGGTTTTGCATCTCCTCCTGAGAATAATAGTAGCGACGAAAACGAGCAACATTACCCTGGGACATGCCCCAAAACGAGAAGAACCAAGAAAACTAAAAGAACCAAGACCGGTGCACATACCTCCATGCCATTGATAGCGGCTGGAAGAGGAGGATTTCAATACCAATCATGGACTCACAGGGACATGGAAGCATTAGTGGCAAAGCTACCTCCACTCACGAAAGGAGGTCAGAAGTGGGTGAATGAACTGGAGAAATACACTGTCCAAGACCACCTGTGCTTGGGAGACATGAGGGCACTGCTCGGACGGATTGAAGGACGACTTGAGGCAAGAGCAGTAGATTCCGAGGCCAATTGCACGCACGACCCAGATGACACTTCATTCAACTACATCAGGTCGAATTATTGGGCTGCTATTAGTCACATCTACCCGACAACACGCAGTTTACATGCCCTCACCGACCTGAGGAAAGGCACGGAGGAAAACATGCATGCATTCCTGAAGAGATGCGAAGGAGTGTGGGAGCACTGTACTGGAGAACGACATGGCGTTTCGCCGGCTGTCACAATGCTGTGGAAGGACGCGGTCATTAAAGCCCTTCCCCAATCAGTGCAGGCACGCCTTAGAGATGTGGTGGGGTTAGAAGCTAAAATCCGAGAAGAATGGAGACTACATCTCATTCACCACGACATCAAATACCAGGAAATAACAAAGGAAGATGATGAAGAAACAAAGAAACTGGGAAAAATACTGTTGAAGATGCAGGTGGCTGAGAAAAATACTGAAGCTAATCAGATATCTAGTATGGCCTACTAGCAGAGAAGGCAGGGTGGACACCTCCAACAGTTCAAACTCAGGAAGAACCAGAGAATCAAATGCAGAACCAACAAAGCGGAGAAGGAAGTGTATGTCCACAAAACCAAGTTCAGCAGATACCTGTGTATCTTCCTACGCAAGTACAGCCACAAGCACCACAGTATCTTCAACAGCAAACACCTGTGTATCTTCCTAGGCAAGTACAGCCACAAGCACAGCAGTATCTTCCCACACAATTCCAGCAACAGCAAATACCTGTGTATCTTCCTACCCAAGTACAGTCGCAAGCTCAGGTATACATTCCCATACAGCATCAACAAAAGGGACAATGGAGAGGAAAGCAACGCTCAAGAGGAAGAAGAGATGGTGGCTGCTTCATATGTGGTGATTGTAGACATTTGGCCAGAGATTGCCCCACTCAGCAATATCCACCACAAGGTATCACCTCACAATACAGAGGAGAACCAGTGTTAGATATGAGAAAAATTGAGGCGGAAGCATATGCCAGGGCCATGACGAATATTTCTGTTGGACCAGGGGATTGGGTAAAGGTAAAAATCCACAAGATGAACTTGTTGCAACCTGTATGAAGTGGACCGTGGGAAGTTGTAGAACGCACTGCAGATACACATCATCATAAAAAATGATGATGTTGGCACCCACTTACACAGTGTGTAGCCGTACCGCCACATTTCCAGAAACGGCACGGCAGTTAGAACTGATTTTGGAAAACTGGTACAAAACAATAAGGAATCGAACATTTTTAGGAACGACAGCACCAGGAGATGAGTAAACTCAAGAATCTCAAACTGTTTGCATATCATAGACAAGGAATTTAGATAATATAAACAAATGGGAAAGTAGACATAGGCCTACACTTGAGTACATTTACATTACTGTGATCTGATTGGTGTACTCTGCAGGTTTACTATTGTTCTAAGTAATAGTGGGATTTAAAGTGTGGAGATGTTCTTTCGTAGTGTGTGGAATATGTGATGCTTGAAACATGTAGGTATTCCAATTTATAGGAGAAAATGGTTTCCTGAAAGAGTTATGTTGGGTAAATATGTAGCAATGGTTGAAGTAATTCTTGGAAGGAGTTTGTGTAATATCATTAGTAGACATTAATTGTGTTGTTTAGATGGCATTTAACAACTAAGACAGATAGTATGATTAGAAAAGACAGAGTGGAAAGGATTGGATTTATTTAACCTCAGTGTGCTAGACTTTCTATAGGTAATGCGTCCCGAGACCTGGACTCCCCCTCTGCGTCAGAAAAGCTACGACCCCGACCCTCCAAGCAGACAAAAGACCTAACCAAACAGGAGACTCCTCCTTCTCCATCGAACAGACAGAGAACCAGAGCTGAAACAACAACAACAAGACTGCATCCAGAACTGCAGCCAGAACTATCTCCACCTGAGGCATCCAGAACCAAACTTTATGCTGACATACAGAGAGATACTCTCATCAGTCCCTCAGACGGGGCATGAAGTTCCAAGCTGAGCGACGAGATTTGGCAAGAGCAAAGTGTGGGACGTGAGGGCAGAATCCGCCCTCAATGAAAGCAGCAAGGAGACTGTGGAGGAGGACATGAAGTGCAGAGCAGTACGGGAACAGTGGCATGATGTGGGCTGCAGATGTAACTGGGCCAAAGGCTGCCTACAAGAGTTACAGCGGATGGATTCAAGAGCTGATGGACTGAAGAGAAGACAGAATCAGAGGAGTTGGCAAGGTCGATTAGAAGTGAGGAGGCCGGGGTCACGGCTTGAGAAAACCAGAGGAGGAGAAAAGGAAAACGGGAATGAGTGAGTTTACACATAAACACACTTATTCACAAAACGCACATAAAAGAGACCACATTTAAAGAACTTGAATAGACTTGATAAATACGTAAAGACAAAAAGATGTATTAACCTCCAATTAATCAATTGGTAAAATAAAATAGCAGTAAAGAGGAAACTATTAAAGTAAAATGAGAAAACACACTGAGGTATAAAGGGGGAGACATGATGGAAATGTTCACTACACTTTAAGCAGTGGGTGTTTTGGAGTTAGGAGTACAGAGTAGAACCATATTCTTCAATGTTTTAATCATGTTAACGAATTATTCTTTTAGATATTTGTATTCATGTGTGAATACAGTTGTGATCTCATTTGTTACAATATTGATCACCATTAAAATGATAGTTTTAGGAACCACTCTATAAGACAAATCTTTATTTGTATAGATAATGTTAACGGGAGAGCTAGTGCCAAGCCAAATATAGTATTCTAATCTAAAGTATTGATTTCACCATTGAAGCATAGTTATTACCATAGGAGGGCTTTAAGATGGAAATATGAAATGACTTCTGTTTTTAAATCCTTGATAAAGGAGGGAGTAATTGTTGCATGTTCGGACACCCAAGGTTCCACACACTGCTGAAGAGTTTAACATTGTTCTTTAGGTAGACCAGAATTGAAGATAGCAGAGCTACACAGATCCTGGTAATGGTTTGACTCAAGATAATAGTTATGTACACAAGTTTCTGAAATAGACCTATTAGACATTGTAATACTAATTAGGTGTAAATGAATTGTAGTAGTACTATAAGGAAGTGAGTTTTGTACCAAGTTTCAGAAAAGGTGGGAGGCAGAAGTCCAAATGAAAAGTTAGAACCAATCTTGAAAATCATAGTTGAAATCGTGAATGAGTAAGGAATGGCGCTCCGCATATGACATATTTTTGTAGATAAAGGGTACCCGCCTATGCTGAAATACCTCTGAAAAGACTCTGCAGAGCACGACATGGCCAAAAGACCAAGACCAAATGACCTTTGACCCTGACTGACAGTGTGACAAAAGCACTGTCAATGACTGACTCTGGGGTGTACCTGACCAAACCTGACTTGACAACCAGACAGTGTGAGTGTGAATGAATGCCGGCATGTGATCAGTGTAACTGCATGATTCTAACACAATAACTAACCAAGCATGTTTTTGGACTAACATATTATTTTGGAGCTCCAAGGGAAACAAGAGATTTCCTAAAAATTCCACAAAAAGGGGAAACCGCACATGTGACCTGTTTCCAAACTACTTGATGATATTTTACTCCCACAGGAGTTGGCGGTTTGCAAATGTAAAACTCAAACTAAAATCTGAAGATTCTGTTTCTTTTAGGACTGAAGGACGTGTTGAGAGAAACACTTATTTTCACTGAAGTGTTTACTTTGGAAATGATAATAATGGATGTCAAATTGTAAATGTTCGCTAAGTCCCTAACCAATATTTACCTGAAAGTTGTTTCCCCTCCCCATTACAGGATTTTGTTACACACGAGTTCATGTGTAAAAAGGGGGGAGTGTGTATAATGTATAGATTATGTTGTAAAATTCACAATTTAAATTTGTATTTTAAGGATTGAAAGAAACTTTCCGCCCCAACCCAGATGTTCAAACTGAGCATTGAAGATAGTTTTAGAATTAACCTGCTCCATATCTAGGGATAATATACTGTTTGGTGAATGTTGACATGTTTCTAAATATTGATTGAGTTATAACAGGTAACACGGATGCAGAATCAGTGGCCAAGGGGCTCCTGTGAGAGATGTAATTCCAGAATGGAATACCAAAGAAGTTGACCTGTGATAATGAAACAATTTTGTAATATTTCAACAGATATTAAAGTACCTGAGGTTTGAATATAGAAAGAACATATTACAGTTAAGCTAAAACATAGTAATGTAATGAGACGGAATTTAATTTAGACAACATCTTGTAACTAGCCGGGTAAAGAAGTAAAAGCCATAGACTTTATTGTTTAGGTCATTATGGGGATATACATTTAATTTAAATTCATTATAGAAAGACATTTGATGACAGTATGTTGGATTTCTGTATTAATTTTTCAGCTTGATAATAGACAGGTAGAAGCAGTATTGCCAGGTGCAATCGATGGGATTTCTGCACATGATCCAAGCAGAGAATGACGTATACCTTACAGGACAGACACACTCAGGAAATCATTCACTCTGACATCATCATGACTTTAGTTGTTTTTGAATCATAATGAAATTGTATTACATAACGTTAGTGTGTTTTTACCACAAACAGGAATAGTTCATTGTTATATTTAGATTTGAGAAAGATTACAAGGAGTTTATTTAGTTCACCATGAAGATGTTTTTTGTTTGTAACATATGCCAAGTAGTAAGATTCAAGTATCAGCAGGTTCTGAATTATTATTCCTCTGTCCCACAACCAACAAGAATGTGGATGGGGAGAGCTATATCTACTGGAGCCAGCAGAGATTCATAAATTGCACCAGAGACACAGTAAAAGATGACACAAACAGTTAGATAAAAACAGACCGATAGAATGGCGCTAGACTTGTTTAAATAAAGAGTAACATTTAGCTATTTTTAGATAATTTAATCCCTCTTATACTTTGTAAAAGAACAAGTGCCTTTACACCAGATACAGTATGAAGATGATTTATGCTGCCACATATGACACAGGGAAAAAAGAAAAGACTCTGAACCCTT
>CALSBZ010000016.1:6169575-6214089 GCA_943591055.1 Gobionotothen gibberifrons | reverse complement strand
TGTGTGGCGAACTGTGAGAATAATATACATATTTTTGCTCTTTGCAGAACAAAATAAAAGACTAAAATTAAATGTGTAGTGGAGGACTACTTCACTCTGTACCACGCTACATATTTTGGTAGCAGAGGATGGTTTGATTCAGCCCTACGCCCAGCCGCATAGAAGCCTAGATGGACGAGCAGAGGAGGACCATGGAGGAAGCAAGGGACGAAGTCAGCAGGATACTGCTGACGCTGGAGGAGAGTGAGCTCATTTCCCTGTGTGAGCATCTAAAGTGTAACGCACCTGTGGGGGGGTTTGCCAGCAAAACAAGGCGCACCCTCAACAGGTTGGTGGAGACGACATTAGATGAAATCGAGGAGGATGAAGAGTCCGCAGAGTCGTATCAGCAGTATCTGCAGCATGTGCTGTCCTACCTGGCCTCTCTGAAGCCGACACCGGGGGAAACTGAGGCTGAGATTGTAATTCAGGAGACAAGTGAGTTAGAGAAGTTGAAAATGCAGTACCAGAAGTTACAGCAGCAGATGGAAGAGGAAATCGGGGCGTTGGAGGAAAAGATCAAGCAGAAGACACAAGCAGCAGGAGGAGACACTGCGCCTGCCAGCGTGACCGCAAAGGTAGAGGACACAAGGACTGCCACCACAGCACCAATCAGACTGCCCGAGGTGACGCTGAGGCGGGAGTTCCGGATAATTGGACAGATTGGTGAAGCGGGGCAAAAGGACAAATTGTCCTACACAAGCCTCACCAACCAGATCGAGTCTGGACAGCGGAAAGGACATGGAGAAGTGGAGATCATTGAAGCAGTCACACGTGCTGTGAGCCCAGGTCTTCATCTGCGGGAGATGTTGGAAATAAAGCGAGAGCTGACGCTGCACACCCTCAAGACCATACTCAAGGGTCACTACAAAGGGGACTCCTCCTCCGACCTACTGCATCGCCTGATGAACATGACACAAGATCCAAAGGAGTCAGCGCAGAATTTCTTATTCAGAGCAATAGAACTGAAAGAAAAGCTAATGAGAAAAGCCAGTGATGATGATGCAGGTGAGGAAGGTGAGCAGTTTAGCCCAGCACTAATTCAGAATAAATTCCTCCGCTCCATAGAGACTGGTCTTTACAGTGATGCGGTTAAGTTCCAGTTCAAGCCGTATCTCAGTGACCGTACTGTCACAGATGAGGTGTTAATTGAACGAATCAGTGAGGCTGCAAACTTAGAACAAGAAAGACAAATAAAACTGAGAAAGTCAGTCATAAACAAACCCCCAAAAGTCAGTGAAGTGCAGGCGGAGGTGTATCCACCTGACGCCTCAGCGGCAGCAGTGGACACTGTTACTCACCGTGAAGCAGGGGGGAAGAGTAAGAAAAGTCAGGGACCCAAGACAGAGACAGACCCAATAGGAGCGCTCAGGGCGGAGGTTCTAGAAATTAAGAAGTTGATGTTACAGACAGTGGAGGCCACACAAGCTAGACCGACAGAGAAAACGTTCACACCCAGCCGTAGTCGGCCCAGGGGTTGTAGGGCGTGTCAGGAAGCTCAGATAGGTGACTCCTGCAGACATTGCTTTAAGTGTGGGCAAGAGGGGCATCTCTCCAGAGGATGTCGACGGGTCAGAGAGCAGCAGGGAAACGAGACCGGGCTGCCGAGCAGGGACCCTCGGTAGCCCGTGAATCATCCAGTCTCAACATGCAGCAACCTGTCCCCCCTCCCGCACTGCCTCAAATCTCATCAGTCAACTACCTCCCACCACGACGCAAGGAAAAACTCATCAAGTTGATTGCGAAGAGACACACTGTACACTGCACACTGGATATGGTTCCAGTAGTAGCGTTATGGGACTCAGGCGCGCAGGCGACCATCATTAATGAAGAATGGAGAAAGCTGCACTTACCACACAGCACGGTGCAACCTCTCAGTGAATTGTTAGGCTCAGACATTTTGTTTGGAGTGGCAGCCAACCAGACTGAGATTCCTTTCATGGGCTGGGTGGAGGTAGAGTTTAGACTAGGGAAAGAATGAGTGACCCACATGTAGCAGCGGAGCCCATAATTGGCTACAACGTGATAGAGGAAATAACAGGAGAGGGTAGTCAGACGACAAAGACAGAGACCATCCATACTGTGTGTCAAGCCTTCCAGATAACAGTCAAGACAGCACAAGCAGTGCTTCAGCTTATCCATGCCCCTATTAGTGAGGAAGATGTAGGAATTGTACACACAGGAAAAAGAACAATCACTCTGGGCGCTGAACAGATCACCACAGTGTATGTTAATGTCAACACTGGGGCTCAGTATCAGGGCCAAGACCTGCTTCTAGTCCCAAGTGAAGAGCCGACATTGCCAGAGGGGGTGGTGATAGAGGAGGGTCTAGTCAGGGTCTCCAGAAAAAGGTCAGGTTATGTACCAGTCCCCATCGCCAACACAAACAAATACAGTGTAACCCTGACTCAGCGCACTGTTGTTGGTCACCTGCAAACAGTCAAAACCGCCTATGCGGCCAGTGTTGAGCAGATAACCGGAGGAGAGGGATTAAAATCACCAACTAACACCGCATCAGCCCCAGGTGACAACTCAAAAAAACATAAACCCGCCTGGTGGGACCCTCCGGTCGACCTTAGTCACTTAAACGAGGAGCAAAAGAGGATCACAAAACAGCTGCTGAGAGAGGAGTGTCACGCGTTCGCATACGACGATGACGACATCGGCTCAATCCCCTCACTGAAACTCCACATCACGCTGCATGACACTACCCCAGTAAGAAAAACGTACATGGCAGTTCCAAAACCACTACACCAGGAGGTGAAAGAGTATATCCAGGATTTATTGAATCGGGGCTGGATTACTCCTTCACGCTCTCCGTACTCCTCACCGGTCGTGTGCGTACGGAAGAAGGATGGGACTTTAAGACTGTGTTGTGACTACAGAGAACTGAACAAAAAGTCAGTTCCTGATCGCCACCCCATACCCAGAATCCAAGACATGCTGGACTCCCTCACTGGCAGCTCCTGGTTCTCTGTACTGGACCAGGGGAAGGCCTATCACCAGGGGTCCCTGGACAAGGAGAGCCAGCCCCTGACAGCTTTCATAACCCCCTGGGGTCTGTACCAGTGGGTCCGAATCCCGTTTGGGTTGAGTGCGGCGCCCGCGGAATTCCAGAGGAACATGGAGATTGTTTGCGTGGCTTGAGAGATGAAATGTGTCAACCGTATCTGGACGACAATCTGGTCCATAGCTCCAGCTTTGAGGACCACATTGAGCACCTGAGAACTGTGTTACAGAGATATCAGGGGCACAGGGTTAAACTCAGTCCCCGCAAGTGTGAGGTGTTGAAGAGGACGGTGAGATTTCTGGGACGGATGGTGTCTGGACAGGGCTACACTATGGACCCAGCTGAGGTGGCTCCAGTCCAAGCCTTAAAAGAGAAAGCGCCTACAACAGTGAGAGAGTTGAGAAGAGTAATGGGATTCCTCTCATATTACCGAACATACATCCCAAACTTCTCCAGAATAGCCCAGCCTCTCTACCAGCTGCTCTCAACAACATCTGATCAAATGAACAGAGAGAAGGTCAGGGCCACTACCAGGAAGAAAGGGAACCTCCCACCTAACACTCCTATAAAATGGACAGATAACCACCAAAGGACATTGAACTCTCTCATAGACAAGCTGGTAGAGCCTCCCATTCTGGGGTACCCAGAGATGACCCAACCATTCGTTCTCCACACAGACGCATCCCAGGAGGGATTGGGAGCAGTACTGTATCAGAGACAGAATGGTAAGATGGCAGTTATAGGCTATGGTTCCAGGACTCTAACACCACCGGAAAATAACTATCACATGCACTCGGGAAAATTAGAGTTTGTAGCACTAAAATGGGCAATATGTGAACGGTTTCGGGATTATCTTTATCATGCCCCACACTTTGTAGTATATACAGATAACAATCCCTTAACCTATATCCTCTCAACAGCTAAGCTTAATGCTACATTAGACATTAATGCGTTCATGACACAGTGTACAGAGGAGGTGGGTCAGGAGGTGTTCAGTGCAGCAGTGCAGGGAGTCAGTGTGCAGGGAGACACCCCCTCGGTCTGGGTAGCAACAGTCCCAATAGAGACACTAGATTTAGTGAGAGATGCGAGTGCACACCCTCGATCCAAGTCCCTGACACCAGAACAGATATGAGACAGTCAGGAGAGAGATCCTGTCATAGGCCAAGTTCTGCATTATAAGAGGGACAATCAGCACCCGTCCAGGAGAGCTCTGAAAGCAGAACCGGCGGACGTCAGAGTATTAATGAGACAGTGGGCAAAGTTGAATGTCAATGAGGAGGGAATTCTCTTTAGGAAAGTAGGAGATAAACAACAGCTTATCCTCCCAAAAGAGCATCGTCAAACAGTATTCCACGAGCTTCATAGAGAAATGGGACACCTCGAGGGTCGAGAGAACTTGGAACCTGATCCAAGATCGATTCTATTGGGCCCGTATGTACTCTGACATAGAACAGTTTGTCACCCAAGAGTGTGAGTGTCTCAAGGCAAAGCGACCTCACAAAGCAACCAGGGCTCCCATGACAACCATTGTCACAACACGCCCAGGTGAGCTAGTATGCATTGACTTTTTACACTTAGAGACATGCAAACAGGGGTTTGAGTACATTCTCATTGTGATCGATCATTTCACTGGTTTCGCCCAAGCCTACGCCACGAAAAACAAATCTGCTAAAACTGTTGTTGACAAGCTATTCAATGAGTTTGCACTCCGCGTGGGATTTCCAGAGAGAATTCACCACGACATGGGGAGAGAGTTTGAAAACCAGTTGATGGACCAACTACAGAAGAGCTGTGACGTGCGGGGGTCCCACACAACAAGTTACCACCCCCAAGGCAACGGGAAGTGTGAACGGTTCAATAGAACTATCTTATCAATGCTCCGCACCCTCACAAGTGAACAGAAGGCTGATTGGAAGAGCTCATTGACAAAACTGGTGCACGCGTATAACTGCACCCGCAGTGGGGTCACAGGGTTCTCTCCCTACTACTTGCTCTACGGAAGGTCACCTCGTTTGCCAGTAGACCTGCTTTTCAACCTACAGCCCAGAGAGGCAAAAGAGACTTACACTGAATATGTACAGAAGTGGCAAAACCGAATGCGACAAGCCTATGAGATCGCATCCAAAACAGCGGCCCGGGAAACTCTACGGGGCAAGAAAGGCTATGACAAAAGAGCACATGGAGCCGACCTGCAACCTGGTGGATGGATACTCGTGCGTAACCTGTCAGAGAGGGGCGGCCCTGGTAAACTGCGGTCCTACTGGGAAACTAAAGAAGGAGCAGTGACAGCCCGGTGTATGAAGTAGCACCAGAGGGAGGAGGTAAGAATCGAGTATTGCACAGGAACCTCCTACTCCCATGTGACAGTCTGCCCTTGGGGAAACCGGAACCCGCCCCTGCAAAACAAGAGAGGAAAATACAGACCCGGACAAGAACAAGACAACACCAAACCGGTGAACCAGAGGAAGATTCAGACAGCGAAAGCAGTGATGAAGTTGAGCTGGTGTGCCGTTTCCCTTACGACCAAGAACTAAGTCAGAGAGCTGCAGAGTTGAATCCAGCTGCAGATTTGAATCCAGAGGCAGAGCCATTTGCACCAGCTCTGACGATGCAAGACGGAGCTCCAGATCTGGAAGATGCAACGGTTGCTCAAGAGGAGACAGAGACTGACAACAGAGGCATCACAGCTGATGGAGATGGTGAGAACGACACGGCAGAGCCCGGGGAAAGTCTCCAAGAGTCATCAGAGGAAGATGATCCTGACCCTCCGCCAGCGACCAGCTACCCGCAGCGACACAGGCACCGTCCCCGAAAGCTGATCTACAACGCTTTGGGTGAGCCGACGTGGGAGGAAGCGGGGGCCGAGAGTCTGCACGTTGTGAGTATGTCACCAGCCTGCAACCCACCGGTTATGTGGCGACCGTGGGCATCACTAGACGTTGAGGTAATGGGTTGAACTCACATTACACAAACATTACCCTAGTTCGGAGAAAATGGACTTCGTAGTAGAATGGTGACATTATATGGACTGTGAAGAAGAGACATTTCCGGGAAAACACATTGCACTGATACTGTACAAAAGAAGAGACTGGTAACAGACTAAAAGAACCGAGGCCGATATGAGTTCTGTTACATTTGAGAGTTGATCTGATTGGGATCCAGAGTACAGTAACTGATGTTTAGTGGTATAGGTCTAAATGGGTCAGATACTTGGATAAATGGGTACTAATTGAATTGAATGTCAAGTGCCACTTTAAAATAAGTAATACCATGTTTTCAATGTGAAAATTCAATGTGTGAAAAGATACACTTTGGGTATCTGAAATGTCTGGAGACATTTATTATTGGGGGGGGGAGAGTGTGGCATACAGAGCCACCAGTGGGTTGAGATACCTACATTATTGTGTCTAACTCCGACCAGCAGAGGGCGCGTTCGCTACACTGTGTTCGGGGACCAAGAGAAGTCTCGCGTGAATACGTTCAGAGAACGTAAACACAGTGAATTCACGTTGTGTGTGTGTGGCGAACTGTGAGAATAATATACATATTTTTGCTCTTTGCAGAACAAAATAAAAGACTTTAAAATTAAATGTGTAGTGGAGGACTACTTCACTCTGTACCACGCTACACCTGCATTCCTGTATTTCTGCTGGAGGCTGTATGCAAGAAGAGGTGTGAAACCGGACACCAACAGATGTCTGGTTTTATTACCCAAGGGACTATTGTTCCCGAGCCCCTCGGCAGGGCCAATCGATGATCACTGGGCCAATGATAAGGGCCAATCCATGATCAATTTAGGGGAGTGGCTGGATAGCCCCCCCGCTTTGGGTCTTCGATATGTATCGCTGACATGCTGCGCTCTGCCTCTTTTCCAACTGACCAGCAAGATTATGAGATCTCCCAGATGGAGGAGAGCAGGGGTATCCATACCCTTTATTGTTTTATTGTTGTATTGTATATTCTACCATTAAAACTGATTATTGTTTATCTTGATATCATGGTGCTGTTCAACTCTTCCTTTATAATTAATTCAGCTTTGTCAGGAACGCGTGGAGTTCTTCTAAGACTCCAACAAGTGGTGACCCCGATGTTTTGGCAGACAGAAGCTGAAGGAGGAAGCACAAGGGACCGGAATAGGTCCAGGAGAAAACACTTCGAATGGCTTTGACAACTGTAAGCAAGGCCTTGTGATTCGACAAAAGAGGTGACAGCCGCCTGTTTTTTACCGAAGGTTTGTGATTGGCTACACTAAATGTTTGAGTTGTCAAAGGAATTCACAGTGTTTTAAACTTACGGTAGAATATACAATACATATTTTACTGTGTTAGGAAAGTTATATAACATAAAAGTGAAGCAGGGTAGTGTCTGATATGAGGTAATAAGAGTCCCATACGACAGCTAACTGGGTGTGTCCAGTGGCGTATTCAGTCTCCATACAGGGCTAAATTGAATAACGATATTAAAACTCATAGGAGTTGGAATTGACTTATATGTAATTAAATCCAAGGGAGGGTGACGCAAACTTCAAAAAGCCATTTGAAGCGAGCTGACCTCATTTATCCTTTGTTTGTGGGAGTAAGGGGGTATGTTACTGGGTCATTTTTACGTAATATCTGTGTAGAAATTGAGAGGAAATTGCAGAACTGAAGAAGAGTGATGACAGGAGTTGTCCAGTATATTAATAGATACAAGTGAACACATATTAAACTAGTCGGATACATAAAAGCGGAGTCAATATGGAAGGAGAGTTTGAAAAGGATGATTCAGACGTCCAAATTCCTGGCAGTTTCCGGGAACCAGGGGACAGGCTGTGATATTCTGAGTTGAATAAAAAAAGGGGGGACAAGGAACTATGATTAAATGATAGGAGATGAGATGTTGGGGAATTTAGATTCAGCTCTAAGTGTTATGAACTGGCCTTGTCCGGTTACATTTGTATTGAAGCCAGACTACAAGTCGTATGGTTTAATTTTTTATTGAACTCAGTCTCCAAGCGGTGTGCTTCATATCATCACATGTTGAGTGAACCCCTCCCCTTCCCCCATTCACATGAGGTTAATGAGTACTGCTAAGCTGGTTAGCTAGCCAGTTGTATACAATACAAGATATATAATATACAAGAGGGTGATATAGTTTGAATAAAGATACAACCGGTAACTACTGATTGAATACACAGTGATGGTGTACGTGAACATTGAGAGTAGAATAAGTTGTTATTTGAATTATTATTATTTTAATGTGGTGTTGTTTTGAGTTATATTTCTAAACTATAATGTATCCACATGCATGTGGTTTCTTTGTCACAGTTCATTTTAAAGTCAGCCACCTCATGGCTAGATCTCATCTCTGACAGTCCGTTGTGTTAATATTAAGAGGTCCTTTTGTTCTTCATGCCACATGTTAAGTTAGATCAGCATCCAATTTATTTGACCCCATGAGGTCAAGAGTCATTCTGTTAGACCACCATCTTGTGAAAGAGAAATCATTGTTCTTTTGTCACATTGTGAATTTGAAAATAGTTCATTTGGTTAGATCAATTTATCTATAAATGTTGTAGTTGGAGTTTGGTGTTTGCTAACATTTTTAGGAACGACAGCACCAGGAGATGAGTAAACTCAAGAATCCGTAGAGTGTAAATACATTGAGAGACACATTTTTACACTCAAACTGTTTGCATATCAGGGACAAGAAATTTAGATAAAATGAATAAATGTTCACCAAAGGTAAAAAGTAGAATGGAAAGTAGACATGAGCCTACACTTGAGTCAATTTACATTGCTGTGTTCTGATTAGTGTCCTCTGCAAGTTTACTATTGTTCTAAGTAACAGTGGGATTTAAGATATTGGAGAAAGGTATGGAGAGGTTCTTTCATAGTGTGTGGAATATTTGATGCTTTAAACATGGAGGTATTCCAATTTATAGGAGAAAATGTTTTCCTGAAAGAGTTATGTTGGGTAAATATGTAGCAATGGTTGAAGTAATTCTTGGAAGGAGTTTGTGTAATATCATTAGTAGAAATTAATAGTGATAAGATGGCATTTAACAACTGAGACAGATAATATGATTAGAAAAGACAGAGTGGAAAGGGTTGGATTTATTTAACCTCAGTGTGCTAGACTTCCTATAAGCAATGCGTCCCGAGACCTGGACTCCCCCTCTGAGTCAGAAAGGCTACGATCCTAGACCCTCCAAGCAGACAAAACCTAACCCAACAGGAGACTCCTCCTTTTCCATCGAACAGCTGAAACAACAACAACAAGACTGCATCCAGAACGGCAGCCAGAACTATCTCCAACTGAGACATCCAAAACCAAACTTTATGCTGACATACAGAGAGATACTCTCATGAGCAAAGTGTGAGACGTGAGAGCAGAATCCGCCCTCCATGAAAGCAGCAAAGAGACTGAAAAGGGGGACATGAAATGCAAAGCAGTACAAGCACAGTGGCAAGATGGGGGCTGCAGATGAAACTGGACAGATGCCTGTTTTCAAGAGTTACAGCGGATGATTTCCAGAGCTAATGGACAAAGGGGGAGGAGTCAGAGTCAGGAGTTGGTCGAGCAGAATGTCAGGAGGTGGGGGTCACGGCTTGAGAGAACCAGGGGAGGAGAAGAGGAGAACGGGAATGAGTGAGTTTACACATAAACACACTTATTCACAAAACGCACATAAAAGAGACCATATTTAAAGTAATTGAATTGACTTGGTTTAAGCAAAGATACAAATATGTACTACCCATGAATTCATAAATTGGTAAATTAAAAATAGCAGTGAAACTATTAAAGTAAAATGAGAAAATCATCCTAAAAACATACTGAGAGATAAAGGGGGACACACTGAGGGAACAATTCACTACACCAAAGTGGGTGTTTTTGGGTTTAGAAGTAGAACAATATTCTTCAATCTTTTCATCATGTTAACTTAAAATTATTCTTTAAGAGATTTGTATTCACGTGTGAATAAAGTAGTGATCTTATTTGTTACAATATTGATCACCATTAAAAGGATAGTTTTAGGAACCACTCAATAAGATTAGACACATCTTTATTTGTCCGAGCCAAATATGGTATTCCAATCTAAAGAATTGATTTCGCCATTGTGGCATAGTTATTACCATAGGAGGGCTTTGAGATGGAAATACGAAATGACTTCTGTTTTTGGATCCTTGATAAAGTAGGGAGTAGCTGTTCCATGTTCGGACACCCGGGGTTCCACACACTGCTGAAGAGGTTAACATTGTTTTTTTAAGTGGACCAGAATTGAAGATAGGTGCTAGGAAATGCATTGCAGAGCTACACAGATCCTAGTAATGGTTTGACTCAAGAGAATAGTTATGTACACAAGTAACCTGAAATAGATCTATTACACATTTTAATACTAATTAAGTGTAAATGAATTATAGTAGTAGTACTCTGAGAAAGTGAGTTTTGTGCCAAGTTTCAGGAAAGGTGGGAGGCGGAAGTCCCAATAAAGAGTTGGAACCATCTTGACAATTATAGTTGAAATTGTGAATGAATAAGGAATGGTGCTCCGCATATGACATATTTTTGTGAAGACTCTGCAGAGCACACATGGCCAGAATGACCGAGACCAAATGACCTTTGACCCTGACTGACAGTGGGACAAAAGCACTGTCAATGACTGACTCTGGGGTATACCTGACCAAGCCTGACCTGACAACCAGACAGTGTGAGTGTGAATGAATGCCGGCAGGTGTCCAGTGTAACTGCATGAATCTAAAACAATAACTAATTGAGCATGTTTTTGGACTAACATATTATTTTTGGAGCTCCAGGGGACACAAAAGGTTTCCTACATGTGACCCGTTTCTAATCTACTTGATGCTATTGTACTCCCACAGGCAGCGGCGGTTTGCAAAATGTGAAGCTCAAACTAAAATCTGAAGATTCTGTTTCTTTTAGGACTGAAAGACGGAGAGAAACACTTATTTTCACTGAAGTGTTTACTGTGGAAAATAATGGATGTAAATTTGTGAATAATGTTTGGTATTTTCTTATAATCAATGATTACCTGAACGTTTTCTTCCCATTACAGGATTTTGTTACACATGAGTTCATGTGTAAAAAGGGGGAGTGTGTAATGTATTGTATCAACATGGCTGTCAAATTCACAAGCTACATTTTTCATTTAGGGACTGAAAGAAACCTGCCGCTCCAGCTTGGATGTTCAATCTGAGCATTGATTGACAGTTTTAGAATTAACCTGCTCCATATCCAGAAGATACTGTTTGATGAATGTTGACATGTTTCTAAATATTGATTGAGTTATAACAGGTAACACAGATGCAGAATCAGTGGCCAAGGGGCTACTGTGAGAGATGTAATTCCAGAATGGAATACCGAAGAAGTTGACCTGTGATAATGAAACAATTTTGTAATATTTCAACAGATATTAGAGTACCTGATGTTTGAAATGTAGGAAGAACATATTACAGTTAAGCTAAAACATAGTAATGTAATGAGACAGAATTGAATTTAGACAACATCTTGTAACTAGCCTGGTAAAGAAATAAAAGCCATAGACTTTATTGTTTAGGTAATTAAGGGGATATATACATTTAATTTAAATTCATAATAGAAAGACATTTGATGACAGCCCAGGAGCCCTGAGTGTAGGAAAGAAAGTAGAGGTCATGAGTGCAACTTAAGGGATTGGGGTCAGACTTTTCCACTCAGATTGCAGAGGCCAAAGGGGGACCCAAGAGGCGCGATGCCGACACAGCGGAGTTCGTCTGGCTGGGGGTCATCAGACCCGGGTGGCTCGGCCCCAGGTTCTCCGGCCCCTACAGAGTGACCCAGAGGACATCCCACCTGTCCGCCTAGAAGGAAAGGGGGACGTCTGGTGCCATTGGAGCCAGTGTGCGGTGGGGAGGCCACCTGGAGGGACCCTAGACGACATCAGGACGGACGTGGCACTCACGAAGGAGGACTCAGAGGACAGGAGGAGGACAACTCTTCAGCAGACAACCCGGAAGCCGCGACCAGAGGACAGGAGGAGGACTTCGACAACGCAGAGGGCATCGCTACAGCAGACAACGCGGAAGCAGCCATCCGTGGACCAGAAGGCATCACTCCTATCAGCCCAGAAGCTGCCGTCAGCAGGCTGGGGGAGGAGGACGCCGGGAACTAGGAGAAAGGAGAGCGATCCTTCGCGGGGTGATCAGGTTGCTGTAAGCCAAACCTAACACACCATTTTTTATCCCACGTTTAGGGAGTTGTTTTCTAAAGCCCATATTCAAGGGATATTTGTTACGTTTTAATGACCTTGTGAAGTGCTGACACAGAGACCAAGACATTTCAGACAAGAAGAGAAAATAGCTGAAGAAGCCCTGCATTTCCTGATAACCTGTTGGTTGCTATTAACATTGGGAACAATAGTGTCTTTCTTCGTCCTACTGACATTGTAACCCTTAAAGGGCCAGGGTTAAATGACGCATTGGTCCACAGCACTCTAAATAATTTGGGTTTTAATACCGTATGTTAGCATATACATTTTATTGATACCAGAAGAATGGTTTACTAATATGTTTGGCCTAATGGAAAGGTTTAATAATGTTTCTTTTGATTTCTGTGGCTACTTTTATTGCTGTTTTAGTAACATGTGGTTGTTGTTGTGTACCGTGGATTCAATCATTATGTATCAGACTAATCAGTGCCACCATTGAAGGAAAATCTGCTCCTCCCCCTTCGTACCAAATGCCACTTTTAGCTTATGCCTGTGAAAGAGAGGATGGTTACGAAGACGAAGATGCAGTTCTTTAACTTGATATCATGGTGCTGTTCAACTCTTCCTTTATAATTAATTCAGCTTTGTCAGGAACGCGTGGAGTTCTTCTAAGACTCCAACAGGGTGTACTTTTTATATATATTGGGTGGACTTAAATGTCAAATTTTACAACTTAAAATAGTTATCTCCATTTCAATACACAAACATACTTTTTTGAATCTAGAGGACAAGGCAATGTGGAGGCCATTCTCTTTGCGATGATTCCAGCCCATAGCATGGACTGTAAGCATGTCAGTTCTTGCTGTGAAGAAGAATACATCTCATTACAATGTTATAAAATATAAATGTGTACATTTACAGGAAGGCAGGGCGCAAAAAAGTTCACAAACCTGACTTGGCCATGTATTTAGTTGTTAGGGCACATCTGGATAAGAAGCTGTTTACTTGTTCCACTTCTTCACCAAGAGTGGTGCCGGCACCCTCCTGGTTCCGTGCATTCCAAATAATCTAAAGCAGCGGTTCTCAAACTGTGGTCCGAGGGTACTGCAGGTGGTCCGTGGACAAAAGCTAAATAAAATCCACTTTTTACTATCAAGGATTTGCGGGGACCACCTCATATGTGACTTTCTCTATCGAAATCAGTCGCATTGACCCGAAGACACATAAAGTTGTATACACTGTTGGAAAGAGGAGGTTCCTAGCTTTCTAATGATATCAGGCAGTGGGGTAGTGGTCGTTGGGCTCATCGGACATTTATGAGAGAAAATCTCTAATGTCCAAGTGCAAGTGAATGCACCACAAGACACGAGCCTTGTAACCCCTCCCCCGGCCCTGGCGCAAGTGTGGAAATATCTTTGGCGGCGATTTCATTTGAACGGGACGGAGCAAAACGAGAAGCTTCCGGACTTACGGAAGGAACGAGGTATGTGCAGTCTACAATGACAGAGAAGAGGCTGTCAAGTTTGGCTGTACTCAGCATTGAATCAAAACGCACTAAAGCTTTGGATCTTATTCAGTTTGTGAGGCGTTTTGCTGAACAGAATGGTAATCGCCGCATCATAACAGTGATTGACAGCTGATAGGAATAATATGATTGTTAATATTACATATTAATTCAGACAAACATCGATGAGACAGTTAATTTATTGCAGCAGTCTGCATAGATTTGGTACTGGTCTAAGAGTGTTCAACTAATTCAGTTATTGTTCAGTTAAAATGCATTCAATTATGTCTGCCATCTTATATATTTATATTTAAGGCTTTACTGATGTGCCACAATAATGTCACCTAATGTTATTCAGTTAAAATATGAATATTTTGGCTTTCCAAGTTAACATTGATTGATATGACTGCATTGTGGCATTGTTTGGGACGACCTAATTAAAATAGCGTCCGCCGTCCTCTTTGAGAAACATACACAACGCAGACAGACACCGGTCACAAAAGTATCAGATAGGCTTCAATTTACTTTTGATTGTCTATAATTAACTATTATAAAATATCGGCGTTTTAACACTACGTTTATATATGTACTTATTTGTACGGTTTGCATATGAGGTGGTCCGCGAAAATCCTTGATAATAAATAGTGGTCCGCATAAACAAAAAGTTTGAGAACCCCTGATCTAAAGCATGAGGTAATCAATGTTGATGCAAATCTCAAGGTCAACAACTCATAACTTAAAACATTCTCTTGGATCAGTTCAGACTCATGTGTAGTAGTCAGATTTCCCATTAATTGTTGTTTAAGTAATTCAAATCCTCACCTCGCATTTGGTGTTGTGGGCTTTGGCATGCATCACAGACAAGCAATGTCTCATTTCCTTTAGGGGCTGAAGATGAGGCAAGGCTTCTGACACTTTGTCAAGATATGGTACATACCGACACGTCACGTCCATTGCCAAAAATGAGGCACTCTGGAACTCTTTTTGGAGAAACATCGGATAGGCAAAGATTTCTCCTCTATACATATTTAAAGTTTTAAAAATAAAAAATAAATAGTGAGTACAAAGCAGATTCAAGGTAAGGCTTCAGATTATCTACAAATATTTTAATTTAAAATGATCAAGACAACTACCAACCTTTGAGAAGAAATCCATGCCTACACACAGCAATTTCAACACCTTCTTCATCCAACTTGTTGGCTCGCTTAGAGGTCTCCCTTGCTGCTGTCCAGTGAGATTCCCCACACATTGCTTTTCCTGCAGTCTACCAAAGTAAATAGTTTTTAGAGAATCATTATCAGAAGTTATTTCAAAACACTGGATAGTGGGACCAACTGACGTATTATCAAACATATAAACTATTACACACAAGTGTTTTGTGCTCAACTGCCAGATTCACCTGTATATGCAACTCCCTGGATAATAACAAACCCGTTTTTGGATAATTGGAAGGCTCCAAATGTGTAATATATTCTGGATTAGAATTTAGCTGTTTTTTCAATCCAGATTTACAGCAATAATGTTTGTGACAGTTTGACCGCATTGCTAACCTCATCACCCTGTCATCTGGTCTCAACACTTCTATCCCATCTCCAAAAAAATATGAAGGCAACTGTGCTACTACTATTTTAACTTCAATTAGTTATTAAAAAAGGTGATACACGTTTTGCTCTGCTTAATTTAAAACTCACACTTTTGACAGCCCCTCGAACATCCTTGACAAAAGTGGAAACCTCAGAGTCTTGGGCTAAAAACACTCCGTCAAAGAAGCCTGGCTCTTCACTCCTATAAGAAAATGAATTATAGATAACCACTCTAGTTATAAATTGAACATAGTAATAATAATTATATTTAAAGAGCATCTTTCAAAACAAGGTTATAAAGTCTAACAAACATATTTTAGATTCAACAGCTGTAGTTTTAACAGCTATATAACAGGAAAGAACTATAGCTACTAATTGTCCACTGTACTGAATGTATGTAAGTCGCTTTGGATAAAAGCATCTAACAAATGACATGTAATATAAAAATAAAATAAAAATAGCAATCCCAATGTCAAATTAAAATACAAGGACTAAGGACAAGTGCTGTGTCAATGTTAAAAACTTACTGGTTTGTTCTCTGGAACCTGTAAAGTTTCCTATTGCCATCTACTGAAACAGCCACCATTTCAGGGCTACAGGCTGGACAGACAAATGGCTCTTTACACAGAAGTTTATTCTCTTCAAATGTGCAGTACACATACTGCAGAAAGCTTCTCTGAAAAGCATCTGCATTCACCTTGCCAGTCTGAAATAAAAATACATTATATGTGTTATCATATTTTGTATCATCTCTCGCTCATCTATATTTGGCCATAAATATATTTATCATGATAATACATGTATTTGTCTTTCAGCTTCACATTTGTACTTACTCTTCCAAACTGCTTTGTTCTCTGGTCCAACATTGCAGTAAAGGCTTGTCAAGACATTCCTGGAGCTGCCGTCTTCATAGCCTCAAAGGAATGGAACAGATCTTGGTGGAACAGGGTCTGTGCTTGCATGGTAGCTGGCCAGTATCCACTCCTAACCAAGTCATTGAATTCTGGACCCCATTTCTTAGTGCAATGTTTGCATGTTAGCTCTGGAACATTAAGATCGTAACGGCCTAAGAACACATAAAGAAAAAAACAATAACAATGAATTAGAGCAGGGGTGCCCAACCAGTCGATCGCGATCGACCGGTCGATCGCCGGGAGATTCCCAGTCGATCGTGAGATGTGTCTAAAAATAGAACAACAATATTCTGTTTTCTCGTTAATGTCCTATAACATAATCTTCCTGTGCCAGAATAATGCACTTGAACGCATCAAAGCTTTGTGATTGGCCGGCGTGACCCCATGTGTCGGGGCGTGGCTAGTGGGCAGTGGGCAGTGAACTAGTTCGCTGACGTTGTCCGTGTCAACAGGAGTGACAGTCCGCACACACACAAGACCGCAGTTATGGCAGAAGCAAAAAAGCCCAAAATATATAATTTGCACTCTGCAATGCGAGCGTGGCTTTATCGAAGAAGGGTAATTTAGGAGCGGCATTTCAAAACAGTGCACAAACGCTACGAGACGGAATTCCCTCCTAATTCGAGTATTTATTTTGTGGTTTATTATTTTAGTTTTCGTTATTTTGTTTATTAGAGATGGAATGACATGGTGATACACACTCGCTAGGTGGTGGCAGTGGAACTAAAAGCTGTTTGCGATCCGCCTTTTATAAAAGATAAGAAGGCTCCTGAAACTGCGGGTCTGAAACTGCGGGTCTGAAACTGCGGTCTGCGAGGCTGCAGCTTCATACTATTGCCTAATTCTGCCCTACGCTCCCAAAAGGTGAGGGACCTGAAAGGGCAGCTAAACGCACAGCAGTCCATTTTCACCAGGCCCAACAACAAGAGCAAGGCTGCTGCCATAGCATATTATCGAGTCGGTCACGTTCTTGCGAAACACATGAAGTCTTTCAACGACGGCGAAGTTGTGAAAGAAGCATTCCTGGAGGCTGCTGACGCGCTTTTGGTGGACAGTAAAAATAACAGTAGAATTTCAACAGGTTTTTGATATAATAAAAACTCAAGTTAGATACCGTTATTAATCAGCTGTACGTTTTAGTTTGTTTGAACTTATTCATTATAATTATTGTACAAAATTGTATAAGAATGCAAACATTAAGATCTGTTCTGTTTAAATTGATTATAGTCTATTATCAATTCAGGTTAAGAAACTAGTGTTGCTTGCATCCTATTTTAAAGGCATTTCTTTTTATACAAAAAAAGGGTTTGATTCTATTAATTATGTCTTTTTTATTGCACTTTGGCAGCAGATTCCTGTGTAGCTTCAGATCTGAGTTGTCTTATTAGTAAGCCTAATTTATACTTTTGTAGCAACACTATTTTTATATAATGGCAAAGAAAGGGTTCAGAGTCTTTTCTTTTTTCCCTGTGTCATATGTGGCAGCACTGTTCAATGTTTCTTGAAAACATTACCCACTGTAGTATGTGACGTGTGAATAAACTCCAACTCTGTATCAACAACATTATTGTGTAACTTCAGTTAAATACTTGTATGTGTGTAGATTAGAAAGAGGTAAGATAAAGGATCTGCAGTATTTTATGAAGTATTAATCGTACAAAGGTCAGTTTTATACAAGTAGAAGTGTGTATTCACCTGGTAGTAGGCTCTCACTAATGGCTACGCCTCTCTATTTGGACTGGTAGATCTCGGCAGACTGGCAACTTTAAAAGTAGCTCTCGGTTCAATAAAGGTTGGGCACCCCTGAATTAGAGTAATGTATTAGTTAAAAAAGACTTTAAAAAAAAAAACAATTTCACCAAAACCTACCATTTATGCACACCAATATGATAGGTCTACCAACAGAGATTGCAACATCGAAAACTTCACAAGAACATATCCTTGAAGGAAAGGATGTTGGAAGCAAACGATCTGCAAGGTCAAAGTACAATCAGGATGAGATTTAACAATGTTGTAAGCAAGCACTATGATAACAGAATGCAATTTGAGATTAAAATGAGTTTTTTTGTGAGGGGGAAAAAAGGCTGATACATTTTTTTAAATGGGACACTAACCTTGTTTAGAAATGATGTATTTGCCATCCTGGAGTTTCACAGACTCTGTTGGAGGAATGTACTCGTAAAATCCATTACAGGTGGTTTGCCTACTGTGCAGAGTGTGTTTTGTATGAACCAAGATATCACACTCTGCACAAAACCACTCTGATGGCATACATTCCTCACAACGGATGACAGCTTCTTCCAGGAGACAGTGATTGCAGGTCATCTTGACGATATTCTTAGCTATTAATAAATTGTCAACATTCTGTGGCCTCGCCTGTTGCCAACACTGTTGAAACTAATTTTGCCTTTGAGTCCAAGATGACAATGGTGGCACATCGCCAACATCTTGCTCCTTAATGGTCTCAGAGTCCCGTAGAAGGTCTTCAAGTCTCTGCATATTAAAATCTTTAAATACAGAAATATAAATACATACCATGAGGAAAACATTTCATATGAAACATACCTTATCTAGAAAAAGTCTTCAAAAGTAGCTTTTTTCTTACCAGAATCTTGGTAGCTTAGACATGGTGTTGTTATGGTGGAACTACTGCATGGAGGAGTACCATCTGTTTGGGGGGAAATGATTCAAACCCATTAAACAGATTATTTTTAGCTAATTGCCAGATTTAAAGAAATGTTACAAAAACACCAACCTTCAACAAACATGAAAAATATCCAAGCTCAATGTATTTTTGCATTATCATGTCATGTACATCCGCTTATTGGTTTTAGTTCTTAGTCCTCTGACAAAATCGATGTGCAAATATATAGAAATATGAAGTATCAACAGCATTATTAAACCAGTGGCTACTTTAAATCACATATACTGACTTTGATTACTAACTAACCATTAGAAGAACTTTTTTTCCTTCGTTTGCTGCTGGCCACACGTTGCCCATCTTGGTCTCTCTTCCACCAGGTCACTTTTGGTCGTGGTTTGTCTTCTTTTGGCGTGTTCTTTTGGCGTGTTCTTTTGGCGTCTTGAGTCTCCTTGTTGAGTTTCTTTATGGACATGGAATGTAATGAAACACAGAGGGAGAAAAAAAAATGGGCATTAACTAACTGGATTTAAATAATGACACTTTGGGTATAACAAAAACAAGAAACTTGCCTGTGTCTCCTCAACATATGCATCCCCAAGCAGAAGAAGAGCTTCTAGTTTCTTTGTTTTTTCAGTTTCTTTCGACATTGTGCTGAAATAAAAAAAGGTGTTAGTTAGGTCATAGGTGTAGCTGTAATTTAAACTAGCCTAATATTAAGTGAATTAAAGTTTAGACCAACATTAGCATTATGAGGGAAAGGTGTGATTAACATGTTGTGGTATAGGGCATTGATGTTATTCTATTAGCAATGGAGGAACAAGAGTATGTAGATCTCCTTTGAAACCCCACCCCTGGTTTTAACAATAATTCAGTTATTATGAATTCCTAATGTATAACATATCATATTCAGATGCATGTTTTTTGGTAACCTGTACCTGCTAATGCGTTTTTACTTTTGGTAAATGCACAGAATATACTGGATCATGTATCGGCTCGCGGCTAGTAATGTCTGTTTAAATATCAACGGGACAAATATCTGAGCAGATCTCAGATCGGCTCAAAGAGTGAATTTAAGCTTTAAAACCCAAAAAACTGTCAAAGAACTGAAGAACCCCCATTCTATTTACAACATGATCAACTATGTTACTATAGATTGATTTTAAACTGCAACAGCTCCGTAAAACGACAGAAGTTAGCTAAGGCTAACTCAATGATGCTAACTGAGCAGTTTACGGTTTAACTAGCAAATAATTTGCACGCGTTAGCTTGTATGTCGACACATGGTGCTGTGTAAAGTGATGCAAAAGCTGAAATCATTTAAAAAACACTGTAAATGTCTTTATTACATTACAGAAAACGGGTTTACCTCGAGGAAGTTCGTGGTGTCAAGGAGGGTTCAATGTCTTCTTCTTCTTCTTCTACTTCTTCTTCTTCTTCGTGGACCTTTCCATATCCCAGCGTGCATTGCGGCTACAACATCATCGTAGCTTGAACTACGTCTGTTTCCGGTGACTTTATTTTGAAAATCAGTTCCAGACGGATGGCTAAAAAGCCCAATATTATATACTTAAACGAATAAATAAAACAAGGACAATTGTGTGTTATTGTTGAGTAAATAACAGTGTGTTATTTAGAAAAGGATAGCAAATTCGAAGGAAAAAAAGATTAAAACAAATACAGATTTCAGTATTCTGAGGCTCTGAGCCCCATTTCTTTTCCTCACGGACAGCAAAAAAAGTCTGACATTATACGATTTAAAATAAAAATCAATAATCGTGGCTTGATATTGAGTAATAACATGTTTTTATGGACCACACAGCTTCCGGTCTTCTCAGACCCGACCGTATCCATTTGCGTCTCATATGCACGCAAAACTCGGACTCAGGATTCAATGGGAATAGTTGGCGTATGATAGGCACGCAAAATGGGACTTCAGCGTATCTATTGCACGCACTTTCCAATGTGTAAAGTCGTGTCATTTGTACACAGACTGAAGAGAGTGAGTCAGCGTATCTATTGCAAGCATTTTTCAATGTGTAAAGTCGTGTCATTTGTATGCAGACTGAAGAGAGTGGGTTGAATGAAATCGGGAGTCTCCCGCGAAAATCGGGAGGGTTGGCAAGTATGCCTGAAGGACACAACTCTCTCACCGTTTTCTCCGAGGGGCAAGAAGAAAATGAAAAGCTGATATGACATTAAAGACCAATAAAAGACATTCACTAAGAAACTACTCTTTTATTGTGAACACAAAGATCTGCACACTGAACAGTGTGTAGTCAAACAGGACCATCATTTGTTTGTGACAGGTGTGTCCAGTATAGGCTCACAGATGCAGTTAGGTGGTTTCTTCATCAGGCCTGGTCTTCCTCCATCAGGTCACGTCCTCCTCCATCAGGCCTGGTCTTCCTCCACCAGGTCACGTCCTCCTCCATCAGGCCTGGTCCTCCTCCCAGAGAAAGACCGCTCCACCTCAGTCCTCTCCAGCCAAACCCAACAGACAGGACATCCGTCACACTGAGGTTTCTCCCAAAGTCTCTGCAGCTCTCTGGACGCCACGCTGTCTCAATTGATCCACACTGTGAATATGAGAGGGGAACATGTGTGAAATAAATGCTTTAGTTTAGACAATACGAAATATGAAGTTAACTGTAAGGAGTGGCTCAGTTTTTTAAAAATAAACAATTCTATTACTATATTTCAATATCTCACGTATGAAAGTTTAATTTAAAAGAAGAAGAGGCACCTAAAATGAAGATTGTTATTTCAATAGATTTAGTTTATTTTGTCTTTTTAATTGTTCAAAGTAAAGTAGATAGAACTGCTACTTAAGAGTTTTAATACAGTCTGGTTGTGGAGGAGGCACACAGGTAAGCGCACTAACTAGCTACCATCACATGTAACTAAGCTTGACTTGAATTTATCAAAAGTATAATTAAAGCTGACCTACCATGCAAAATGCACTTTTGTACGTCTTTTATACATGAATATGTGTCCCTGGTGTTCCAGGGAACTCACCAAGTGTCAGAAAACACAACCCTCTCTATTTTCCTCCATACCCAAATCTCTTAAAAAGGGGCTGCAACGGATCTGATACAGACTGATCCAGATTTGAACACTTCTATGACGTCACAGAAGTGGCGCTACGGCTATTGGGCCAACTCCACCAATCAGGAGGAGACAGCCACGGACATTGCCGTTCGAAAGCGCTGGAGACGCTGTAGTACATATGCCAGGCCTGTAGATGGTGCTGTTCTCACAGAATCAGCCCATGAAAAGACAGTGTTAAATTGAGCGAAATGAGGAATGGCTAAAATGCATGATCTGTTTGGTATTTTGAAAAATAAAAAGTATAAATATGCCTTATATTGGTATGGTCCTACACTACATTATTCAAATATAGCATGATAGGTCCACTTTAAGTAAGAGCAACAAATCTATAACTAAAATCATGCACATGTTTGAATCTTTGTATATATAATAATATATAAACTATAATATTTACACTTACCCATGTCCAAATGGATCCTTGTTGTTGTCTTTGTATTCTTCTTCTTCAGAAGAGTCGAAGACTTCAGGTTTTGAGGCTCTATCTTCACTGCTGCTAGCGAAAAAAATCTCTCGCGAAATCGGCAACTGTTTTTTTTTTAGCCATTTTCTCTGTCTCTCTCTCTCTCCTCACAGACGTAAACTGATGGGAGACACGTAGTTTATGTTTTTTTTACATGGTGGGTAGGTCCTTAGTGATTTCTCGATGTCCATTGGTCATTTCAGACCATGATGGCTGCCGGCCGAGATTTCCTTGACGGACACACGAATCCACCAATCCCACACAGTGTAAAGTCAAGCTGCTTTGAGCGGCAATATTGGCTGCTGTGCCCTGGGTACAGTCTCACAGGAGATACTCTTGGAAAGCTACTCTTCCAGCGATTCCGCAGATATCTGAATCATATTTCTACTCCTTACAATCGAAAATCTGGAATTAAATAAGTAAATAAATGTGCACTTGGACGCGCCGGCGCGTCCACCGACTCCAGAGGGTTAAGCAACGTAAAACGTGCAGACCGGGAGCAACAGACGTAGGTTAGCCGGCTAGCATCACAGAACAGCACTGTTACAGCATGTTAGCTTAGCTTGGTAGCCTCAGCTAGCTCTGGAACTTCCAGCTCGGTGGCAGCAGGTCCCGCCCCTTTGCCCTTATTTGGAGCAGTCAGGAGTTAGACTCTGACGTCACTGTCGAGCCGTTAGTGGCGGACACCGCCTACTTTAGGCTTCTCTGCAGAATCCTATGGGTGACGTCACGGACACTACGTCCATTTATATATACAGTCTATGGAACACACACACACGCCGGAGATGGCGGAGAGAACTAAGCGCTCTAAGGTGTGGTTAAATGTTACCCGTCTTATAGCACCTATGTTCAGTTTTTAGCTATGGTGTTATAAAGCTTAAAACAGTATAAATCTAATGAAATGTAACATTTGAACACATGAACATGTGACATGTTGTGTGGGGTGCTACAGGGTCAAAGGTGTGTGTGCTCATTGGAGCAGCTATATGCTGGATGATTGATTGCTACTGTTTTACTGTTGGGGGTTGTAGGTGATGTAACTTCTCGTTTGATTGTTGTACAATGAAATAATAACTGATCAAGTATATCTGTGAGGTGCAAGATATAGTGAAAGCATCTGTTATAGAAATTGTGGGATCAAATGTATTTAACATTGTTGGCTGTAAACTGTATTCTGAAAATGCCATGTCATGTCATGTGGTTTGATTGATTGGGTTAAATCCCCTGGAAGTGGCAACAGATGTTTTGCAAGGGGGTCTTATGACACTACAGGAAGGAAGTGTTAGATAAGGTATTAACCTGTTGTTCTGAGTAGGAATTTTACAGGGCAAAGGGGGGTCTCAGCTAACCTAATCAACTGTTGTAATGTAATTAAGTTTTGATGAGAGAGACTGTTTTACTCAGGAACAGGACGTGACCTTTGGGAGAGACGTCACGCTGGCACACACACACACTGTAAAGAAAGAAGGGAGGAGCATCCTCCCTGCATATGTATAAATACTGGGGACATTTCAATGTTAAGTCACTCTTGTTCTGACATGCTGTAGTGATACGTATGGCGGTAGAGCGGGAGTCCGGAGTACTTTGTGTATTTTGTATGTATTTCTGTATTGTTGTTTTTACCAGTAAACTCAGCTTGTTGCTTATCCCAGACCCCGGTGTTCGAGTTCTTTCCTTCAAAAGGCTACCCATCAAACGATCGGCGCGGAGCAGATTAAAACCTTCAACCATCCACTAGGTTTGGTGACCCTGAGAGGATGGGTAGAAGCATAGAAGGAACACCGACAGAAAGCGGACGAACGGTCCAGGGAAGACATCTCGAATATCTCTGACAACTAAAACCAGGGCCCTACAAACTAAAAGGTGAGCAGATACCTGTTATTAGCAAAAATCTGTGATTGGCTATATAACCCAAATTTTAGAGTTGTCAGGGAATTCTCAGTGTCATAGTCAGATGGTAAAGGAATACAATACAGAATTATTATATAAGCTTAAGTGAAGAACGAGGGGTGTAAGAAGACGGTGAAAGGCCCCGTAGGTCGGTTTAGGACCATACGGCAAACTCGTTGTATAGAAGTTCATGGTTTTCTAAAGACTCCATCGGAACTAGGTAAAGAATAACACCGGACAGTCTCAAGAAGGAGCTGCAGGGGTGATTATTGTAAAGAATAACACCGGACAGTCTCTAGAAGGAGCTGCAGGGGTGATTATTGTAAAGGATAACACTGGACAGTCTCAAGAAGGAGCTGCAGGGGTGTTATGTCAGACCATGGTGAGTTAGAGACTCAGTATAAAGCGCTAAATGTTTTGGTATACCATAGTTTGTTAACTGTTATGTTTGATGTGTTAAACCGGTGTAGTCTGGTTTAATAAAGTATATTGTGTGGAGTTTTTTAGCCAAAAAGTATATTTTTTTGCGATGTTCTAAGCCGAAAAGATTGTGTACAAGATTGGTATGAGATCAGCTTTTAAGGTCAGCATCTATAGAATTTAGAGCTAAAGATAAATGAAGATTGTGTTGTTTTGTATTGTCAAGCAGTGTGGGTTTTCTAAACTATAAAGTACCCACACGCATGTGTTTTCTTTGTCACAGTTCATTTTAAAGTCAGCCACCTCATGGCTAGATCTCATCTCTGAGAGTCCATTGTGTTAATGATAAGAAATCCTTTTGTTCTTCAGGCCACATGTTAAGTTTGATCAGAATCCAATTTATTTGACCCCATGAGGTCAAGAGTCATTCTATTAGATCACAATCTTGTGAAGGAGAAATCATTGTTCTTTGGTCACATTGTGAATTAGAAAAGAGTTCATTTTACTAAATCAGTTTATCTATAAATATTGTATTGAAACTCAAGAATCCGTAGAGTGTAAATACATTGAGATCAGTAAAGTTATAAAGCGCTAAGAACTGTTTAGAAAGCGCTATATAGACACATGTTTACACTTAAACTGTTTACATATCATAGACAAGGAATTTAGAAAATAAATAAATGTTCACCAAAAGTAATAAGTATAATGAAAAGTAGACATGGGCCTACACTTGAGTCAATTTACATTACTGTGGTCTGATTGGTGTACTCTGCAGGTTTACTATTGTTCTAAGAAACAGTGGGATTTAGAATATTGGAGACAATATGGAGATGTTCTTTCGTAGTGTGTGAAATATGTGATGCTTGAAACATGTAGGTATTCCAATTTATAGGAGAAAATGTTTTCCTGAGAGTTATGTTGGGTAAATATGTAGCAATGGTTGAAGTAATTATTGGAAGGAGTTTGTGTAATATCATTAGTAGACATTAATTGTGTTGTTTAGATGACATTTGACAACTAAGACAGATAGTATGATTAGAAAAGACAGAGTGGAAAGGGTTGGATTTATTTAACCTCAGTGTGCTAGACTTCCTATAGGCAATGCGTCCCGAGACCTGGACTCCCCCTCTGAGTCAGAAAAGGCTACGACCCTGACCCTCCAAGCAGACAAAATACCTAACCCAACAGGAGACTCCTCCTTCTCCATCGGACAGACAGAGAACCAGAGCTGAACCAACAACAACAAGACTGCATCCAGAACTGCATCCAGAACAATCTCCACCTGAGACATCCAGAACAAAACTTTATGCTGACATACAGAGAGATACTCTCATCAGTCCCTCAGACGGGGCATGAATTTCCAAGCTGAGCCACGAGATTTGGCAAGAGCAAAGTGTGAGACGTGAGAGCAGACAGTACAAGAACAGTGGCAGGATGGGGGCTGCAGATGTGACTGGGCAGATGGCTGCATACAAGAGTTATAGCGGATGGATTCAAGAGCTGATGGAAAAAGGGGGAGGAGTCAGAATCAGAGGAGTTGGTTGAACAGAATGTGAGGAGGCGGGGTCACGGCTTGAGAAAACCAGGGGAGGAGAAAAGGAGAACGGGAATGAGTGAGTTTACACATAAACACACCTATTCACAAAACGCACATAAAAGACACCACAATTAAAGAACTTGAATAGACTTGATAAATACGTAAAGACAGAAAGATTTATTAACCATGAATTAATCAATTGGTAAATTAAAATAGCAGTAAAGAGGAAAATATTCAAGTAAAATGAGAAAATCATCCTAAAACACACTGAGGGATAAAGGGGGAGACATGATGGAAAAATTCACTACACTTTAAGCAGTGGGTGTTTTGGAGTTAGGAGTAGAACCATATTCTTCAATCTTTTCATCATGTTATTCTTTTAGAGATTTGTATTCATGTGTGAATACAGTAGTGATCTCATTTGTTAGGGCTAGTGCCAAGCCAAATATAGTATTCCAATCTAAAGTATTGATTTCACCATTGTGGCATAGTTATTACCATAGGAGGGCTTTAAGATGGAAATAAATGACTTCTGTTTTTGAATCCTTGATAAAGTAGGGACTAATTGTTGCATGTTCGGGCACCCAGGGTTCCACACACTGCTAAAGAGTTTAACATTGTTTGTTTTTTAAGTGGACCAGAATTGAAGATAAATGAGTATAATGAGCTATGAAATGCATAGCAGAGCTACACAGATCCTAGTAATGGTTTGACTCAAGATAATAGTTATCTACACAAGTAACCTGAAATAGGTCTATTAGACATTTTAATACTAATTAGGTGTAAATTAATTACAGTAGTAGTAAGGCAAGGCAAGGCAATTTTATTTATATAGCACTTTTCAGCACGTGGCAATTCAAAGTGCTTTACAGATTAAGAGCAAAAGACATTTAAGAACAAATACAGCATAAAATGGCAATTAAAATCAGTCATTACAAAGAAAAGCTAATAAAATAAACATTAAAATAAAAGATACATGGATAAAAGTTACAGTGCAGTCTAAGATATGAATAGTTCAATTAAAAGCAGCGACAAAAAGAAAAGTCTTCAGCCTGGATTTAAAAGTAGTACGAGTTGCAGCGGACCTGCAGGTTTCTGGGAGTTTGTTCCAGATATTTGGAGCATAGTAACTGAACGCTGCTTTACCATGTTTAGTTCTGACTCTGGGGACAGAAAGCTGACCAGTCCCTGAAGACCTGAGAGATCTGGATGGTTCATAATTTAGCAGGAGATCAGAAATGTATTTTGGGCCTAAACCATTCAGTGCTTTATAAACCAGCAGCAGTATTTTGAAATCAATTCTTTGACACAGAGGAAGCCAGTGTAAAGACTTCAGAACAGGAGTGATGTGATCCACTTTCTTAGTGTTTGTGAGGACTCGAGCAGCAGCGTTCTGAATCAACTGAAGCTTTCTAATAGATTTTTTAGTGAGACCTGTGAAGACACCATTGCAGTAGTCGAGTCTACTGAAGATAAAAGCATGGACAAGTTTTTCCAAATCCTGCTGTGACAATAGTCTTTTAATCCTAGATATGTTCTTTAGGTGATAGTATGCTGATTTCGTAACTGTTTTAATGTGACTGTTGAAACTCAGGTCAGAGTCCATGACTACACCTAGATTTCTGGCTTTATCTGTTGTTTTGAACATTGCAGACTGAAGCTCACCGCTAACTTTTATACGTTCTGCCTTGGCTCCAAAAACCATTACCTCTTTGTTTAGTTGGAGAAAGTTCTGACACATCCAGTCATTGATTTGTTCAATGCACTTACTCAGTGTTTGAATTGGATCATAGTCTCCTGGTGAAATGGTTACGTAGTAGTACTCTAAGGAAGTGAGTTTTGTACCAAGTTTCAGGAAAGGTGGGGGGCAGAAGTCCCAATGAAAAGTTAGAACCATCTTGAAAATCATAGTTGAAATCGTGAATGAATAAGGAATGGCCCTCCGCATATGACGTATTTTGTAAAGACTCTGCAGAGCACGACATGGCCAAAAGACCGAGACCAAATGACCTTTGACCCTGACTGACAGTGTGACAAAAGCACTGTCAATGACTGACTCTGGGGTGTACCTGACCAAACCAGACAGTGTGAGTGTGAATGAATGCCGGCATGTGATAAATGTAACTGCATGATTCTATATTTTATTCCCACAGGAGTTGGCGGTTTGCAAATGTAAAACTCAAACTAAAATCTGAAGATTCTGTTTCTTTTAGGACTGAAGGACGGAGAGAAACACTTATTTTCACTGAAGTGTTTACTTTGAAAATGATAATAATGGATATCTACCTGAAAGTTTTTTTCCCCTCCCCATTACAGGATTGTGTTACACATGAGTTAATGTGTAAAAAGGGGGAGTGTGTGTGTAATGTATAATGTCAACATGGCTGTACAATTCACAACTTCAAATTTTCTTTTAGGGATTGAAAGAAACCTTCCGCCCAAACTTGGAAGTTCAATCTGACCATTGATAGATAGTTTTAGAATTAACCTGCTCCATATCTGGGGATAAGATACTGTTTGGTGAATGTTGACATATTTCTAATATTGATTGAGTTATAACAGGTAACACAGATGCAGAATCAGTGGCCAAGGGGCTACTGTGAGAGATGTAATTCCAGAATGGAATACCGAAGAAGTTGACCTGTGATAATGAAATCATTTTGTAATATTTCAACAGATATTAGAGTACCTGAGGTTTGAAATGTAGAAAGAACATATTACAGTTAAGCTAAAACATAGTAATGTAATGAGACAGAATTGTATTCAGACAACATCTTGTAACTAGACTGGTAAGGAATTAAAAGTAAAAGCCATAGACTTTATTGTTTAGGTCATTATGGGGATATACGTTTAATTTAAATTCATAATAGAAAGACATTTGATGACAGCCCAGGATCCCTGAGCGTAGGAAAGGAAGTAGAGGAAACCTTATTACCAGCAACTTAGGGGCTTGGTATCAGACTTTTCCACACAGGTTGCTGACGCCAAAGGGGGACCCGAGAAGCACGAGACCAACACAGCGGAGTTCGTCTGGCTGAAGGTCATCAGACCCAAGTGGCTCAACCCCAGGTTCTCCGGCCCATACAGAGTGACTCAGAGGACCTCCCATGCAGTCCGCCTCGAAGGAAAGGGGGACAACTGGTACCACTGGAGGCAGTGTGCGGCGGGGAAACCACCTGGAAGGACCTAGACGACATCAGGACCCTGGACGACATCAGGACGGACGTGGCCCTCGCAGAGCAGACAACTCGGAAGCAGCCATCAGCGGACCGGAGGAGAAGGACCGAGGACATCCCTACAGCAGACGGCCCAGAAGCCGCCGTCAGCGGGCTGGGGGACAACGACAGAGGACTTCACGGAAAAGCAGAGGAATCTACTTCTCTCTGATCAGTTTCACCATTGAAGGGAAAAGCCGCATCTCCCCCTCCCTATCAGAACCCCTTGTTGGCGTATTCCTTTGAGGGGGAGGAGGACCCTGATGATTCACCACATAAGGATACTGCTAGTTCCTTCACTGCCATGGAAAGTTGTGTTCTGTTCCCATGAAGGTTTCAAGTACTCTAGGTCTCAGTTTCTGATAGATCTATACAATGACGAAGGACGGACACAGTGACAAAGAAGGACAGTGATTATTTAATTTAATTTTATAAATTGATCTCTTGATTGTGAGATCAAAAGGGGGAATTATAGCACCTATGTTCAGTTTTTAGCTATGGTGTTATAAAGCTTAAAACAGTATACATCTAATGAAATGTAACATTTGAACACATGAACATGTGACATGTTGTGTGGGGTGCTACAGGGTCAAAGGTGTGTGTGCTCATTGGAGCAGCTATATGCTGGATGATTGATTGCTACTGTTTTACTGTTGGGGGTTGTAGGTGATGTAACTTCTCATTGTTTGATTGTTGTACAACGAAATAATAACTGATCAAGTATATCTGTGAGGTGCAAGATATAGTGAAAGCATCTGTTATAGAAATTGTGAGATCAAATGTATTTAACATTGTTGGCTGTAAACTGTATTCTGAAAATGCCATGTCATGTCATGTGGTTTGATTGATTGGGTTAAATCCCCTGGAAGTGGCAACAGATGTTTTGCAAGGGGGTCTTATGACACTACAGGAAGGAAGTGTTAGATAAGGTATTAACCTGTTGTTCTGAGTAGGAATTTTACAGGGCAAAGGGGGGTCTCAGCTAACCTAATCAACTGTTGTAATGTAATTAAGTTTTGATGAGAGAGACTGTTTTACTCAGGAACAGGACGTGACCTTTGGGAGAGACGTCACGCTGGCACACACACACACTGTAAAGAAAGAAGGGAGGAGCATCCTCCCTGCATATGTATAAATACTGGGGACATTTCAATGTTAAGTCACTCTTGTTCTGACATGCTGTAGTGATACGTATGGCGGTAGAGCGGGAGTCCGGAGTACTCTGTGCTCTGTATTTTGTATGTATTTCTGTATTGTTGTTTTTACCAGTAAACTCAGCTTGTTGCTTATCCCAGACCCCGGTGTTCGAGTTCTTTCCTTCAAACGATCGGCGCGGAGCAGATTAAAACCTTCAACCATCCACTAGGTGGTGCTCCAACAGTCTCGATGTGGACTATGCTCATTGCCAAAAGTGCAATAAGAGTTTAGCATTTAAGGGCGGTAACACGAGCAACTTGTCTAAACATTTAGCAAAAGTGCACCACATTCAGACGGAGAAATGCACTGTCTTCGACTGTCTTTCTAGCCCCATCCACGAGTAACATTTCCACGTCAGGTATGTTATGTATGCCTTAATCTTCCTCCAGAATAACCGTTAGGCCTTTTGCAGCATACCTGTATGCCCCACCTGTGTTGCTCTGTACCACTGTATTTTTGCAGTGAATACTTGTTTTTTACAGTTCTGTAAATTCAAATTATTTACAATTTGTTTTGTTAATATAGAACCGATGAGAGTACCGTTAAAGGACCGGATCGATAAGCAGTATCGATAAAAGTAGTAGTAACGTTAAAACCTTAACGATACCCATCCCTACTCTATGTCAGGCTGATCAGGGGCCTCATTTATAAAGGGATATACGCTCAAAAAATTGCGTCCGGCAGTTTCTACGCAATGTTTGCGATTTATAAAATACTAACTTGACGGGAAAACGTGCGGTCATCCACGCAAACTCTAACCCATGCGTACGCACTAAGCACAAACACGGGAGAGACGAGATACTGCGACACCGTTGGCAGAAGGAAGAATGGAGAGAAATATGTGGAAATAATACCATAAATAAAATGTTACGTCTCATTTATCATATAGGAAGAATTTATTTTCACAAATTGATTAAAGCCAATCTTAAAATGATCTAACAAACACCTGTTTGAGACTCCTCAGTGCACACAAACACATAACTTGGAGAAATAAATAAATACGGATATGCTATTTAAAACCACCTCGAATATGTTGTGTTAATGTTATAAAATGTTTTCTCATAAATGATGCGGTAAGCAGGAGGACAGAATTACGTCTAAACTGACGCCGTTTTGCATTTCTATTGGTTGTAGGTACGAGCATGGTTATATGTTTAATACATGTTTAATCGTGTTTTATGCCGTTTGCCAAGACTTGATAAGTCGCTCGTAAAACACAGCAGGTATGGAAACTAAGAGCACCATATGTGGTAAATTGTACAGCTAATATAACACAACACATTAGTTGTATTTCCTTTAACTGGTGGATATAGAGTTGCTGCTATCTTCTTCATGCAGTCAGTCAAAATGAATGAATGAATGGGCGTTTCTTTGACTATTTATAGGCAAATATGGGCGTTACGTGAAGCCCGCAAAAGCTGCACCGCATTTCGAGTCGGTTGTGATTTATAAATGGAAACAGGCGTAGGAAGTGCCATACGCACTTTCCTCGCCGGTACGCAATGTTTGGTGAATCGGAAAGTGGCGGAAAATGTATGGACCTATTTTTCGGATTTCTACTACGTAAGCAACCTTCTCACGTCAATCCTACGCACGGCGTTATACATGAGGCCCCAGGTCCGAGCTCTTTTACTCTCAGCTTTCCCTCCTGTGTCCTCCTCTCAAAGTGTATTTATTTAACCTGTTAAGCCCTGGGGCCTCATTTATAAATGGTGCGTATGCACAAAAGATGGCGTACGTCAGTTTCTACTCACTGTTTGCGAATTCTAAAAAACGAACTTGATGGGAAAATGTGCGGTATATGTGTATATATTAGGGATGTAACGATATATCGAATATCGCGATATCGCGGTAAATAGATGTCTCAATACTGTCGTGAGACTGTCAAAATATACCGCGATTTATCTTTTTTTTTTTTATATTATTTATTTATTTTTAATACTTTTTTTTTAAACCTTTATTTAACCAGATGGTCCCATTGAGATCATCGATCTCTTTTTCAAGGGAGACCTGTCCAACATGGCAACAAGTAGGTTACAAAATGAACATAAAACAACAGATAACACAAAAGGACATCGTATTTACAGGGCTACATGTACATACCTAGAGACATAGACAAGTACCAACAGTATATTTATATCTCGCCCTGTCAATAAGCCTCACCTTCTTGGCAACAACTGTATTGTTTTTGATGTGGTGGAGAGACAATGCACAGTTTTACCCACTGCTGTCACCCATGGCCAAAGCATATCTCTCTGTCCCAGCAACATCAGTACCAAGCAAGAGAGTTTATTTAGAGATATTCCTAAAAGATAACCTTGATAATGCTGAGTGAGTGAGTTAGTGAGTTAGAGTTGAGTTACTTGAAAAACTAAAGTGAAACTTGATTTATTCTATTGCAGGGTCTGATTATTATATTGTTGACACTTTAAAATACTACTATCCTACTAAAATGCGGTACAAATCAGATGTATTGTTTAATAAAGAAAAACACATTTTTTTAAAAATGTGTTCCCCTTTATTTTTCAATAACGCGATAAATATCGTACCGTGGACTTTTCATCGCGATATTATCGTACCGTGAGTTTTTGGTATCGTTAAATCCCTAGATGCCATTGCTCCAACTAAGATAAAGGAAGTGACTGGCAAGAAAATATCTCCATGGAGAAATGCCATGACCGTGAAAACAGAAACAAGAGAGTGTCGAAAATCGCAGGTGGCGAAAAACAAATCTCCAGGTTCATTTTGAAATCTATAAAGAGAGACTTGGTTTTTATAATTTGGAATTGAAAATTGCACGAAAGTCTTTCTTCTCTGACATCATTGCCAAAAACAAAAACAACGCACGTGCCTTGTTTGCTACCGTCGACTGACTAATAAACCCCCTAGCCTCTGAATTTCTATCCACCAGGGCCTGCAATGAATTTGCCTCCTTCTTCACTGACACAATTTAGAAAATTGCTGTCTTGATATTATTCCAAAAGGATTTTTCAAAAATGTTTTTCATTGCATGGCCTCAGATCTACTTCATATAGTAAACAAATCTCTTCACTCAGGTGTTTTTCCACAGGCCCTAAAAACGGCAGTCATTAAACCGCTCTTAAAGAATAATCTAGATGCTTCAGTAATGAACAATTACAGGCCCATATCAAACCTCCCATTTCTAGGTAAAATCAAGTCGTTTTTCAACAGTTGAGATGACTGAAATTGAAAATGACTCGGTTAATAATTTTGCAACGATGTCATCACTATCACTGACATGAGCCATCATGAACAAACTTATGCTAATCATAAATCTATCGATCATAAATCTATCGATCATAAATCTATCGATTAGATTTATGATTCGAAAAATTATAAAAGTAGGGTAGAGATGTGGATATTATCCGGCTGAACAAAACGTGCATTTATCTAACAGGTTCGTTTTCCACAGACCTTATTTCGAGCTATTTTCCAAAACCCTATGGAGAAATCCCATTGCTTTTTTGTCGAGGAAACCCAAGCGCAGCTCACTTCCGGGTTTTAGGACGCGTCACTGCACCACTATAACACACATACATAAACTTCACAGCGGGCGGAACTTGTCATAAAGGCCGCGAAAATAAAGCCCACCCATTTAGAGGGAAGATATGATTGGTCAAATTGGACTGTCATTTGACATTATTCTCTCATTGAGTTACTATAGCGGACCCTATGTGAATTTACAGCAGGACAGTAACTCGCAGAGAGGGCCAGACGAGCTTCTTTCATTTAACCCTTCACATTCCAACAGAAACTGAACAGGCAGATTCAATGGATTTATTTCTTTGGAAATGTTAAATACAATTAAATCAAATTATTTTTGGTAAAACTAATGAAAAATATAACTAAAACAATATTTAAAAAATATATATTTAAACTTTTTTTTTTATGTTTTCAAATATTATCTTTTCGAATATTCTAGGTCAGTCCGTCTGGGCATTTTTTTGCTAAACCTCTCTAAAAATGTCAAATTTCAATAGTCTTGCCTCAATCTTGATACAGGGTACTTATTATATGTTATACTTTGGATTCCTAAAGCTTTTAGTCTACCATACCATCATTCAAGGGTGGTTTTCACTATAAGTAATGTTTTTTTTTTACTATGTTCCATCTGAATTTACTCTGACACAGAAATATCTATATTGATTCTGACACTTCTACATCCAACTCACAGATGTAACCTTGCTTTGATAAAAATAAATTATTCATATAACCCTTTTAGAAGTTAAGTTATAGTCATTTGTTTTGGGCTTAGCATTTTCGAGCCTGAAACCTGAAATACAGGCTCAGGGCTTAACAGGTTAAAGATCGCACAATTAATGTCAATATTAAACCCCCCTGTGGCTGTGTATATACAATTTCATTACCCCAATCTTTGACCCATAGATTGGGCAGTGTTGGGACTAACGCGTTACAAACTAACGCGTTACTGTAACGCAACTACCTTTTGCGGTAACTAATAACATTACTAGTTACCTATTCCCATTCAGTACATTATGTGATCCAACTGAACCGAATCTCCCTGCGGATGTAATTTACAGGTGAATACAGTGATGTCCTCTCACAGTACCATGGAAAAGTGAAAGTGACCAGAGAGGAGTGATGATTGGTTAACGCGGGGTAACATTTCAGGGTAAGCCAATCAGAGACAGAGTTGGGCGGGTCTTGCCTTATGGGGAAAATACACAGACACACAAACACTTGCTAACACACACACATACACGGCAACGCCCACCACCAGCACACACACACACTATGGCAGGTGCAAGTATCAGCGAGAGAAGCAGCGCATTTACAACTTGGAGATATAACCACTATTTTCAATTTGTGGGGATAAAGGACGCAAAAAATGTAAGGTCAAATGTAAACTGTGTGCAGGACAGAAAGCATTGTCCACATCGAATAACAGCAATGCCAATCTCCTGAAGCACCTAACTAATGTCCATGTGGGGAGTTGTCTTTTCTCTTACTGTGCCACAGAACAACACAAAAACTTGTATTTGTATTGTTATTTTTTTTTAAAGTAAAGTACAGTAACTTGTTACTAGTTACTTTTATAATTTAGTAACTAATAAAGTAACTAGTTACTTATTTGAGAGCAGTAACTATAACTATTACTAGTTACTTTTTTTAAGTAACTTGCCCAACACTGCTGATGAGCTACATTGCTCGGCAGAATTATTATTATTTATAAATGAAATAAAGATGGTTTGGTTTCTGTGTTTATTGTATGAAACATTACCAGGTATATTTAGTAACCATTATTAAAGAAATAAGCAACATAATAATAATGGTATCTCTTAGAACATGATCTCCCTCAATGGCTACTTTATCCTTCTAGCATCAGTTTGTGCTTTGTGTTAAAACTAATTTCATAGTAATTCAGCCCCAGCCTATTTTTATACACAGCATAAACATAAAACAAGTGGGATATTACAGAAGTTCATTTTACAGATGGGTCTGATATGAAGTGGTAAATTACTGCCAGTTGTGCATCTCAGTTAATCAACTCACGGCCTAACAAGTAAATTGAGAGGCTGAGGGAGAGTAACAGTGTTTGTTCTGTGGAATGAAAGCTAGATTGCTCCCAAGTGCCACATAAATCAGTTATTACGGGTTTAAACAGTCTATTCAACCACAACACAAATAAATAAAACAGAGTTGTTTATGAAAGATATTCCCATTGAGGTGTTTTTGTAATTTCCAATGCTCTGAGCCCCACACATTACATGTTATACATTTTGCTGAAGTGTAGCCAGAAGTCTCATTGGCAGATATCTGAAAACCTAGGCATGTGAAAATGAAACCATTTGCCTGTATGAATGTTTTTGTATCCTTACCGTCAAATTTACAACATCAGCACCCAGCAATTAAATGTTCCAGTAATGCTTTGGAATACATTAGCATACATGATGTTCATTGTGTTGGATTAACAAATTCACCCGAGGGTTTTGTCTGTGCAACGTGGAATTTAGCTGTCAACATTTTGATTTGTTTAGGAACAGGAAGTAACAACAAATGTGGAAAATGCATGGATGTATAAAAATGGTTACAGTGTCAGAGGCGGGGCCCTGTTCCAGTGGCGGCCGGCCCATAGGGGTGCTAGGGGCGTCCTCCCACCTTTTCCCAAATAAATTTTTTTAGTGAACAAGGTACATATTATATAGTTTGTGTCAGTTAAATGTATAATCTATGATATAATATTGATAACAATTGTTTTACGATGTCGAAAGTTACTGATAAGTCACGTTTTTCTGCTTGGGGCGCAGAAATCTTTGCCCATTGACTCTCGTTATAAGTGGTGCATGCACAGTCCATACCTCTTCAATACAACAGATAGGAGCAGCTCGGGGCGCACCAAACTGTGCCCAAAGCAGCTGTTGACACCGCCAACAACTAGGGGGCAGCAGGAGTGCCAGAGTGAGTGATTGAAGCTTGAGTGAGAGAGAGTTAGATGGAGACGTAGAGTGTAAACAAAACTAGATAGCGAATATGGAGAAGGACAATTATGTTTGATCACTTATGCCCCTTTTCCACCAAACCGGTTCCAGAGCCGGTTCGGGGCTAAAGCCTGATTTAGCTCTGGTCCTTCCTGTTTCCACCGCAGCGGAGCCGACTCCAAACACCAAAAACAGATTCTTAGCTGGCCCCACTCGGCTGCCCTGCAAGAACCAAGAACCAATACTTCACGCTTACGTTAAGAGGGGGGCGAGATTAACCTGAGCAATAAGAGTTAATGGCGAGTATGGCAAATAAAAGTTGTAACAAGCAGTAGCGCTGAGCAAAGTGATTAGAACGTGATCACACACTTGTAAAAAATAACACATTTTATAAAGTCAGGCAACACTAACCACACTGTAAAAAATGGCTGTGAAATCCACAGTTATTTACAGTGTTTGTGCACAGTAAATTACTGTATATCATTTTAGAGTATAATAACGTGTTTCCAACCAAAAATCACAGCAACTCTGGAATTACTGTAGAAATAGCAGTAGTAACGTAACGTCCCAACTGTATACAATCACAGTAACCAAAAATGTAATGTATAAAATCACAGTAACCAACAATGTACTGTAGAAGATCACAGTAACCAACAATGTACTGTAAATAATCACAGTAACCAACAATGTACTGTAGAAGATCACAGTAACCAACAATGTACTGTAGAAGATCACAGTAACCAAAAAAGAAAGAACCAACCAAAAAAACCCATTTATAGCTAAAATATCTTAAATAAACCAACATATTTTTCTTAATATATATAATCTTGATGCAGTGTAATTACTAGTTTGGCTATACGCCGTAAGGGGGTGAAAAGTTAGAACGATTCTAAGGGCCCGTGACTGACAGGGGCCCAAACCGTTTTAGAACATTAAGAAAAAAAATGTTAAGTAACCAATGTGATATATTTTCATGGGGCCCCTGTATATTTGTAAGACCCTATGTCTTTGCAAACCGGAAGAACTACAAATGTGGTTCTGATTTATACAAAGAATGTTTCTTGGCATTGCACCTTAAAAATGCAACACAGAGGAATAAAAATAGACAAAAGTAAGGTAATAATCATCATTTTTATTATTATTGTGGCGGCTCGAAAGTAGACGAGAATAGTTGATTGCAGCTGGGGGAGGTCTCAAAAAGCTTGCCTGAAGTCGGACAGCTCGGAGTCGGCTTGACTCGGTTTGCAATGGCGGAATTTGCGTTGGCGTTCTTCGTTGCAAATGAACAATTATTATATCACTACAAATGAATGACTCAATTGTCTGTTCATTTTAAAACAAATCAATACAAGGGGGGTTGAATACATGTAAAAGACAGAACCACTAAAAACTACTCCCGTCAGTAAAACTACTTCCGTCAGTGGTCTTGACCAGTTTGCATTTATAAAGAATGCACAAATGTGTTTAATCGTTAATGTCAGATATGTACTAAGTAAATACATTTGTTCCTGCTCAAGATTAGATTCAACTTTATTGTTAATGCACAGATTACAGGTACTGAGACAGGAGTGCAAAAAGCAGTAAAGTGAAAAGTAATCTACAGAATAAAATGTAGAATTAATTGAATGATGAATAAACAGTGAGGGGTATGAACAACAGGACACAGGAGTGATTTAAATATACTGTTTTTTTTTATTTACCCAAAAGTCCACAGAAAACATCCTAAATCAATAATTTCTGATAACTAGGCCTATACAAGAGGTCAACAGAAAATACCTCAAAGAAACATGGCATCAACTTAACAGGTGTTAACTCAACAAACTGACCTTCTACAATGAAAAACCAAGGAACCTATATAGTGGCTTGGCCAAACCAAGTTGAAACCAAGGGATAATTAATAGTAACAGAAAACACAAAGGACACTGACAAAACCCAAATCCCCCCTTTAACATGGAAGCAGGTGGTTTGTCCCAATCTGTCCCAATTGGCTCCTTGCAGTATTTATGAGTCGTTAGGCCACGCCCTTTGCTGAACCAGGAAGTAAACTCCCCCAATGGACTTGGGTTGCAGTCGAATAGTTTGAAAATCAGCTCCTAAGTTCTAACCCTATCGTCTATTCCTTGACCTCTGAGTGAAACGTCACAGGGTTAAGGGATAGTGCATAGGAGAATTCTAAAGGATTTAGGAGAAGAGACTGCAGTACTTTAGAGAATCCGACTGCACTTTCACTATCCGACGTGTTTATGATGCGCCAGCGGACGTCCTTTTGTGCGTCTGCTGCTGTGGGGAAACCATGGAAACCACAGTTTTCTATACAGCGGACTACAACATGGATGTTTAATAAGAACGAGGGACTACTGTAAACTCATCTAGAGACTCTGCACCGTGCTCTGATGCTGTTATTTTATGCTTTATGAACATGGACAACAGATAAACATATTCTTCATGACCAAAGTTGGAATTGAAATAAAAAAGGAAAGTGAAACTTATGCTCGTCACCCTCTCCCTCCGGTCCACATTAATACAAATGATCCCAATACGTATGATTGTATGAAAAGATCTTAAAATAAATACAAATGTATTTATTATAAACGTTAGTCCTTAACATCTATCACTGTGTATATCACCATTCAAACATCTTTTAAAAGTTGAACAAAACCCACACAGCTCTGTGAAATGTTGACTTTATTTGATAATATTTCTCTTTTTGATTATAATACTGATGAACGTTAAAAACAAAGCACTTTGGCAACTTACCACATACATTTTAAAAAGCTTAATAAGCACCGTAACTTTCATGATATAATTTCTCTGTCATAATCGTTTGTTTCAGTGAACGGCCGACTGTTGTGTGACGGCAAATGCTGCGGCTGCAAGGCATTGTGGGGCAGCATTTTCTCCTCTCCTTTCAGTAAGGGAGGTCCAGTGGTTCCTAAGCTAAAGGAGGTTATAAAGGAAGTTTGAAACCTCCTTTCCTATCATGTAGACGAATTCGAACTGCACTTATCATGGCTGCTACTGAGGTACTTCCGGGTCATTTCACTCCGTTAGGAAGGTTCCTAAGCAAAATTGACTATTCGACTGCAACCCTTGTCTCTCATTTCAGGCCCTGTTACTTCCTCCCTTTGTGTGTTTTCCCGCCATCGTCAGCGTCTGCCCCGCCCCTGATTGTTTCCACCTGTTCCCACTCACCTCATGTTTAAATAGTCCTGTCTCCCCCCTGTCCTGTGTCAGTTCATGTTTGTCCACTGTTTTACAAATGTAATCTCCATGTTTTTGGATATTAATATTGATTGTTTTATGGATGGAAATACTTATCATTTAGCACAAGAAAATACATGGTCTTGATACCGTTCAACAATTAAGAATACATTGTTAAAATGTATTGTTTGCTGTCTCCCTGCAGTTATTGGTGAGCTTTAAAATTGTGTCAAGAATATAATAAATTGTTTTACAGTTACAATACTGATACTGTAACTTAAAATTATAGCATTAAAGTTTCTATTTTACAATTGAAACACTATTACCGTAAACAAAAATACAGTACTTTTTAAATGGCAGTGTTTTATTTTATAGTAAAAATACTATTACCTTAAACAAAAATACAATGCTTGGAAATGAGTTTAATTTTACAGCTATAACACTACTGCTGTAACAAATAAAGTAATTAAATATTACTCTGTTTCATTTTACAGTTAAAACACTATTACCATAAACACAAATACAGTACTTGGAAGTTACTGTGTTTCATTTTACACTGTTACTGTAAATAAAAACTTGTAAATACTGTGATTACCTTTACAGTATTTAACTGGCAGCAATTGACAAGTTACTTACTGTAATACATTTTACAGTATTTAACTGGCAGCAATTGACTTGAATTGTTACTTGGCTGTGGGTGCCCTGTCATGATAGGTGTTTGTATAAATCAGGCATGGGCAAACTAAGGCCCGCGGGCCATATACGGCCCGCCGAATATTGGAACAAAATTGTCCAAATTATAGTAAAGACTGCATTAATTTAGCCTTTTTCCTGCAATACCCGGCATTTCAGTTGATCCCACTAGATGGTGCACTCTAGACACAATTTACCTTTGCTGGAGTCTGGTCTATTCTCTCAGCTGGCCCCACTCGGCAACCCGGCAAGATCGGCGAATACAAGTTGTAATAAGCAGTAGCGCTGAGCAAAGTGACTAGAACGCGACCACACACGTATATAAAGTCAGGCAACACTAACAGGCTTAGTGTGATTCTGTTTATTTTACCTTACTTTAATAACCATCCGTTCACTGTTATTGACCATTGTGAAGAGGCAGACGTTTTCCTTTTGTTTTGTATTATTGCAACCATCGGATGGAATCAATACATGGGCTACATGTGGCCATCACAAGTAAAATCATAACGAAAACTACGCCGGTAAAATATGCGTTTAGAAAACGGCTTATGCCACAATATGATAGCAACAAGTAGTCAAGATAGTCTGATTAGCTTCGGTTGCTATGCTAACATCACCTTTAGAATGCCAGAGAAACTTTCATAACAGCGTTGTGATGCCAAACAGCTTTCAGACTAAAAACACATTCACTGATGGGGATGGGGGATATTTATCAGCTGCTTGTGTGACAGTCAGACAATGAAAACCTTACAGCGGCCGCTGCCGTGAGTTAACGGGAGAATAAACTCCGGTAGGCGAGCAGCACTGCAGCGGCCAGTAATGCAGCTGAACCACATTAATAAACAATACACCACAGCACTCTGGAGAAAGGTACAAGGTTGGAGAAGTAGTTCTTTAATTTAATCGGTTTCGTATGATTTAAAACTACCCGACACAGTCCATGTTGTTGTGAGCGGTGTTGCGGAGAAAATCAGCGACGTAAAACGCTGTGTGGGTCATAAGAAAGCACGTAAATGGTTACGTCATGACGCAAACGATGACGCAATGACGCAATAATTCACCTTTGAACCTAATTCACCTTTGAACCTGCATCTGTAACAATGAGTGGACCAAAGAAAAGAAAAGTCAACATTGAGTGCCGAGTGTATAATGAGGAGTGGACAGCTACATATTTTTTTACCGATCTGCTACTGGCCCTGCCCGTCTGTCAAATTTAAAACTCATAGTGGCCCGAGCCAAAAAGTTTGCCCGCCCCTGGTATAAATGGTGTTGTTTTGTGTGGTAGAGGGTCGCTGTCAATGATGCGTTTGGCGCCCCGGGCCGTTGTTTTGATATTCCGCTGTGACGTAATAACTCTTCATTTTTTTTTCCGAGGGGAGGGGTCAGAGGGCCTAGGTATAAAAGTCACGGCTTGCCACTAAGCTTCGGTTGCTATAACATCACCCATTTTATACCACAGAAACTTTCATGACAGAGTTGTGATGCCAAACAGCGTCAATTCATACTGACACACATTCACTTATGGGGAATTGGGGATGGGGGATATTTATCAGCTGCTTGTGTGACAGTCAGACAGTTAATACTTTACAGCGGCCACTGCAAGTTTAATAGCTGAATGTCTTGTGATCATTTTAAAGTTGGAATGAAGTCTGTAGCTGAAAGTATGTAAAGGAGTAGCATTTTGCAAACGATGTAGCTACAAGAGCATTTGAAGGTTCCTCCCATTGAGTTACATGTTAAAAAAAGAGTTTAAAAAGCTGAATATCAAAAAGTATAAAGTATCTTTGAAAAAGGTTTCCCATCATGTGCTGAAAAGGCTGGATATTTTGATATTTGAATGGTTTCTGTAGCTGAAAGTAGGCTGAAGTTATCGTACTGCGAAATATTGGGTGAAATAACAATAATAAGACGAAGTGGAAGAATAAAGAAACAGAATAACAAACAGCATTCACACTAACTAGAGTCCACATTGATGACTATATGCGACTAACCATGTTTAGGAAAGTAAATACAGCTGTCCAATGAAGGCTACAGGATAGGGATCATCAGTAAGCATAATAAGGAGGTTGACAAAACAGGCACTACAATAATAGACTGTATCAAGTGCTGTGTGCCTTTGAGCTAGCCCTGCGTTGTAATAAAACATATGTTTTGAGTCCGTGTATAAGTTTGCTTACATTTTGGTAGAGCCCCCCCTGGAGAAAAATGCACCAGCCGCCACTGCCCTGTTCATTCCTAGGAGAGTTACTCAGTGGCACATTAAGCTAAAAATGGAGTGACTGTAGATTAAAAAAGGAGCAGAAGCTGGTCCCATAGATCATGCACACCTTTTCCTTTAGGCCCGCCTCCGATCTCCAAAGTATGTCAATGGGCAAAAATATTTCTGGGCCCAATGACGTCACAAGCTAGAAAGTGTAGTACCACCGTTTGGCCACTAAGCAAATGTGCGGAAATCTGGGAGCTTGGGTAAATGTAACCGAATGCTAAATTAGTCACTTTTGGGCAACACAAATGTTTAAATAAATGTTCATGAGCTGCAAACACAATGTGAAAGGGTTGTAGTTGTAAGATCAAAACAAGGACAAATCAATAGTTGCAACCTGTCAATCAAACCTGCCCTAAAGAATATGCTCATTATCATCTATTTGGCTCTAAATGGGACCATAAGAGACAAAGTGAAAATCATCCAGTATTGAAAAGATTTGAAGCCATTGAAAACCATACACTCATCAGGAAAACGTTATAGAGATGTGAGAAGTAGGTAAGTAATTTTTCTAATAGACTTCTATACAATCTGACCTCGTTTTGCAACAAGTAGTCTCACTCTGTTGGATATTACATTACAATACATTACATGTCACTTGTTAGACGCTTTTATCCAAAGCGACTTACATACATTCAATACTGTGGGCAATCCCCACATGAACAATTTGGGGTGAAGTGTCTTGTCCAAGGGACACAGCGGAATGTTGACTGCAGCGGGATTCAAACCAGTGCCGAAGATCAGCACACTTAACACTGAGCCACAACCTCCCCCTATTAGAAAGAAGGCATGCATTTTAAAGGCACTTTCACACTGGCTTCACTTTTCAGGAGGAGTCAACAAACTAATGGCGCTTTTCCACTGCAGGACCTAGCACGGCTTAGCACAGCTTAGTTTGGCCTTGGTAGGCCAGGCTCACTTTAAGCTGCATTTCCAGTTTAGTAACTGGGGTAGTTACTATAGTAACGCAGTGTAGGCGGGGCAATCGGCTATTCGGCGGGTGGAGCGACGCTGTGTAAAAACTCAAACAACATAACGGAAACGATCGTGTACTTGGGGTGTTTCTCAATGTCGAGGAGGCTTGCTTGGTAGCACATGTACCTCGGAGTCGGAGTCGCCTTAAATGGAGCGCGATTTCCGCCAAAGATTTGGAAATTGGTCCGTGCACAAAGCATTGTGGGGATT
>CALSBZ010000016.1:6110314-6168585 GCA_943591055.1 Gobionotothen gibberifrons | reverse complement strand
CTCTGTCATGTTCCCGGTCATGTTCATACTTCACTCTGTCATGTTCCAGCTGCAACAACAACATTTCCTTCTGCTGCTCAAAAGAAAGTGTACTAGCCTGAAAAAGAGGTTTTAACAAAACCCCCTCTTCCTTTGCAGCAAACACTCCCGTCTCACTTAACGTCGACACTATAGAGTCTCTAATGTTCTCTTTCATCCTTCTATCACCGACAATAGTCACAGAGAAATGCTCAGCAATCAAGAGCAGCTGCTCTCTTGAAAAAGTGCCAAGAGACTCCTGAGACGGAGCTTCAATAAATGCCTCTACGTCAGCCATATTAAGTTAGACCGAGCCCTCACCGGAAGGGAGAAAAAAACAACAAACGAACCGGACCGACACCACAACGTTTGCTATGCGTCCAAAGTGGAACAACACTAATTTTTTGATTGGAGTTTCCCCACTAACTGTTACCATCCCACTGACTAATCTCCTCCCTAGTCTTCATGCAGTTACTTGTGGTGGGTATTTATGCACTGGAGACCGCTGGCACAGCAAAGCGACTAGCAGGCTAGCAACACTACTGAGACCACGGCCATGCTCCCAAGCCGAAGCTTCAACCACTTTCTCCGCAACACTACACACCCCGCTCGACAATCCCAAGGGGACCGCCGCTTAACCTACCAGGGAAAACTCCGCACCGCTCCACATACAACGCACCCGTGTCAACGAGAGAGAACGAAAAAAACAAAGCAAACAGCTGATCACGGCTAAGAACAACTGGCAAACCCTGTCCTGAAAAATAAAACAAAACAAATCAAAGCCTCACAAAGTAATCTAATCAGTCCCCAAACAACGATCTGAAATCTAATGTCCTTCCCACAATGAGCCGAAACAAAGAAACCGGCCGTACTGCACACGCGCTCCCAACAAACTTTATACACGCGCACCAACTCCCAACACAAATCTTAGCTATCCGTTGCTGTATCACAGATAAAAGAAGTGGACGAGCCCCCATCTGTCACGGCCTGGCTCTTGGCCATAACAAAAAGCGTGGGAAGGACAAGAATATATATATAAAAAGGTATTTATTTGGCAAAACGTAATGTGGCCAAAAAACAAACATAAGGCAAGGCAACAAAGAATAAGCGCCGCTGCTCTCCGAGGTCCGGTCCTCTGGCGGGGAGAGAGATCCCCTAATGTGCTTTACATCGAGACTGTAAGCCTGGAGAAACAAAGACCACCTTATCACAACGTCTCTGGATGTGACCAAGCCCACCGCAGGAGTAGCACCTCCGGTCGTTGGCACGCCCACAGTCACGAGCCATGTGGCCTGGTTTGTTGCAGTTGTAGCACACATCCTCCGTTTGTTCACAATCCCTAGCCATATGTCCTTGATCTCCACACCGATAACAGAACATTTCCTTGCCACGTCCTCGACCCCTGCTGCCACTGCCGCCACGACCACCATCAAAACCGCCGCCACCACCACGACCACTTTGACCAGTGGAGCAATGCTTGGCCTTCTGGTTTCTACGCAACATAGTTTTGGCCATAGCACGCGTGATCACGCAGGAGGACATGACCTCTGGCACCACTGCAGAGCTCTCCCCAAACCCAGACTCAATCAGACCACCAGTCACTGAAAGTGCAGGGAGAACATCAGTCCAGACTCTGCTACCTGCCAAACCGTTGCCCAGAATAAAATGTATCCCCTCGATTGGCAAAGCTGGACGTACACCAACAGCTATTTCACCTTTAACAAGGTCACAGTCAATATACACCTTATGAACAGGAATAGGAAAAACTTTTAATCCCATCCCCCAACTCAGAACTGTGTCACCTGTGTCACTTTCATCCAACAACGGCAAAACAGAGTCAACAATATAGGAGTCAAAAGCCCCTGTGTCCCGCAAGATTTTGATTGGAACTCTGACATTACTACCTACCAATGACACCAAGCCGTCTCGTATAAATGGAGTATAAGATGCCAAAACCTCAGATCCACATAAGTGGGATTTAAGCACATCGGCACCACAGTAGCTTTTCACAGGAGCGGCCAACGCAACAGGCCCAACAAAACATCTTCCTCCCTCAGATTTTGCTCTAAGCGCAGGACATTCTTCCTTCCAATGGCCTCTTTCACGACAGTAGTGGCAATCATCGTTATTAACCACATCAGATTTGATCAAACCCGATTTCCTTGGATCCATCCCAACATCCTTCCTATTTCCTTCCCAAACAGTTAGTGCCCCAGAGCGCCCTCCGAACCTGCTCTTATGAAGCAACACAAACTCATCAGCTGCCACCGCAGCTCCAGCCTCGAAATTTCCCGCAACAAAGTACGCCGGCCTCGGTAGAATTCCAAGTATCCTGGACAGTCCTTCGGCGGGACTCGATGATGTAGTATCCTTGAAATAGTGGCTCTGGAGCAGCCTTCCTTGACATAGAGAAACACCCTTGGTTCTTGATTTTTATCACAGCAAGGAGGCAAACTTTGTTTCGGAAAAGGCTGCGTATAGCAAGACGAAATACAGAAGAAGCTAACAGGAGAGTTTGGGCAATCATACAACGCAGCAGAGACTACAAAATGACAACGCAACTTGGTAAGCTATTGTCACTAACTAGCAATGTGTTAAGGGTCACGCTCACTATACGACCAGTGTTTCAAGTATTTAATTAAATGTAGGTACCACTTTTACGTATTCAAATATGTATGCTTTCTTATGTGTATTTAAGAAGTTATACCATTTGCAAAGTCGCCGCCGCAGACCTTGTGTTTGGACGTTCAACCAAGCTACCGAGTGTTGGGGTGTGATTACTCCATCTTTCACACACACTCAGTGGGTGCAGAACTTCAGGACGTCTGAGGAAACCTACACCTAACTGTGCAACAAATGTCATGGAGAGGCCTATGATGATGAATGGGATGCAGCAGCAGCAGCAGAGCCTGGGGTAGCAGTGGCACAAGGTGCAGAGGAGGAGGGCAGTGACATACGAGAGGGTCTGATGCGCTAATTTAATAGCAACGCATTCATTGTACTGACTGTAAATTGTATTGAACATAAATAAATATGTTTTACTCTTTCAGATATACATGTGTTTGTCAAATGATTAAAAAAATAACGTTATCAGAATTGACTATTTAGTACATATTTGAATTTCAAGCACCTGTAAGTACTGCCCCATAATAAGAACATTTGAGAAAAGAACAGATCATGAAAATAAAATCTTTCTAATGAATTAAGAAAGTTGTTTTGTGGTCTGTTTTGTTTGTTTAGATCTACTATTAACACAGAGGAAATCACGATAAAATTACTTGTTACAAACAAACAGTTTAATCATAAAACAAGTGCAAATAACAAAGCAAACTATAAACATAAATACAAAAGTGTAAAACACAGCAAAACTATATACATAAATGCAAGTGTAAAAGGCCACTACGGCCAGCTGCAGGTGCCGTTCCTGCTGGGCCAGATCTGCACTGTGCATCTCCCTCAGGACTGTGAGGTGCTCCTCTCCTCGTTTCTTCTTGCCTGGAAGACAATAAGATAAACCTTTTTTAATCACCGTAGGGAAATTCAGGCAGGCGTTATAGCAGCAACAGCAATAAGAATGAAAAACACAGGACAGGTACAGGTCACATAAGGATATAAGAACACAAATATATAAGTATAAACAAAACAGTAAGGATGAACTACAGACAGTTCTGGCCCTAGAGGTTTACAATGATTGTGAAAGTGAATTACATTATGTCCAGCCTGTTGGTAATGAATATATACATATGTATGAGTATGTACGCATATACAGTCATGAAGTAAAGGGATAATTACAAATGAATATAAGTATGAATAAATATGAGACCAGTTTAAAGTGCAAAAATCAAAAACAAAGCACAGTCCAAAATAAGTGGAAAGCAGTGCAGGTTCATGTGTCTGCTGCACAATACTTAACAATGAACAATATACAAGAATATATTAGGATGTCACACACAATTTGACTAGCTGCAACATTAATAGTGATTCTTACTACTTTTACTTTTGATACGTTACTTTACTTGTAACAGAGTATTTCCACAGAGTGGTATTGCTTATTTTACTTACTGACGATGATCTTAAGTTAAAAAAAAAGAGTCACAATTCCATTCGTTTTGCCATGCCTATTTCTTACCTAGAACCAGGTGCTGGTGCTCGAGGCTAATGGTGCTCTGGAGCACTGCCATCACTCGTTGTTCGGGACTCGCTAGTCACGACGGCATCTAGAACAGCATACATTACTTGTTAATTCCACAAACTACTGCAGCACAATACTAAATAGCAACAACAACTCTAGAAAACTGGACCTAAACAATGGTACAAATAGTGTTAGCAAACAATAGCTACCATAGCTCTTCGGGGCTCCATAAAAGCATGGGTTGTTGAACATAAATGTAAGGATAAAATAGGTTTGTTTGTTAGAAAATATCTTTATAATGGATAGTGACACATCGCTTTCAAGCAAAGAACAGAGCGTTAGTAAAAACTTACCATCATGCATGGACTCCAGTCGTGTGCGGCCAACAGTGTAGAGACATCCTGCTGCACTTTCTCGTTTTGCGTTGCGTCGTCGAGCTCCCCGCTGTATTTTTTCATCCGCAACGAGATGGAGTAACGTCTGTACCTCGTCAAACGACCTCGGGGTGTTTTTGTTGTTGCTGCCAGGGCCGTATCCACCATTGAGGTCAGCGAGGTCCGGACCTCTGTCATTTTTTCCGAGCTGTGTATATAACTAAACTTGTGAAATAACTGCACTAAAAGGGATTATTTGTAGTACTTCCATTTACTGACGATGTGAGGATCTCAGCCTGCCGTCACTGACGTTCAACCAGAAAACATCAGCCGTTAGCTGTTAGCTGTTAGCACTCAGAGCTCACAGCTCCTCATATCTGTTCAGAAACTGGACAAAAGTTAAACAAGTACAAACCACAGACTGTCTGTGTCATGGCGAATACAGTCACTGGTTTATTTATGTCTGTAGGCCGTTGTTATGAGTGTGGAATGAGCATATACAACGTTAGCTTAGCCTGGTCGACCCAATCTCCATTCAGAAAATAAGCATTTTAAAATAGTTTTTCGCCTGCCGTCTTGTCTGCCGACTTGTCAAGCATTAATTCATGGTTTTTACTAACCGGTATCAGTATGTTGTTACTTCGGCATAATTTAGAAACGTGTATTACAATTTAATCACGGTAAAATATGTTCATTTTGTTGTAGTTGTAGCTCCCGAGCCAGTGCGTCTTGTTTGAATGGTGCGAGTAAACACAGCTGGCAGCCGCGGTGAAACTCGAGCGATTAGAGCGAAGCGAATATTCGCATCGTGTCCGGTGTGAATGCAGCATTACAACGACCCCTGATAGATCTTGCGAGAATGTGTATAAATATAGATACATTTTCATAACAAAACAATGGGGTTGCTAAGCCGTTGCTAGGCCAATTGTTGAGCTACCCCCTGGCGCCGCCCCTGCCTGAGACACAGTTTTGTGAAAGAAAAGCGGGCGGGGGCTGCCGGGCTTAACAGGTTAATGGTTAGGGTTGGGGGTAAGATAAACCCTAACCCTAACCATTTGTGTCAAATACCTCATTCACACCAACGCAACTCCGGTTCAAGCTCCGTGCTAGAGCTTTTCAGGTTCAGAACCGGTTCTTCGGTTTAGCTCTAGCTCTTTTCACACAGCCCAGAGTCCACTGGTAATGCGTCATTGCGTCATCGTTTGCGTCATGACGTTACCATTTGCGTGCCTGCTTCATAAAGCCAAACCGCGTGGATGAAATCAGTTGCATTCATTTCTTATGGCTCTATCTGCAGCTTTTGCGGAGTCATTTCTGTGGTGACTATATTCTTATAAACAAGTGTACTCGTGTCAATAAAGTTTTTTTTAAAACACAACTGCTTCCGAGATCGGTCTTATTTCTTAAGGTGGACTAAACCATGAGTGTGGAGTAACGTTGTATCTTTCATTTAAATTAACTGTAACCTTCACCCAAGTATGTAACAGCTGTTCTCAAATGAACACGTGAAGTAAAGTTTAATATTTATAGTTTTATAGATTTATAATTAGTTATAATGAGAGGTGATCAACGTGAATGCTCAGGTTCCACCTTAACACGCAGACACGTTGCTTCACCATGAGCAGAAACCTTTATATATACAGTCTATGGCACTGAAACTCTGAAACTCTTGTTAAGTTTCTCCATCGTTGTGTACAAACTGGATAAAACGCGGACTTTCTGTTGTTGTTCAGGAGTAGATCCTGTCTCTGCCCCCGCCTCGACGTAAGCGTGACGTATGTGGTGCTTTTGCTCTGGCCGGACAATTTTTTGGTGCTCGAAATGAACCGGATTCCGGAGCTAAGAGGCTGCTCAGCTGCGGTATGAAGAGGAAAACCCGGTGCTTTTCAAGCTCTAGCTCCGGCGCCCTGAAACACCGTTGGTGTGAATGAGGTAAAAAAGCTTCTGCAAACAGAGCCATGATGTCCGGATTCATATCGAGAACAGAGGGAGCAAACACACCTGTATGAAACAGACAGAGCTATCTTCTTCAACAAGCTCTCCATCAGCGTCGCTCCGACTTGCGATTTTGGCTGTCTGGGATATGCGTGGCAACCTCATCCATCTTTATCGCGGCTCCAGGAAGCGCACGGTGATGGGCGTCGGATGACAGGTGCAATAGAGCTGCCGGCTTTATCTATTGCCGTGTCTCCTCTGCTTCACCCCCTGAGAGCTTTGAAGGGCAACTTCCTCAGACTGATAGCACTGAGATGAATGCCAGGATGAGGCCTGCAGGCTGCCGCCTTCTTCCTACACCATTACTCCATTCCCAACTTCATTCATAGTATTCATGTATCGGGCCACTGCTGCCCTGATGCGTCTCCAGCTGTCAGGCTGAGGAAGAGCTTGTGACTTTGCACGGCAATGCCTAAACAAGCAATGGATACATTTTTAATAAGAGGGAAATAAATGGGGAGCTTGCAAACACATTCTAATTACAATGGAAGTTTTGTTTTATACCCCAGAGCGCCAACAGGAAAACACAGATGTATTTAACAGACTCCACAGATAGAAAGAAGATTTTGTGACGGTTGCTCCTTTTGAACAATGATGTATTTGGCATGCAAATTTTCTTTTAATTTCAACAGTCTCTTGTTTGTTTTTTTGACATTTTGTTAATTCTGGTCAAGCCACCAGAAGTCACCGACTGTGCGAATATTAATGAAACATAAAGGAATTCAACCTCCTCCACCCCCACTCCCATTAAAAATCCACACAGTAAAGTGAGACAATTCAACTGGAGCTATTAAGATATGCAGCTTAATTATGAATGAGCTATGTGTGGGCGTAATAAGCACGGCTAATACAATGGCTCTTTGCACAATATGTGCCTTGGTGTATAAATTAGAGGCAGTTTAAAAACAAAAGGGGAAACACACCACATTACACTTTAATTATGGAACAATAATGACATTATATTGCTGCAGGTCACAGGTCGGTCTTTCATCGGTTTAAGAAATGAAAACAGACTTGGAGTCGTAAAGAATAAGCAAGTGTTGCCACCGAGCGTAGCAAATCTGCAGCCAAATTAGTTTGTCGTCTAACAACGGTATGAATTATTCTTTGTTAATTAATGTAAAACATTTAATAACATATTCAATAAGCGATTTCTTAGACTTGAAAATTCCCTTATTTTAACTTTAATTGCATCAGAAGTGAAACTAAAAGCATGAGAACAAATACAATAATGTATTTTAAACAAAGACTGAATTAGCAATTAAAAACACATGTGTACTGCCAACCCGACCGCACCACCAGCCTCCTTTCATACGCAACGATGCACTGAAGTATCTTCAACATAAGTTTATGTGTCACTTAGCATATGGAAAACGGCACATGATGTGATACAAAAAGCAATTATATACAGAGAGTGTTTAAAAGCACTAATCCTATATATCTTTATCATCTTTAGCTAAATGAAAACTGCATTCAACATGTGTTAGAATCATGAAAACCTTTTAAAGGCTCATATCATTCTTTTTATTTGTTTGTTTAGTATAGCAATTCGTTGTTTTTATTTGTGCGAAAAACAGACTCAGATAGGAAAATTGGTTTCATTTCTGTGTGTTGGACTGATATATGTTTAACTGCCTTACTCGAGGAAAATTACGAGTTTAGTTCCATCAAACCCTAAACTTTGGGATTTTAGCCTTTGGAGACCATTAACATGCACACAAACCCATATAACACACTTCATCTTAGGTTAGTAAGTGTCATGGTTAAAGGGAAAGGGTTAGGGTTACACTAGAAATAGATCAAAGACAGACTATAAGGTTCAAGAGATTTTGAGACCCTGTATTCTATTTGTCTAATATTTAGACTGAACCGTTTGGGATGCCTGAAAGGCACGTGTACACAGCATAGATGTTCCATTAACTTGTAATTTTTTCACATGCTAGGGGCCAATTAAGCAATTCACCGGGTTCATTTTCAGAGTAATTTCACGCCGGCTATCTGTACGCTTGTCAGCAAGAATTAATGTGCAAATTAAGCTTTGAAAAGTAGCTGTAGGCCTTTTCACAGGTCTCAGCCATAATGGTCCTGGGTGCATTGTAACAGAGGCTATGTGTCCGTGAGGAGAACAATCACACGGCAGCTGGAGCCCATCAAGCCTTCAGCATAAACTGCCTCCTATCGCAGTCAGGGAAGATGATAAAGCTGCGTCAAAAATAAATGCCTTTTTTATACTTTAGTAAACAAACTTCAACATAGAGGCTGTAATGCTTTTTCGTGTTCAACAACTTGACATTTTGATGAAGTTGCCATTTTAAAACGCATTTTCAAATGCCAATTTGAAAAGTAAAGACACAGAATAAGGAACCAAGCTGTTTTACTCTGAAATAATAATGTGTACTTGTTGGTAGACACCCCAGGCAAAAACATTGTTTCCAATGCACTGATTTATTTTTAAATTCTGGACTTTCTTGCTTCCAGACCAGTGTTAAGACAACATTCAAATACACATGTAGGTGTTAATTGTATTACATGTGTCTGTTTGCGTTTGTACTTACTCCTTAATTAATTAATTAATGCGTTCCTATAATGGTTGTTAATGTTGGAGCTTTTATCCAATCATAATCAAGTCAGTATGTGTTGCTGGGTCAGAGAAATCTGCCCTGAGGCCTTCAGAATCAATAGTGCGGGTGCTTGTAACAAATGGCAATTAAACTGTTGCATTGATCAGATTTCCATTTGGCGAAACTGTAGCCATCTAGCAGGCGTACGATGACGTCGCAAACACTAGTGTGTGTAGCGACCTGCTAGCAAATGGCATCTGTAGCGTCCTGAGCTACCTGCCCAAGTTAAAATATTGTTGTGCCAATTTTAAAGCTGATTTTCCAACCCACAATGGCTGACAGCAGAGGAGAAATTCATTTGGTGAAGCTAGCAAGCCTGTCGCTTGTCCGCCACTTTCCATTCACTAACTACATGCACCTTGGTTCACAGCCTCCGAGGAGTACTGCACATTGTATTTCTGGGAAGGCCTGATATTCGCAACTGATATACTTGGTGTTTGGAGCCATAGAGGGTTTGCAAACTTGAGTTGTCTAACCAAGGCAGCGGCGAGACACAAAGCACGGCTGGACACGGTGCATTTGAAAACTTGTGGGGAAGCCCGAGTGGATCTACAGCTTAACGAACAAGTGCGCACGGAAACGGAGCTCCACAATGTTTTTTGCCAGAAATATGACTGAACAGACTCGACTTCCAGCATTATCCTCCATGGTGATAGAACAGGACTTATTATTGGAACTGAATGGCCTAAGTGTGAAATCCACGGCCCTCTACTGATGTGAATGCTTCACTGTAGCCAATATCCTAAACTAAGAATGTAAGACGAGCCATAATACATGGTTTTCAACCAAATAATAACATTGAAAAATCCCAAAAATACTTGTGCAGGACACTCAATGTTCCGGATAGAATGTGTTATCATTTGTCTTCCATGTCTCCCCGAGACATCCATCCCTGTCAAAACTGTGCTCAATGAGGAAAACTAAAACTTGTGGGCCATGATAAGCTGTCGGCTGTGGTCATCTAGTAGCTTGTCTGAGCCCACCATACAAAGAGAATTTATCTAACTCTGCTACAAATCGAAACAAGTGTCTCGGCAGAACATTCGGGAAGCAATTAGTAATATAACGTCAAGGGGAATTGCATCAAAGCGGGTTTATGTGTGAGAATCCCCAGGTAGCTGGAGACATGCTGTTTGTAACAAACAGGCTGCTGGCAAACACTTGAAACTAGACGGATTCAGTGTCAGTGTCAAATCATTGACAGCTGGATTTTGAGCAGTGACCTCCGACTGTCTCTGTGAAAAGTACAACTTTCCCTGCAAAGTTTTCTCATTCTCATCAACATCTGGGTTTAGGCTAAGCGGCCTCCTGACTGCTTTCTTTGCCCTTTATGAAATTAAGAGAGAGTGGGGAAACAATCCTATTAGTAATTCCATTTTCCTCTTTGCAAACTGCATATTGCTCATTAAATATTAACTGACAGGCCTGAGCTTCCTTGCATTTTGATGATTGTTTTTTGGCGAATTATTTATGCCCGACAGGTTAAGACGGTCCTGCAGAATGTCAATAAGAGCAGTTGAATTGATGCAAATTGAAAAGAGGGAAAACAACTATTTAGATATTTTCTGAGTCATAATTGCTTTATAATTCACCTGAAATTACTGATTTCTGACTATGAGTGATAACTGGGTTAGAATTAAGCTTCACTTCAGAGTGACAGGGATGACTGGTCGCTGTAGGTCACATGGTTCCCAGGAGGGGACACAAACAGGCTGTCTGATTACTCAAACGTATAATTGAATGCATAAATAGTATTTAATATTTAATGAGAATGTATTCAATAATTGATATGGATTGTTGAATGATCATGTGGTATGTTTTCTTATGAGTGTATTCGCCAAATAACTTTTTACAATATATATTTTTTTCCTTGTTGAAAAAATATCTTTAGTATGCTATGAATGGTTTTGTTTGTCTAATCTAATGCAACATTATCACTCATTTGGAGTCGTGTTTCTGTCTGCCTGATGAATACAAGGTACATTTTTCATTTATCTTTTTTCTTTTTAAGCTCTGTTTTTGGTCCCTACCACCTAAAACTCACTATTAACCTATGGAAAGCTGAAGGGATCTCATTATCATAAAAGCAACACTCAAATAAGAACAGGAAATTGGACCTATACATACATTTGAATCATTTTACTGAATGTGATTTATTTATATTCAATTTGAATTTTGAGTGATCATTTGTGAAGTTTTTTTCTCCAGGACGTGACATCATGGCAGTCACATTTTTTGGAGTATCAGACTGACTGCATTGTGAGCATCGCTGCCTTTTTCACTCAGCTGTCCCCAGACACTTAGTTTGCTTGGATCATTATGTACCACAAGACATGCTCACTGGTAAGATTTGCTATCAATAAGCCGGCTGAATTGACAATGTACCCGCCATAGCTTACTTGACAGGCTCTGACTAGCACCCGTCCGCCAGGCTAGTGAATTATAAAAACCATTGATGGATGAAATATGAACATCAATCTTTCTCGGCTCCTTTCTGCTGAATAAATTACATTTAAAGTTCACTGCCATGTTAGCAGACATGTGCTTCAGAGAGTGCCTCCCTGCTTTTCCTTCTAGCACAAGTTATCCTCTGGAGTGGAGGAATATAATCCCTGCGAAAAAGCAAAGTGAGTTACAATGCGGATATCAGAACGTCTGGATTGATGAGAGGTTTGTCCCATTGACTTCACCGGGCATGAAGGCAGGTTGAAAGTCAGGATGATTGTCCAATGATTTGCCATATTGTAAATCAATAAAATAAGATACAGTGCTTTTCAAATGCCCCATGTGAGAAATTGACTGCTGTTCATTCTGACACTGTCCATAGTCTGAGAGTTATTTCTGCTGCATGGCAGGCATATTTCTCACGTTTTACAAGTAATGAATGGGGTTGTTTTTCTTCCATCTTGCCCTGAATATCTATAAATAATACATGTCTACAAATAGGAGGAAAAGCTCAAGGTGGTATATAACATTTTCCGGTTCAATTGTAAAGACCAAACCAGATACAAAGCTCCACAACTCTCAATCCACTTCCCAATTTGGATCTTGTCCTGTTTAAAGACAACATGTCTGAAACTATAAAAGTTTGAGCTAAAGTCCTCCTGAATTCTGTGTGAATACTCTGTCTTAACTCATGAATGTTTTATGAAATAAGCACTTCTTAAAATGCAAATATACGTTCTGTCCACAGAAAGTGAAAGAAAGCACCGTTAGACAGGTAGCAGTTAGCATTGAAACAGCAAGGTGCAGTGAGAGTCTGGAGACCTTGGGTCGGACGGCATGTTTTATGTATTTTTTACACTTATATTGAATCCTAATGGGTAAAGGTCAATATAATGTACATCATTACAAAATGATTAAATAGTGGAATTTCTTAGCATAATTATTGGCAAATCAAGAGCTAATGAAATGCATGAATAAATGAACTGATAAAAAGTTTTCATATCACTCATGAAATGTTTTTTCTCCCGGACTATTTACAGATGTAGACAGCGTTTTACCCACAAACCTCGCTGTGTACAATCCTGCTTCTTAACCAGCTGACATATCAGGACTGAGCTCCATCAGCTCTCTCACAGAGAATACATACATATCAATATATGTTTGGCCAGATCAAAACTTGGATTTTGTGGGTTCTTCTACACATTTAAGTTGAATTTTCTGCAGATTCCTCTTTCGTCTAAACCTGTACTCCTTGGTTTAAAGTCAGTTTTGGTGAATGTATGACCCTTTGTTATGACATTTGTATGAAATGTAGCTTTTAGAGGAATTTGACCTGATTAGCATTTACCAGAATTTAACCTGATTAGCCTTTAGCCTAATTTAGCCTGATGAAAATTATACAATAAATACACTTTTAAATTCATATTATCAGTCGACAATGGTGTTGCCTTCCACAACTGCTTGTGTAAAACCATCTCGTACATGGTTATGCTCCCATTCTGATTGGAATGGTTTTTGCTATACAGGTACGTGTAACCCTTTTCTGCTTACACAATAAGATGCATATTTTGCACTGGAGCCTGCATATTAAACATTGGTCTCTAGACAGAGCCCCATTCAACTCGGTAAGCCTACGGATGTATTGTGAATGCCTCTTTGGTGCGTTGTCGGTAAAATGACTTGAATATCAAAATGTTTTCCCTGAAATATGATAATCCTGGAGGCTTTGCACAACTGGTTTGGCCAGAAGTGTGATGTTATGCAAATTAGAAATGGAAAGAGGTCTTGTCAAAATGACCACCAGTGATTTGAAATTGCATTTGTCACACCGTGTCCAACAAAATTACCTTACCATTCAACTAAACTGCTTTATTCATCATATATCAAGGACATTTTCACAGGTAATGGTCATAATTTTAAACACAACCAATAAAAGAAAAAACATATGCAGAAAAGGTTATTGGTTATGTTTGGCCCAACTTAAATAACAAGTTGCCTTTTAACATTGCCTTTTGGTTTCACATGGGACCAGGAGCGTCTTCCTGTGTAAATGTCCCATGTCTTTTTGACCCACCAACCCACCCATCACCTATCCTTTTCCATAAGAATACTTCTGCACATTCTGATAAAGAAGTTAAAAATTTGAAAATGATATAAGACCACAGCTCCTGTAAAACTATAAAGAAATCATACCAAACCTACTGTAATACCGTACCAGATTTGTTTCTGTTAATACATTGTAGTTTACAAATTGTTATTGTAAAGTCTTCTAAATGTAAGTACATTTTCAAAAGCACAGTGATTTTTTCAAAAAAAAATGCATTAATTTTTCACATTAAAACCACATTTAGCACTTAATGTTTAGGAGACCAGAAACCAGATTTTTGCCCAATACATGGCTTCAATTCAACTCCAAATGTTCCACTTAGTTCGGCAAGCTTTCCTTTGACTTCACTTAATGTGAGATATTTAAATGAAGAACCAAACACATCGACTGCCAGAAAATATTCAAAGCTATAACCTACGGTTGGAATATTTGCAGTTTAATAGTTAGTGCCTGAAATCAATCACTCATTATGTGGCAAGAGAAAGGTATTCCACAGCTGTACTGCAGTATATTAACATAACCTCATTATCATCCGAAGGCCATTATAAACCCTGTCAGCCAGCAGTATGGCGAATCATCTGCAGATTTACATTTTCATTACTGTGTAAGATGTCAAGGGCCTCTTATGCCAATCTCCACTCATAAACAATTGACACTGGGCAGCATCAATCCAGCACACATGGAAGCATCAGCCAGCCTCATTGCTAATGTACTGGTGAACCGTGGGGTATGGACGGATTACCAACACCAGGGTTGAAGCTCTGAGGCATGTTGAGTGGACTGAAGAACAGCCAGAATAACTTTGAGAGTAACACACAGTCCCTGTTTTGAAATACGTTGAATATGTGGTAATAATGTGCAGCCTAGATTTAATAAACAAATGAAGTTCCAAATGAAGTTACAAAAATGACATTGTGTGCTTTGACCATGACTTGGATGTAAGAAGGACCAGATCCCTTCACCGCATGGTCGGCCAGTACCAGTGTCTTGAAGCATTTTCTTGCAGCCACTGCTGTATTTAAAATGTTAAGGAAATGTATTTTTTCCTGGATTCAGTTGTCTTTTTGTACCACAAATATATTGTAATGAAGCTCGTACCGTTGTTTGTATAAAAGCAAAGTTCAGGGTTGTCTTTTTTCGTCCCTGGGCTGGAAACAGCCACTGGTTGTGACTCTATCGAGGTGACGACATCTGAACATATACAGTGAACGCCATGATGACAAACAAACAAGGTGGCTTGTATTGTTAATTTTTCCTTCTTGTGAATTTGAAAGGAACCAAAAGATGGATTTCCCAAAGTGTCCAAAGAGAAACAACAAAAACAGAATGGATCATCATCTGGGGATCATGAATAGTCCAACAAGTCCTCCAACTCATACGACCAAATAGGTCGATGGTTCAGCTGCTTATTACGACCTATGTCACGTTTTAAAGTTTAGCATCTCTGGCGGTCGTGTAAGAAACAACAATTTGCGGCAATTGCAAACGCTCCGGTGGGTCGTATATTCACAAATAACCCTCTCTGGGAAATCTTAAATTGTAGAATAGTTTGGCCATTCAAATGCTTTTTGATTAGATTGTTAGCGAGAAGTGTATATTGTACTTTTAGAATCCAGGTCCAGTGGATGTGTAGGATCTATAGTTTGATAGATATTACGAAGATCATTTGAGGTCTCGCCAGGAGAACGTGTATGTCTTTCCCCCTATGTAAAGTTAGCGTCAATCCTCACGGGGTGAAAACAGTATTTCCGGTCCTCGAAGTTTTCATAATAAAACCGTTTTCCCTTCACTGTCAAATGATTACACAGTGATATCTGCCGTACTCATCCACTAAAACACATCAGTTTATCCTTGTTAATTACACAACATTAATTGGTTTAAATTGTGTACACTGCTTTTGTGTTTTTCCCATAGGTTTTTCTATTTTTCCCTTTCGATTCACATTTATTTTTTCAGAGGTTTTGATAGGCTAAAACATCGAACTACCCATGATCCTCAGCTATCGTTGAAGCTCGGTGATTGGATGTTTTAGCCGCAATGCACGTTGGGATATGGTGTTTATGCAATGCAAAAGAAAATAATACTTTATCCTGAGTGTGCTTGCTTTTCTCTTTGAAAGTCATCACATAACGGCATTGTAATACATAGTTCGGCTGCATTAAATATTACACATCTGCCGTAGTTCTCTATTTATAGAGCCCTGATTAGAAGACTTCTGGACAAACTGGAAGAAATGCCGCCGAAACTGAATATGTGACGTGGATCAAAAATATATCAGCAATTAAACAACATCTTCCATTTCTCTTCACACAATACATCTCCTTGAAGTATCAATAGTAATTCGGGTGACTTTTATATTTGATCCAATTGGTAGATATTATATACATATATTTACACCATAATCGTGCACAGCTTATAGAAAAGGACTTGTAGTTTTTAAAGATATTACTGATTTTCTTTGAATTAAAGAATGTAAATACTGAGTTGAGAGAATAGTCAGGGGTTTTGGGTGATGGGAGACATATCTATGGAATCAGTATTCCAATAGCTTACCATTAAATGATGGATTTACCTCAGATATTAATGTGTAGAACTACAATATGTGAAATAATATAGCAATATCCTGTTCAAATTATGTGAAAACATGAATAAAACTACACATCTTCAGATGTTATACATACATAAGTGTCCTACACTAATAATACAAAGTTATTATGGCATTGTATGCTGTGTGTTATTTGTAACATCTTCATAAAGTATCATTTATTGTTAACACTGTAAACTTGACAGTTTTTTAACCCTAGTGGTTAAAGCACGTTATTGCATTTTTTTATTGAATATGTTATATTTGATGAAAACATTTACATATTAAGAGTAGCCTCATAGGCGGCGCGTGAGGCTCAGGTTTGGGAAGGCTAAATAACTTGTTTTACCTGACGCTGCCCGCCTCTGGCGTGAAAGCACCGCGTACTGAGTCCAATCAGAGCTCAGTGTGCGGAGTTTAAATCTATCAAGTCATATTACAGGATAAAGGAAATACAGTTTAAACTGCCGTATGCAGAGAAGACGCCGACGTGTCGCACTTATCATTCACATCATCAATCAGATCATCGATCATATAATATCATAATATATCCAGCCTGATCTCACCAGAATGCGTACAAATGACACGACTTTGCAAAGTCGTGCAATAGATACGCAGAAGTCCGTTTTTGCGTGCATATGATACTCCCACGTTACGTTTGTTATGAACATAGGCTATGTCACGTTTGTTTTGAACGTATCTTAAATGCGTTTATTTTCTACATATCTTTGCCATTTATTTAACCCTAACCATAACCCAATAAGCTGCTGTGTCATCATATATTTCCTTATCTGAGTCAGCTTCTTGAGCCGTATCTGGCCGTGCAACACTCACATTGTCACATACTGTATGCAGAAGTATTATTTTAAGCAACACATTAGGTTGACGAAACACTCAACTCAAATGTAGGCTAATTAAAGTCAGATCCACTCGTGTCTTAGATGGGGCAGTATCATAAAACTGTTACGCTTTCAAACACTCTGTAGTTTATTTATTTTTTAACCAGTTGTTCTGTATTCTCCTTGCAGGTGCAACTATGTGGCTTGTATCCTGGGTTATATGTTTAAGTCATGGATGGTTAAAGTTCATATTTGTCTAATATTAATTTACTTTTCATTAATGAAGTATGACGCTGCGCTGTCAGTACACTTGTCCCTGTTTGTGATTGGTCAAATGTAGCTAACCCCGCCCCTTTCACGTGAATGCGCTCTCAGCTGGAGAAAGAAACCCTGGCTTGATTTACAGAGTTGATAACCAGCCACAGGTGGCTGCATAGAAGCGCTAATGTAAAAGACACAAACATTATACATTATATTTGTATTTTACCAGGATGCAGTGACAAAAAGATTTGGGAAGGCTTAGCCTTCCCTAGCCTACAGTACCCGCCGCCCCTGAGTAGCCTACATACAAAATAGGCCAATGATAGACACTGAGCCACAGCCTCCCACAAACAAAAACATTTCCCAACTTGGGATCAATAAAGTATATCTTATCTTATCTTAAAGGGGACCTATCATCCAAAATGCACTTTTTTTTTACAACGAGCAGATACAGATTTGCTGCCGATATGACGTCAAATCGGCGGCAGACCCACAGAAAGTTGATATCAGTAACAATGCCTGACGTGTTTTGGGACGTAATCTAGTCTTTGTTTACATTAGCCAGCTTTGCTAACACTCAGAGCTAACCTGTACTGTAGAGCACATGTGTTTAAAAAGCAGGAAATAAAAAAAGGAACTCACCTTGTGATAAACCCGCAAGAGAAAAAGCATTTGAGCTCCATACTGTTTCAGAAATAATCCTTGATGTGGTTTAGAACAGGATGTCGTTTTATCACAGCAGAATTTAACTTTAAATCCGGTAGAATTCTGATCAGGCATTAGCTCCACCTCCCCGCGTTTCTCTAACAGTGCTGCAAAAGAGGGGTATGAGCAGTATGATGCATGGCTACAATGGGTGATCTGTTTAGTATTTTTTTAGCAAAAAACTTCATATATATATATATAGGTATGGCCCCTACAATATATGTTTCCAATATAGCATAATAGGTCCACTTTAAGATGACCGATTGCTACTGCCATATTTGCAAAATGTGCCTCTGAACCTTGACAAGTGTATGTTTCAAGGCTTATCAATAAACAACAGGAGGGGTAACAGACCCGTTCGAGTCCAGTTTTGGATAGTCTGGCGTGGTTTCATTCCATTTCATAGAACTGTTTGGCGCTCGGCGTAACCTTGGCGCACTGCCACTCCAACATCCAACCACAGAGCTTGAGGACTAATCACGGGGTTTGTCAAGCAAAGCGGATGTTGTAGTCCCAAACGATAGCTGAGGATTATGGGTCGGCCATCCTAAACTCCCCAAAAACTATTTGTTTTTCCGAATCGAAGGTTAAAAACACAAAATAATTGTACACAATTTAAACCAATCAATGTTGTGTAATTAACAAGGATAAACTGATGTTTTTTAGTGGATGGGTAATGCGGATAACACTGTGAAATTATTTGACAGTGAGGGGAATACTTCCGGTTTTATTATGAAAACTTTGAGACCGGAAATACTGTTGAGGGTTGACGCCAACTTTACATGGACGCTGTGGGGAAAGACGTAGTATATTAACGTTCCCCTGACGAGACCTCAAATCATCTTCGTAATATCTATCAAACTACAGATCCTACACATCCACTGGACGTGGATTCTAAAAGTACAATATACACTTCTCGCTAGAAATCAAATCAAAAAGCATTTGAATGGCCAAACTATTCTACAATTTACGATTTTCCAGAGAGGGTTATTTGTGAATATACGACCCTCCGGAGCGTTTGCAATCAACAGGAAGCATATGCCGCAAATTGTTGTTTCTTACACGACCACTAGAGGTGCTAAACTTTAAAACATGACTATAGGTCGTAATAAGCTGCTGAACAATCAACCTATTTGGTCGTTTTTTGGAGCAGGACAGGCTGGAATAGTCACTACAAACTGAGGCAAAGCAAGGCGTAAAACTAAACATCTTTGCCATCTGAAATATTCTCTTCACGACTGGGGGTTTTCTCTTTTGTCTCCAAAAATAGGGGTTAGGGCTAGTCCAATTAAACTTGTTATCCTATAATGTGATTTCCTCAGACATTTTGGCTACCACTTAAACCAAATTATTAACTCAGTTTTGTCTTCTTTTGAGTCAAACAAGCAGCAAATAATACTATAACTGCTCCCAGATTGTTGCTCATTTTTAAAGTCCCCTTCACACACTCCAATGTTCAGATAGTATTTTACAAGGACGAAAAACAAACCAGAAAAAACACATAGTGTCCGACCATTTTCTTTTGATTCTGAAAGCATGGCTTTTGGCTCCATAACACCATCGCTCCCTCGGTGCAGAAGCAGTAAATATGGAGGCTCTCAGTGTGATCAATAATTCCTTCAGCCCCAGATTCCACACTGATAAGGCACTTTGATGTGGACCGAAGTGCAGGAGCGAGAGGCCATCCTGGGGGAGAAAATGTGGGGGGAAAAGAGGTTTCATTATTTCAGACAGCTTTCAGCGGGTCCTGTTCAATTAGCTCTAATACGTTCGGGGAAACAAAGCAACAATATGGAAGAAGGGCCGAACAAATACATAAATAAAGCCTCTTGTAATTTTGGGATCCTCTCACAGTGAGACCAAATCAGAGCAGGATGCACAGCAGGCGGCATCAGACATCAGAGCGGGAGCACATTGTGAGACCAAAAAAAAAGAGACGCAATCAACAAAAGGGTAGCGAAACCCAAATATCTGGCCATAACAGCTGCACTGTCACATGTTTTTGTGGCTCTGTTTTGAGACATTAATCCACTGTAGTCCAAAACAGCAAAGTTGTCTGATGCATGTGTATGGATGCTGTCTGGTATGTAGAAGCCAATTTTGTAGTTTCTACCCCATTTCTCTGGATTGAATCATTCGATAATAAATAGTTCACAAACCGCTCTGTGCAAAATGAAAGTAACGTTTGCTAATTAACTCAGCGATGAATAGCTTTACCAATTTGATTAGTACGTGATCATTCGATTTTTTTTGTGGTTTAATGGGGCTGATGTTATTTCAAAGTCGTCGGGGAAAAAGCAACTAAACCCGGAGCAGTTGAGCTATTTCATTAGCTTAATTTGCCCCTTCTTTATTTGAATTAGGTCGTCAGTGTTTCCTGACACTGTGATTTACTCGACTAACAGCAGTTTTTCAGCATGTGCGAACAAACACCTTTTTCTTCTCTTCTCTAAACTGCTCCTTTGAGGTTTCTACTGAATTAAATATGTGGCTGCTGTCTCCAGTAACTCGCAGACTTTAAATTGAGGATGTTAAGCGACTGCAGTGATGAGGTGGGGAAAAGGCATAGTAAATAAATCATACAATATAATCAAGCAATTTGTTCAATAAAAAACGTGAGCATTCATCACCTCCTCCTTGCAGCAGATCTACTTTAAGTGATTAGTGTTTGTTTCTAAATGTCAATTACAGGGGGTGTGAGTTGGAGCATCATTATTTATCTGACCTTGCAGAGCAATTAGTTCCTCAGAATTACTCTTCAGTGTACTCGCTGAGTAAAACACGGCACCAGCGCACTTCATCTTCTCTGCTGTTCTTATGGAAGTCAATGAGGAGAAAGATAAGATAAAAAAAGTCTGGGGAGTGCACAACAAACTTTATGGACTCAAGTATATGGATTTTGTTTGAAACAGCAGCACATTATAAGTGTCTGTGCTCCGGTATAAAAAGATCCTGCCTCATTATGAGATCTTCTAAGAAAAGTAAAATTACATAGTCGACATTTAGAATTGACTTTTTGGTCAAGTGCTCCATTTTAGCATTTAAACCTGAAAAGAGCACCTTCAGAAAGTATTTGTTCACACATTTGAATTACATTTCCCGTCAATACACCAAAAGACAAAGCAAAACCCGGATTTAGGACATTTCTTGTACACTTTAAAAAATGTAAACAATGAAATATCATTTTGGTATAGTATATTTATAAAGGTTTCAGAGCCTTTTGCGGTCATGTGCCGGCCATTTGTCTTGATCACCTTTGAGATGTTTCTACTCTTTGATTGGAGTCCACCTGTGGTAAATACAACTGATTGGACTTGATTTGGTAAAGCACACACACCTGTCTAAGGTCTCACAGCTGCATATCAGCAGAGGTCAGAAAGATGATTTCACAATATTTATAATAAGGAAAACAAGTAGTACAAATAACAATTTTACTGTTAGACAAATGTGTTTTGGGTTGTGGCTCTTATAAGGAATTATGTAGGCGGGGAGGCTCAGGTTATTTAACGTGTGCATGAGGCTGCTGCAGATGTTCTACTAGTCTGTGGTGGCCAGTGGGCTCTTCTTTGCCGTGGTGTGCTGGGGGGGAAACACCAACACAAGGGACACTGACAGGCTGAACAAGCTTGTGAGGAAGGCTCGCTCTGTGGTTGGAGTACAACTGGACAATCTGGAGTAGGTGGCAGAGGGGAGGACAAGGAGGAAGCTGGACTGTATCCTAGAGAACTCTTCCCACCCCCCTCCTAGTGAAGATGAGGAGCAGGTTTAGCCACAGACTCATCCCTCCACGACACAGCACCAATCGCCTCGGACAGTCCTTTGTGCCTGTAGCCATCAGGCTGCACAACAAGGGGTCAATGTGACACAATTACTGGACATGAAATACACACCGTTTCCACACATTCATGTAAATATATGTAATATGTATATATGACCTAATATGTATATGTTCACTTTAATTAATCTCTTATTTCATTGTTTTTTTATCATTTTAATTTTTATCTTTGATTTTATCTTTAATTGTATTAATCTGGGGGAATCTGTGCTGTCCTGTTTTTCATCCTTACCCTGTTGCTGTTAAACCACTGCATTTCCCCACAGGGATTAATAAAGGTCCATCTTATCTTATCTTATATAGAAAGATATGTTTACTCTTTTAAAAACTAAAGAGACAATTAATTGTTCAGGGATTGTAGTTTGGTGGCCATGTGGTTTCATGCAATCTCATTTAAACTGGTAGATTATCATGGTTTTAGTTTATTTTACTTAAAGGTGGTGATATAAATACAAAAATAAAGTCAAGGTAGTGAAAAATACTTTGATCAAATACACTCTTAAACAATGCAGGATATGAAACGTAAAGGTCCCCTATTATACTGTTTTTCATCAGGTCTCAGATATACAAAACATGTCTCTGAAGTGTTTTCTTTAATTAACCACAAAGGTTCCTCATTGTACAACATCATTTCTGCCAGGGACTCCTGTTCAAGATGGGGAGCAAGTTCAATAAATGTATTTACAAGGGACAATGGGGGCATATAACATAACCCTAAAAAAACATTAACAAAGACAGTATTTTTGGCACATTTCAAGAGAGGGTATAAAGACTGCGATATCAGATTATCCTTCAGTTCAAGTTTGCAGGGCATGAAAGGAAAAGGCAGATTTTCCCATCTCTGTCTCTGTGATTTGAATAATGAGGAGAAACGGAGTAATGTTACAGTAAACTTGATGTGTGCTCTGGTAATTTACCAAGTGCTGCTTTTTCAATAATAATGAGCATATGAGATTTCTTCTTAAATACAGCGGAGTCTTTTAAACCATTTCATATAAATTACAAGGAAGTGTAAGGGAGTTTGCAAAAGTTACAAACAGCAATGCAGCATGATTGACTTCTTCCAGTTTTTTAAAGAGATGCATGCGTTTTAATTGGATCACCAGTCTTTTACGGACAAAAAGTACTCTTTTTTCTTTTCTTTTCAAACTTGTCATCAATGCAGACGCAAACGTTTTATGTTAATAGTAACTTGGAGGACACATTTTAAACCTAAGTAAGCTGCCTCAGCCCCATCTCTTTTAACCAATCGTTCTGATGGCCTTCTCCGGCTGATTGGTATTCACCACTGGTGCACTCGGTAGCTTTCATTTCGTGTAAGTTCTGCTCTACACCCCCTGATTCAAATGACTTTCAATCTCTTTGTTCTGGGCAGCAGGCCAGGCCAGAGGGCCGGAGAATGAGGCATTGAGGTGGTTTATTAACGTGATATGCTGCACAACCACCAACGACGACATTCATATTTCTGCCCTGCCACCCCGAGACGATCGGGCCAGAAGTACAAGATCACCCCAAGGTACAGCTTCTGTCAAACCGAGCGGGTTCCTCCATAAAATCCGGGCTCACCGCCCCAAATCATCTACTGAGACACCATATATCACATCAAGTGCTGGTTTCTTGTCATATGTCTCCCTAACTGTAAGAGAAAGTCACTAATGAATGTATTTCTTCCCTTCAAACTAATGATGACAATGGGCAGCTATACGGAACCTCATGTCCAAAATGTCATATGTTAGCATGAGGTAGCTAATGTTTGAAATTGGCCATATTGTTTAATAAGGCAGATAAAGTTTTACATAAAAAATATTCCTTGTGCAGCTGTTACAACCCTGCTCCTGGGCTGCAACAAAAAGCAGGGAGGCGACACGAGGGGTAAGAATATAACAATTGTTTATTCTTAATAAACAATATAATGAAAGGAACCAGCCACAGTTCCCCGAGGCTGGCACAGAGAGAGTGCCCAGAGGAGTGAGAGAGACGTATCCGGCTGGGCTCTCTTCTTGTAGCCCTTTTCACCCAGGTGCAGCTCATCAGGTTAACGCCGGCCCCACAGCACCGGATCCTGTAAACAGAGAGCGAGACCACGGAACGCCTAGTGGTGTGGAGGGGTCGTCACACAGCTGAATAGGATGTCAAACAAGTCACTGCAAGTACTGTTACAGAACAAAAATAACAAGCATTCTGAGGAGGGAGACATTATAATAAATGCAGAAACTCTACACACACCATGTATACTAATACTGTCATTGAAAAAAAGTCTTGTTAATGAAGGTTGAGCGGCTTTGTGTTTCGGAAAGAACAAATAGTATCAACACTGTTGCTTGTCATAAAATGCAAATGAACATACATTGCATTTATATTACTACGACTAATTTGAATCAAAGAGCTTTACAATATGTACAGAATTATGAAACCCTTTCTCATTACCAACTATCCTGGTGCATAAATGTAAAAGTTGATGGTCTATGTTTCTATAAAATAAAAATATTGTTAAAGATGCCTCCCATAATATCTACTGATAGAATTCAATAGTTTTTCGATTCTATTTTTTGGTTTATCTCTTTCCTGTTTTATTTTGAAAAAGTGTTCTCCCCCTGGGCCATTCCCTGGGTGTTTCGGTAACACATTAAGCAGCTTTTGGTTGCCATTTTTGGTGTTTAAACTCAGGTATTTTTGTGTGCAAATTCAAATAGCAGATGATTTGTATTAAAAGTAGAAGTAAAAGGTAGACATTATTTTTCCATTAGAAACCTAACCCTGGGGAAGGGAATCTCAGCTCTGCAGTGCTGAGTTTATGCATCTTACTCGCGTTAAGGATGTTGACATCAGATTGCTGTAAAAGAACAGCATCTCCTGGAGTTGTTCCACAGTTGGATCAGACTGCTGCTTTGTGCTTGTTTCACATCAGGAGACATGTGGCGGTTAACAGCATCAGCGGAGGCCATTAGTGGGCTGTAGATGTCCAATTAGCAGTGAGATTCACACAGGTGGTGTTGACCACGATGTCCAAGGTGGAACAAGGTCCGGGTGCATCTGCCGACCCCTGCAGCCGCTGCCAGGAAAACTGCACGTGGACATCTGTTCATCACGCAGCTCCAAATGAGCAATATCTCCTTCCTACTTAACAAGCACTCTGAACACTCCCGACGTGGCGTCTAATCCCGGTGACTCAATGTTTTATCATCTGCCATGTTGCTCTTTTCAAGCTCCACATCTGCACTCACACACACACACACACACACACACACACACACACACACACACACACACACACACACACACACCAATGACCACCAGAATGAAGGAACCAGGCAGAGCAACCCCCAGATATAACTGGGCTAGAGTACAGTTTGTGGCTGTGAGTGGAAGCCTCAGCGGAGGAAACCTAGATACACCAGTGATAACCTGTATATCAAGCTCTCAATCTGCCATGCGCTGAAGGGCGGGGGGGGGGGGGGGGGGGAATAAATAGCTTTCATTTCAGTGAAAGTGTGCTCTCCTCCTTTGCAAAGTGGTAAAGCTTGGCCATTGTGAAAGTGGGACATGCTGAGGGAAAAGAGACGCAAGGGCACTGGAGCAGGGCCCAACGAGGGAGGGAAATAAATGCACGATAAGTCCCTTCCCTGTGTGCCATTGTCACATTTCACATTTACATTATCTGCATAATTCACATTCTCCTTAGGGACTATACATGTTTGGATGACCTTGCCCTTGCAATACTACGCTGTGATTACATGTTGACAAAGCAATCAATGGCCCAAGTCTGGAGATCCTCTCAGAGTTGGTGGTTTTCTCTTCGTTGCGTGCCCTCACCCTGAGAGGACTCGGCCATCCAGACCAATACCGAAGTGTCTCATAATTATAGACTTGTCAGTACTGATTTTCATCAACAACTGTGCATGTGATGATCCGGCAGGAATGTTAATGAGTCCTCAATTGGAGTTAATCAGCTGCAGGCGCCTCAGTGGCCGCATTAGCGTCCCCCCGGTCCTCTGCGCGGCTGTCAAATGTACAATCCAGCGCTGTGCGTTTAGTGATGGGGCCAGCGGACGATAAGACGTTACACGACACGACTTTCCTCCTCTGCTCTACCCCTGGGTTTCATAAAAGAAAGTGCTTACGAGGCAAGATCTTTTATTTTTTAGTGAAAGTTTATGTCCACTCGCTTCGCTACTCTTGACTCAGCGTACAATTCCTTCACTTAATTAGGAGAGCTATTTCTTCTGCAGGCAGGCCTCCCAGAGGGTCACGGATTCAAAGAAATTCTTCAGCTAATGGGAGCTGGTGAGCACTTTGTTCATTTTAATGCGCCTCGGCTGGGAAAGCTTTTGACACTTGTGAAGGGGGCTCTCTAACAGAAAGGTCTGAGAATGTGAAAAGTCCACGGCACAGCATGGCAAAGAAACCGAAACAGTCAACCTTAAAAGTCACACATCTGTGTGCAACGGTATGATGCCGTAATTAATTATGTTTCTCACTATGTCTGTGGTGAAAGAATCTCTTCTGTAAATGTCATGTGATGATTGTGTTGGGGACGTTATGACAGGAGACATGACGTGCAGAGGTGACTGAAAATGTAATATTTCATTGCATTGATTGATTAACTTCAGAATAGTTTACTGACACACAGTGCAGGTGAGTAGCTAAATAGAAATTAGCTAATAGTAATCAAGCACCAAAGTTATGTACATTTTATTTATACGAAGGAAAATCCCAATCTGTACCAAATAAAGTTAATTTTTTTTTTTAATTGCTTTTTCTTTTTCTTTCCTGTTGCATGTTATAAAGGTTTTTGTGCATGTAAATGGTCTGCAAAGGCTAGAATCCAGCCTGTCCAAAAAACTACCAAATAGATTGATTGTTCAGCAGCTTATTACGACCCATAGTCACGTTTTAAAGTGTAGCACCTCTAGTGGTCGTGTAAGAAACAACATGCTCCCGTTGATTGCTAACGCTCCGGAGGGTCGTTTATTCACAAATAACCCTCTCTGGAAAATCCTAAATTGTGGAATAGTTTGGCCATTAAAATGCTTTTTGATTAGATTTCTAGCGAGAAGTGCATATTGTACTTTTAGAATCCACGTCCAGTGGATGTGTAGGATCTATAGTTTTATAGATATTCCGAAGACGATTTGAGGTCCCGCCAGGAGAACGTGTATACAGTATACTACGTCTTTCTTCAGCGTCCATGTAAAGTTGGCGTCAATCCTCACGGGGTGAAAACAGTATTTCCGGTCTCGAAGTTTTCATAATGAAGTATTCCCCTCACTGTCAAATGATTACACAGTGATATCTGCATAAAAAACATCAGTTTATCCTTGTTAATTACACAATGTTGATTGGTTTAAATTGTGTACAATGCTTTTGTGTTTTTAACCTTCGATTCGGAGAAACTAATATTTTTTGCGGAGTTTAGATACTACAGAGTTTCCGAAGACACTATACCCAGAATCCTCAGCTATCATTTGGGACTACAACATCCGCGTGATTAGTCCCCAAGCTCTGTGATTGGATGTTGGAGTGGCAGTGCGACAAGGTTACGCCGAGCATCAAACTGCTCTTTGAAATGGAATGTAACCACGGCAGACTATCCAAAACTGGACTCAAATGTGTGTGAGCCTGGAGATTCCCCTTCGATTCTATTGGCTCTAACGGTCAGAAAGAGATGTCAATCACCAAAATCGACCAATGGGTTCCAGAGAAATGGTAAAACCCCCATTTCCACCCAAATCACCTCAGAGGTGGAGTTTTTTTTGCTAAACCTCTAAAAAGGTCAAATGTCACTTGTTTTGCATCAATCTTGATACAGGGTACTTATTATTTGTTGTACTTTGGATTCAAAAAGCTTTTAGTCTACCTTACCATCATCCAAGAGTAGTTTTCACTATAAGTAAAAAAAATGTTTGGACGGACACTATAATTTACAGTTTTTTACTATGTTCAATCGGAATTTTCTTTAAAATAAAAAACATCTATATTGATTCTAACTTTTCTACTTCCAACTCACAGGTTTATCATTACTTTGAGAAAAAAGATTATTAATTTAACCCTTTTAGAAGGGAAGATATGGTCATTTGTTCTGGGAATGTCATTTTCGAGCCTGAGACCTGAAAAACAGGCTCAGGGCTAAACAGGTCAACAGCTGGTCTTGTGTCTGTGACCCCTGCTGTTGTTCATTGATAAGCCTGAAACATGCACTTGTAAAGGTGCAGAGGAACATTTTGCAAATATGGCAGTTGCCATCGATCATCTTAAGATAAGATAAGATATACTTTATTGATCCCAAGTTGGGAAATGTTTTTGTTACAGCAGCATAATACTTTGTTCTACTCCCCTACAATTCAGAGGTTAACCTGGTATTTTTACTCCACTACATTTATTTTAGTTACTTTGCAGATTCTGATTAATGATCCATCCATCCATCCATCTTCTCCCGCTTATCCGTGGTCGGGTCGCGGAGGTAGCAGTTCCAGCAGAGAGCCCCAAACTTTCCTTTCCCTGGCCACATCAACCAGCTCTGACTGGGGGATCCCAAGGCGCTCCCAGGCCAGCGAAGAGATATAATCCCTCCACCTGGTCCTAGGTCTACCCCTTGGTCTCTTCCCAGCTGGACGTGCCTGGAACACCTCCCTAGGGAGGCGCCCAGGTGGCATCCTAACTAGGTGCCCGAACCACCTCAACTGGCTCCTTTCGACGCGAAGGAGGAGCGGTTCAACTCCGAGTCCCTCCCGGATGACTGAACTTCTCACCTTATCCCTAAGGGAGACGCCAGCCACCCTGCGGAGAAAACCCATCTCGGCCGCTTGTATCCGCGATCTCGTTCGTTCGGTCATGACCCATCCCTCATGACCATAGGTGAGGGTAGGAACGAAAATGGCCCGGTAGACAGAGAGCTTTGCCTTCTGGCTCAGCTCTCTTTTCGTCACAACGGTGCGGTAAAGCGACTGCAGTACCGCTCCCGCTGCTCCGATTCTCCGGCCCATCTCACGCTCCATTGTTCCCCCACTCGAGAACAAGACCCCGAGATACTTGAACTCCTTCACTTGGGGTAAGGACTCATTCCCTACTTGGAGTGGACAGTCCATCGGTTTCCTGCTGAGAACCATGGCCTCAGATTTGGAGGTGCTGATCCTCATCCCAGCCGCTTCACACTCGGTTGCGAACCGATCCAGTGAGTGTTGAAGGTCGCAGACCGATGAAGCCATCAGAACTACATCATCTGCAAAAAGCAGTGGTGCAATCCTTAGTCCACCGAACTGCAGACCCCCTCCCCCCCGACTACGCCTCGAAATCCGATCCATGTATATTACAAACAGGATTGGTGACAAAGCGCAGCCCTGGCGGAGGCCAACCCTCACCGGAAATAGGTCCGACTTACTGCCGAGGATCCGGACACAGCTCTCGCTTTGGGAGTACAGAGATTGGATGGCCCTGAGTAAAGACCCCCTCACCCCATACTCCTGCAGCACCTCCCACAGTAACTCCCTGGGAACCCGGTCATACGCCTTCTCCAAGTCTACAAAACACATGTAGACTGGATAAGCGTACTCCCAGGCCCCCTCCAGGATTCTTGCAAGAGTAAAAAGCTGATCCGTCGTTCCACGACCAGGACGGAATCCGCATTGTTCCTCCTCAATCTGAGGTTCGACAATCGGCCTGACCCTCCTTTCAAGTACCTTAGAGTAAACTTTCCCGGGGAGGCTGAGTAGTGTGATGCCTCTGTAATTGGCACACACCCTCTGATCCCCCTTTTTGAAAAGGGGAACCACCACCCCGGTCTGCCACTCCTTCGGTACTGTTTCCGACTTCCACGCAACGTTGATGAGACGTGTCAACCATGACAGTCCCTCAACACCCAGAGCCTTCAGCATTTCTGGGCGGATCTCATCCACCCCCGGGGCTTTGCCACTGTGGAGTTGTTTGACTACCTCAGCGACCTCCCCCCGGGAGATTGGTGTTGATCCCCCGTCATACTCCAGCTCTGCCTCTAACATAGAGGGCGGAGTTGTCGGGTTCAGGAGTTCCTCAAAGTGTTCCTTCCAACGGCCCAACACTCCATCAGTTGAGGTCAACAACGTCCCATCCTTACTGTACACAGCTTGGATGGTTCCCTGCTTCCCCCTCCTGAGGTGTCGGACAGTTTTCCAGAACAATTTTGGTGCCGCCCGAAAGTCCTTTTCCATGTCTTCTCCGAACTTCTCCCACACCCGCTGCTTTGCCTCGGCCACGGCTGAGGCTGCTGCCCTTCGGGCCTGTCGGTACCTTGCAACTGCCTCAGGAGTCCCCCGGGATAACAAATCCCTGAAGGCCTCCTTCTTCAGTCGAACGGCTTCCCTGACCACCGGTGTCCACCAGGAGGTTCGAGGGTTACCGCCCCTTGAGGCACCTAAGACCTTGAGACCACAGCTCCCCGCCGCGGCTTCGGCAATAGAGGCTTTGAACACTGACCACTCTGGTTCAATGTCCCCAACCTCCACAGGAATGCCCGAAAAGCTCCGCCGGAGGTGTGAGTTGAAGGCCTCCTGAACTTGGGCCTCCTCCAGACGTTCCCAGTTCACCCGAACTACACGTTTGGGCTTACCAGGTCTATCCAGAGGCTTCCCCCGCCACTCGACCCAACTCACCACCAGATGGTGATCAGTTGACAACTCCGCCCCTCTCTTTACCCGAGTGTCCAAAACATACGGCCTCAGGTCCGATGATACGATAATGAAATCGATCATGGACCTTCTGCCTAGGGTGCTCTGGTACCACGTACACTTATGAGCATCCTTATGTTCGAACATGGTGTTTGTTATGGCCAATCCATGACTAGCACAGAAGTCCAGTAACAAACCACCACTCCGGTTCAGATCAGGGGGGCCGTTCCTCCCAATCACGCCCCTCCAAGTGTCTCCATCGTTGCCCACATGTGCGTTGAAATCTCCCAGCAAGATTAAAGAGTCCCCTTCAGGAGCCCCATACAGGACTCTTTCCAGGGTCTCCAAGAAGGCCGTGTACTCTGAACTGTTGTTTGGTGCATAAGCACACACAACAGTCAGAGTTTTCCCCCCCATAACCCGCAGGCGTAGGGAGGCGACCCTCTCGTCCACTGGGGTAGACTCCAACAAAGAAGCACCCAACCGGGGACTTGTGAGTATCCCCACACCCGCCCGGCGCCTCACACCTTGAGCAACTCCGGAGAAGAATAGAGTCCAACCCCTATCCAGAAGTAAGGTTCCAGAGCCGACGCTGTGCGTAGAGGTGAGCCCAACCAGATCCAACTGGTACCGCTCCACCTCCCGCACAAGCTCCGGCTCCTTCCCCCCCAGAGAGGTGACGTTCCACGTCCCCAAAGCCAGCTTCTGTCGCCCGGGTCTGGTCCGTCGAGACCCTCTGCTTTCACTGCCACCCTTTTGGCAGCGCACCCGACCCCATCGCTGTTTCCCGTAGGTGGTGGGCCCGCGGGACGGGGAAGCGGAGGTGTTGTCCACGTTGCCTTTTCGGGCTGTGCCCGGCCGGGCTCCGTGGCAAGCCCGGCCACCAGACGCTCGCCGACGAGTCCTCCTTCTGGGCCTGGCTCCAGAAGGGGACCCCGGGCTTCCTCCGGGCCGGGTATCCTCACTTCTATGTTCGTCTTTCATGAGGTCTTTTTGAATCATCTGATTAATGATGTGAAATATAAACAACCCTTAAATCAGACTTTAGTTACACCTGAGTAAAATTCAGGGAAGGTGATTGTCAAGTGCCAAAATAAACTATGCAATATATTGGACGTTAAAGGAGCAGTAGGTAAGTTTGAGAAACCGGCTCGAGATACACTTTTTGTTATATTCCATGGAATGCTCTTAATATCTTGATAGCAATGAATATTCTAAGTGCTTTGAAAAAAAATCCATACAAAAACGTCATCTGTGGAAGCCGTAATACTGTAAAAACTACAACCAATTATTTTAGCTGGGCATTTTCACCATGGCAGAGTTTGCTTCAACATCGTCTACCGGTCGCAAAAGAAAAACTGTAATGGAGCAAATTATGAAGAAAAAGAAAGTGGAAACTAGGAGAAGTCAAACCAGAGTCAATATCGGAGTTGCTTTTCAACGATGGCGACTACTTATCGAGCACACCGAGCTGATATGTAACGTTACCGCAGCCTGCGCTCGCCAGCTAGCCAGACGTAACATTTTTAATACATTTTCACAAAACAAACATGCTAGCTTCAAACATATAAGCACTGGCAATAACTTTGTTATACATTTGTTTTACATTCATTATCATGATCTTAGGTGTTGTTTTCTTACATCTGATTGAGCCATGATGTTTTCCAGTCTTCACTGAGGTCATGTGCGCGTTCATGTGTGTTGGAGGAGGTGCTCTGTAGGAAGTCTGAAGGAAGGGGCGGATTATTTTTGGTTGTGTACTTTGGAATTTTTGTGCACTCGGTTTCTCAAACTTACCTACCCCTCCTTTAAGTACTTTGTCAGACTTAATATTTATCTGTTGATACCCCCAAAGTGTTGTTCTTATTCAAAAGACGATCTTAACTTAAAGTATTCTTTAATGTTTAAATAAAGCCTTATTAGTTTGTCCTCCTATTAAAGACCCCAAGCCTGTTTTTCAGGTTTCATGCTCGAAAATGACATGCCCAGAACAAATGAATTAAGATGGAACATAGTAAAAAAGTGTAAATTCTTACCTCCGCCTAAAAAAAAACCATTACTTATAGTGAAAACCACCCTTGAATGATGGGTTAGTAGCCTAAAAGCTTTAGGAATCCAAAGTATAACATATAATAAGTACCCTGTATCAAGATTGAGGAAAAATAATTGACAATTGACCTTTTTAGAAAGGTTTAGGGAAAAAAGGTCTAGGCGGACTAAGCTTTGGGCACATTTGGGCACTTCTGGTTCCATCAGTGCCATTTGACCTTTTTCAGGTACCAGACAGTAAAAATCATGTTATAACATTGAATGTGTGTGTGTGTGTGTGTGTGTGTGTGTGTGTGTGTGTGTGTGTGGGAAGTTCCCTCTTTGCATGAGATGCATGTTTACTTGCACAATAAAAATTAGGAAACATAGGAAACATTTGACTCCAACTGGAGCAGATTTATTTAAAAAATGTTAGCAACACACTATACAATAACACCACACTTTAGGTAAAAACAACAAGCATTTTTTGGGTAATAAACATGAAAATACAATGACAAGTCATAATGCCTGCTTAGGTACTAGTACAGTACAGTTCAAATACAGATTATTTCAGTTCATCGAAATGCTGCACCTTAATGTTTATTTTATTATATTTTGTATTTATTTGAGTGAATACATTATTCACAGTTTAATAATAATAAAAAAATATATATATATATTTTATGTTTTGTGATAATTTTTTCTGCTGTACCGAAAACGTACCGAACCGTGACCTAAAAACCGAGGTACGTACCGAACCGAAATGTTTGTGAACCGTTACACCCCTATAAAGTACATAAATATACTTATATGATTCAAAATCCACGAGTATTCATTTTAGATGAGGGTCCATGCTCTCTTCTCTTCAACAGTTTTTTTCAAATGTCTGTACTGTGTGCAAACTCCTCGTCATCGGGGGCGTCGCCCACCTTTACTCACATTGCCCATGTATATTTTACTAGCTTTTCACAGGTTGTACTGTAAGTCAACACACTTTAGTTAACATTTACTTGCTACGTGCTATGATTTAAATGTACTTATCAAAATGAAGATACAAAATTACTTGCGAATTCAAGTAACACATTAAATAATAGGAGAGATTTTGAGCAGAAGAAAATTATTATTAATTTCTTGTAGGATTTAAACAAAAAAAAATCGCTTTTATCAGTGTTGATCACAGGGACTCTTTAACCTGGCTGACCTGCATATTAGTCGGTCATCGAATAATCCAGCTCATTTCACCTCACCTCACTCTTAGTATATTCTCCCAGCTTGTCAGATATAAACAAAGTTTGTGGCATTTAAAAGAGAAACATCACAAATCACCTTGGCTGTGTTTGACATTAATCAGTGAAGCTGTTTAATTACCTTCTTTTTTCTGGAAGCGTACAGCCTCAGACACAGTCGCTCCTCATCTAATCATAAAGCTAAAAAACTGCTTCTCTGCTCTCTTGGTTCTGGAAAAAATTGAAAATCTTAACTCTGTTTAATCATCAGGCTCAGCCGTTGTTGCACTAATCACTAGCACAGTGTGTGTTTGACGCGCCGGAACCGCATCGGCAGCAGCTGACTGCACACGGAGCCCCGATGCCAGTGGTACTGACAGTGGGTGTTTTTCAATGTCGAGGAAGGCTCCTCCAGAGCCACTATTTCAAGAATGCTACGTCATCGAGTCCCGCCTAAGGACTGTTCCAATGTCCAGGATCCTTGGAATTCTACCGAGGCCGGCGTCCTTCGTTGCGGGAAATGTCGAGGCTGCATGTGTATCCTCCACGGTCTTAAAATCCCCACAATGCTTTGCGCACGGACCCATTTCCAAAATCTTTGGCGGAAATCGCACTCCATTTAAGGCGGGCCTCGCATATGACGCACACCTGCACACCTGTTAGCCTGTTCTACCATTCTCCGTTTTCCGAGGCTAGGAAGGATTCTTGCCTCGCTTCTGAAGGACCTGACTCGGAAGACATGTCCTACCAAGGAAGCGTCCTCAACATGGAGAAACACCCAGTGAATTCTAAGTAGGACACCAGGGCTGAAAGAACAGGCTCCTGAAAGCTACTGCAGCTTTTCTTTCACACAGACACAGCCTCCTAAGACAAAGAAATGTGTGTTCTACTGGAGGATTCTTGGTAAAGTGCACATTATGGATGACACTTTCTTTTTCAAGACATTAGACATTAAGTGCTGCTGCATCTTTACAGGGTTCCTAAAGCAGATTGCCAATGACCCTACTGCAGTAGATTCTAAAGGGCCAGTGACATACACATCAAAAGAAACAAAAGACAACATCTCAATCAACTAGAGTGATGTAATGAAAATAAAAATAATTGCTTTTTTTTATAGCAGCTATTGCCTTGACAGACCAAACAAAAGCAAAATAGAAGGCAATGTAACAGAAAGCCAAACAAAAGCAAGACAATACGAAGGTAAAACATGAAGACATGGGTCCCAAAGACATAGTTGACAGAAGACAAATGACAATGACGGATGAAACAATGAAAAGGATAATAACAATTAAAAATAATTAAAAATAATTACATCACATCAAAGCAAGTTCATAAATATGTGTTTGAGGAGGCTTTTTAAAAGACATTACTGTCTTTAGTGGGGCAGTTAGTTATAGTTGTATTACCCCACATTGATGTGGAGTCAGAAATGGCATGCTGTTTTAAGCTGAAATTGTCTCACCATAATAACATTTTGTTAACAAAAAATTATTTGCAAAGTAAAATCTGCAGTCACATTCAGGTGGTCAACCAAAGGCTTTGTATTCAACAAAGTCAACTTCAGTATGAGACAGCCAAAAATATGCTCAGTGTATGAGACCCTTAAGTTCAACAGGCTCGAAAAAGTAGATTGTTTAAAGTTTAATGGTGTGTTGCAGGGATTTGGTATTTACAGTATGTTGGCCCATTCGGAAGTAAGCGTCACCCTGGTTCCCTCTACAAAAAGCCAACTGATGTCAGGTATAATTACTTAATGTCAAAGCAAATGTATCCAGGTCTGAACATATGTATCATACATGGTGGTTATTTAGCAAGTTGTAAAACCATGTGAATCATTTAGCTTAAGATTAGCATGAAGGACTAAGCTAGACATTTCCCCAAAAGTGTCTGTGTTTCAAAGTGAGCAACATGCTATGGAGTAAATGGAACAACTGGTTCAACTGAACGCCCCATGAGGCACTTAAGTTAAGTTTCTCTAGTATAAACAGATATTTCAATGTAGTTGTACACAACTGATGTGTTTTTTATGTTTTAAACATTGTATAAAAGCTATCATGCCAAGAAAGTCCAAGAGAAAGACTGGCAAAAGACAGAAATATGGACAGGTCAACCCTGCGTAGATACATAAAAATGAAGGAAGAAAAGGAAGTGAAAAAAGTAGGGTATAGTTGAACAGCAGAGGCAGGGGGTCTTCACACAGGAGAGAGAAGGAGCTTGCAGACCAGATAGAAAAACTGCCAGACCATTTCCATGGCCTTACTCCAAAGAGATGCTGTGAACTGGCATTTATATAGCAGACAGAACAACATTCCTGTAGCAACCAACTCAGGTTTGAACTTGAAGAAGGTAATTGGTCAATGTAACCTTTTAAACTGATCAACTAAGATCTGGGGCAAGTTAAGCCACAAGACCACTTTAATTTAAGAAGTCATATTTTCATGGCCCTTTTCGAAATAAGCATTATTTCATTTTTATTGACAGAAGACATCCTGAAATAAAGGTGGTTGTTGTCATTTGAATTCAATCTAATTGTTCCTTGCCTAAAGCCCCTGTCACACTGTCCCGAAATTGACTCCCGATGGACACACGATAAAGGAAATGTTCAAATTCGGCTCTGATCGTAACAGCATCGGGCCATTCGTGAGGGCATCTTAAGCCATCGTATGACCGCCGGTGAAGTTTCTCAGGCTCCGGCAGCAACTTCGGGAGCGGTGGCAACATATTTGGCATGACAAAGCATTGCCGAAGGTTCATTTTCGTGTTGACTTCGCGTGTCCATTTTGCCCTCCGTAAGGCATTCGTGAGGGCATCCTAAGCCATCGTATGACCACCGGTGGAATCATCGCCCTTAGCTATTTTAATTACCTCTCAAACTACCTAAACGGCCGTGTCACTCATTACTGGATCAGCTGCATGAGACAGACACTGACGCTGTCAGAAGAGAGGGAGGAAAAAGAGAGGCTCAATGTATTTTATATATAGTCGTTATTCATTTGTTTTAAAACTCAATAAATAACAAAGAAGACCTTTGACCGGCACTGATGTTGCTACGATCAGAGCCGAATTTGAACATTTCCTTTATCGTGTGTCCATCGGGTTATTGCACAACAAAATCATACATATTATGTAAATAACCCAATTTGTGTTCTGTGAAACTGAAAAGGATATAATATGTTATTTTGAAGGCGAGTTGACAGAATGTTGTTGTTGCTATGGAAACAACACTACGGAGAAAACTTAATATCTTCTACATATAAAGACGGATAAAGTAAAGAACAAAGTCTGAAAATATCAGTACAGTATCATAGTACTTTAACATAATTGTTTTTGTAACTTTCGTTGCACTTGTATGTCTTAAATGTAATGTAAATGTTGCCTTTGTGTGTGGTTCGGGGCCATCTTCGTGCGAAGTTCACAAATCCATATTCGTGTGTCCATCGGGTGTCAATTTCGGGACAGTGTGACGCGGGCTTAAAGGATAACATAACTAAAATATGACTCATATTACCCCACTCTCCCCTATATGTTTTCTACAGCATCCACATAGAAAAACACATTTTATGGTTTTTGAACCTTAAACGAGAAGTGAAAAACTAACATTAGTATCCAAGCAGACTACACTCGTGGAACTAAACGTTGACATCTTTGAAGTTTGTGTTCACTTCCAAACCTAATTTCAGGTTGCTAAAAAAAGCAATCAACACTGACTTTGAGATGAGGGGAACAGAAGTGCAAAAATGCTGAGTAATATACAGGTTTTAGGACTAATAACTGCGACAGTCTATTTATGAGGTAAGAAGACTCGGTCACAAACATTAACACACCACAGGCTTTTTTGTGTAAATGGAAACCTCTGTAAGTATTTCTGGATTTGAGGACTACAAACGGTACCTGTATTGTGGAGGTTATTGGCTCTCATAGCAAAGTTGAAAATCATTGTTTTAAAAGCCTCTGTGTCCTGGTGAGATATATTGTGATGATTTTTTTTTCAAAAATGAGGTTAAGAAATCACTTTTGCCCTGAATAATGAGGCTTTTGTCATAATCTATCAAAAAAAGCATTAACTGTTACAGGATGCTTGGGCAGGAATTTATAAGTACCCACACGCGGTAACAGGCTTTATCGCTATTTTCCACATTTGCACTTTCTATGCCTGAAAGCTCCGTCACTTGGCAGCTGTCCCTCTCAGCCTCCGACATAATCATCCTCGGCAGAATTTGAGACCTCAATCAAAGAGCCACAAGCATGACTTGCCACGTCAGAGGAGCACTACACGAGACTGATCTACATGAAACACCTGGGGACATTCATTACAGCAGATGAGATGCTGAATCCAAGAAAAAACCCAAAGAGGAGAGAGTGGCCCCGCTCGAGGCTGCAGATTGCGGGGAAAAGTGGTGCTGCAGGAAATAATCATTTATGATTTCTTGATGGTTAATATTGTCAGATTTTTGGGGAATGGACAGTGCTCACATTTGATTACAGCAAAATAACATACTTTAAAGGGAAACCCCATTGATTCTCACATCAAAGTGAATGCGTGCAAATGCGCCGGTGAAGATGCCCGCATTGGCTCCTCTCCAACTTTGCCCTTTTTCGTATTTTGTGCGTGTTTATTAACTTTTTGTCATTTTGCTTTTAACATGGTTCGCAACATGCAAGTTGACCGCACCAACTCTGCTATACAATATAGCAGAGAGGAACTTCTTCACATCCAAAACTTCGTGGACAATAACCCACCGACAGACAATGGAGATTCGCCATGGCTACCTGTTGCTGTCCTACCTGAGAGACGCAGGAGGAAGACCCAAGCGAGGGTCCTGCGCCGGGTTGCTGGTCAGACTGAGGAAACGAGAAAACCGACCCCCTCTGAGGAGTTCAGGAATTCTAGGAGAGCAATTAGCAGTGCAAAGAGACAGTACAAAGAGAAGGTGGAATCTGACTTCAAAGGCTGTAACACCCGGAACATGTGGGCGGAACTAAGAACAATCTGCGGTCCTCAGACACGGGCCTGCTCTCCATCCCTCGCTCTCGCCTTCGTACTGTGGGTGACAGGGCGTTCAGTGTTGCGGCCCCCACCCTCTGGAATGCACTTCCTCCTGAGATCCGGAACGCTGCCTCACTGGACATCTTCAAATCTTCACTAAAAACCCACCTGTTCTCCATGGCCTTCGGACCCTAGTCCTTTCCTGGTCCCCTGGCTTCCTTTATTTTATTTTATTTGTTTTATTTTATTTGTTTTCTTGTTTGTTTGCTCCTCACTGTCTGTTTTGTCCTGTCTGTCCACCATGTACAGCGACCTTTGGTCCCTTGAAAGGCGCTTTATAAATTCCATTTATTATTATTATTATTATTAATGACAGACTACAAAGGAGCAGCGGGGGGTGCTGCGGGAGTGTCTGCGTGTGCATCTCTCCCAGATGAGCTGAACAGGTTTTTTGCACGATTTGAGAGCATGCCAGGCTGGGGGTGCAGAGAAGGATCATGCAGGAGACCTGCCCTTTTGTTTTAAACAGGGCAGATCAGGGAGGTGTTCACAGACATCTTCAACAGGTCCCTGCTGCAGTCTGTTGTCCCCACATGTTTTAAACACTCCACCATCGTTTCTGCTTTGAGCGGTTAGTCAAAACCTTCATCACCTCCTCCCTCCCTGACTCTCTGGACCCCCTGCAGTTTGCCTACAGAGCAAACGGGTCCACAGACTACGCCATAGCTCTCACCATCCACACTGGCCTCTCACACCAGAGGAACACTTATGTGAGAATGATGTTCATTGAATACAGTTCAGCCTTCAATAGGCTGAACCTCCAAGCTGGTCATCAAGCTCAGAGACCTTGGGCTCAACAGCGCCCTCTGTGACTGGATCCTGAACTTCCTGACGGGCAGACCCGAGGCAGTGCGGGTGGGAAACATCACATCCTCCACCCTGATCCTCAACACCGGAGCCCCTCAAGGCTGTGTGCTCAGCCCTCTCCTCTACTCCCTGTTCACTCACGACTGTGTGGCCATACACAGCTCCAACACCATCGTGAAGTTTGCTGACGACACAACCGTCATCGGCCAGATCACAGACGGCGACGAGACGGCGTACAGAGAGGAGGTCGAAAACCTGACATCTTGGTGCCAGGATAACAACCTCCATCTCAACGTCAGCAAAACAAAGGAGCTGATTGTGGATTACAGGAAGCAGCAGAGAGAGGGACACGTCCCCATCGCCATCAATGGGACTACGGTGGAGAGAGTCAGCAGCTTCAGGTTCCTCTGTGTCCACATCACTGAGGACCTGACATGGACTCTTCACACCATCACCAAGAAAGCTCGACAGCGGCTCTTCTTCCTCCGCAGGCTGAGGAGGTTCAACATGGACTCCAGGATACTCTGCAACTTCTACAGGTGCACCATAGAGAGTATCCTGACTGGCTGCATCACGGCCTGGTACGGCAGCTGCACCACCCTCAATCGTAAGGCTTTACAGAGGGTGGTGAAAACTGCACAGCACATCACCAGGACGGAGCTGCCATCCATGGAGGACCTTTACGGCCCGTCCACACAGCGGTGTGCGCTGAAGCTTGCCGGCGGGCGTGTCTGAAACTCGACCAACAACCAATCACATGAATCTCCCGCCCCTGACACACAAGCAGCGGTTTGATTGGCTAGAGCTTGTACTGGCATATGATTCGATTGGCTGACGCTTCTGCCGAGGCTTTGCTCAACTTTTGCAGCGAGCATCGCTCAACTTTTGCACCGAGCCATGCCAGCAAAGCTCCGCTTCGCTTCCCACAATGCAGTTCGGCGAAAAGTGACGTCACCCCATTCAAAGTGAATGGTGAAGCTTTCAACGCACCCCGCTGTGTGGACGGGCCGTTACTCCCAGCGGCTCAGGAAAAAATCCCTCCGGATTATAAAAGACCCCCATCACCCCAGCCACAAACTATGGAAATGCCTCGTATTATAACATATATTCTAAGGTTATTGTCAAATGTAGTATGTTTGGTGTTCTAGCAGCATAGTATGTGGATTTCTACAAAGAACAAGACGTGACCCTACTGGACATATTCATCTGTCCCACAATGCATTGCCTCAGGCTGCAAAATGGATTTTTACTATCTTCCTTAGTGTCGTTACGTTCATGAGCAATCAGATTTATTTAGACAGCAGTTTAAAGACTACGTGATTACCATAAATATTCCAGATTCGCAATGTGGTCAGTTTATCCAATTACCCAAATGCAGGAGACAGGCACATTGCATGCCTGTAAAAAACATTGAATAAAGGTATTTTCTGATATGTGCCAAGGCAAGGCAATAACTAATCACATAAACAAGACACAGCTGGAGATTGCAGGCAATAACACCAGGGCAGCAGCGTGATTACACACAGGTGTAAAGAATCAGGGTGGCGCAGAACATCACAACAGGCAGGAAAACACAAAGAAAGGAGGTAAAAACAGACATAAAATAACGGGTGGATAGATTGACTGAAAAGATAAATGTCTAAATGTCACTGTGTGCTGCGTGGCCATACACTGTATATGGGTAGCAAGATTACATCTCAATTTGAATCCTCCATTTCAATGGCATGCAGTAAAAAGGCTGTCTTGTTTGAGCATATTTTTGTGCGAACATGTGCTTAGTTCTTTAAAATTACCTGTAAGGCCAAATAGTGCTGATAAAATTGTTAGTGTCCCCACAGCAGAGGGAAGTTGAATTGTCCACATCAGAGTCACCTGAAAGAGTGTGTACCCTGATAAAGGCTGAGGTGAGGCTGAGTTAAGTAGAAATAAAACGCCTCCTTCTAGTCTGAAATCAAAGCCGGGAAACACAGTCTGACTTTCAATTAACATTCTGCTGCCCTCTCCATCACTACACATTTGCATCACGGTGCTCACCTCGCCAGTGCTGGCATAGCACATATACTTGTTTACGAGGAAGGAAATTGGAAACTGAAATGTGACTTGACTTTGTGGATGACATCTTGCTGGGGAAAATTATCAACACACCGCATCAGCCATCAATCCGAAAAAACAGCCCTCGCCCTAACGAGGCCCGGGGCATGGCAGATGTCTCAGAGGGTTCACTCAGGGGTTAAAATACAAGAAGGACTCAGCATAACAGGGTCACATATGCTACTGGAAATAAGTGTCAGTGTTGGGTCAGATACCCTGGGTGTAACATTATCTATTTTTCTCTTAGATGAGGAAGACATGCAATTAAATGTAGTGACGGCATTTTCTTTTTCAACCTAAAATGCCCACAAAATAGCAACCAACCAATACACCTTATATAAGAAGTGCATCCAGTCACTGTGACGATACCCATTGGTTTCCAGGCTACAGTTTTAAAGCTTCAAGTTTTGCTTAACCTAGCCATCCAAAAAACACAGAGCTCAAACTGTGAAACAAATATCCTTCCCCTAAAGGAAGAGATACACGGCCTACAGCATGACTCATTTCCACTGCTGCTGCTTTCAATTTAAACCTTTCACACATTGAACTTTTTGCAGCAGTTTTGACTGCTCAGCACCATTCACACATTCAAAATACAATCTAAAGTGCAACTCTGTGCAAAAGTTTAACTCAAGTGTAAAATCCTGTATAAAACTCAACACTCAATTTTGGCCTACATCCTGACAGTTATTGACAGATATTTTATGCTTTTCGGTTTTTATCAGATTTACATTTTTTCCTCAATATACAATCCAGTGATTCTGGACTGTATTGGACCGAGACCAATACGGAGTATAAGATCGTCAAATTCCTAGTTTAGGAAGGTAATGGCATCCTGCTTGCATGAGGCCTTCCATCAGAACACATTCTACGTGTTTTTCGAGAGATTATGGAATAATTATGTTTAATTAAAAAAACAAAAACAAATTAAGATTCATTATCTTGAGACCATGAATATCGTCATCAAATGTAAAGGGGCATCAATTCCAGGTACATGATTTCATTTGTGGACTTTACTTGTATTGTTTTAAGGAAAAAACTACAAAAACTATTACTTATATTGGTCCTTATCTGGCTTGTAAAGCTCTTGGAACTTAAGGCTCTTACTCCTGTATGATTTTGTCAGCGATACAGATAAGGTTTACTTTACTTGTAGAGTATTTAAATCCAATTCTTAATAACATATACAACATGTTGGATCAGATCAAATCTAATTATAGACTGAAGATTTGGTGTGAACTTCACTGGGACATGATGGTGACTCCAGTCAGAAGGTCAGGGTGTCAGCAAAATGATCAGTAATCATCCCATGGGGACCATGAATTTCCAAATGCCATGGTGGTGTGCTTTATGGTTGAAAATATATTTTCCTAAGGACTGACTGATTAACAAATAGCACCAACATTATTAGTATTCAATCATTGATTGATCGATTCACTGATGTTCTTTCTGTGTTATCTTCAATCATAAATGTACCTTAAAGGTGTTATTTTCATTAAGATTACACACCCTTCCACAAACCACCAGGTAACACGGAAAATGTCAAAGAAACACTCCCCTAGTTTTTTTATAACAACTCATAATACACCTCCCTGTTTCCCCCCAACTCCTCCGAGTTTTAATTTGGGGGCACTATCAATCTGCAAATGTGTCTTCAAAGTGTCATTATCCCCACCTAAAAAAAGGTTATCTCCAAAAGACACAGGGGGGATTTGGTTCCAATTTTCTTGTCAGATTTTGATTAGATAAGTGTAAGTATGTGTAGATATAAAGTTATGACAACCTGTGTCTTCGTGTTTCATTCTTTGCCTGCAGAGACATAGGGGATAAAAAAAACGCCTATGTCAGAGCCCTGCAGGGCATTAAAGGCAGTAATTACCAAACAGAGGGAAAACAACTGGATAACCTGATTGTCTATTGATTCTGTATGTTCCGCTGTGAATAGATTTAGCATCGCCAGGGGCCGAATAGGACCAGCTAGCATTGTGTGGTTAAATGCAGTGCAAAACAATTGCTAGCATATCATAGGCGGTGTGTGTCTCAAGCTGGATAAATCAGTTGGAAAAAACTTGTGTTGCCCAATAAAATGGTCTCGTCTGTCCTTCGCTCCAACTTAATGAGCTGTGTTTTTTCCAGACACTCTACTATCAGCAGGACTTTGATGTTGATGGCTGGGTCGTAATTTCAAAGAACTTTTTTCTTTTTTAGTTTTCAGAAGATGAAACATAAGCCCGGCAATTTATGCTCCATTATTTAATGGTGCGTGAGACTAGCCTAGAAAACAACATTTATCTTGACTGCAGCAGTCTTTTAGTATCTGCTATTGATCTGAACCCCCATTCCAGCCTTAGGAGAAGGTTCGGTGTCCCGGTATACGTACCAAACAGGCAGGCTTTGTTTACAAATCAGATTGATCACTGGGTTTCCTCTTCTACTCCAAACAGAAGGCAGCGTCTGAATTTGAAACATAGAGCTCAGCAATATTTGGCCCCCTTTTTTCCTCACCGAAACAGCAGCCAGTGACGTAGATTGATTTTGTTTGTTGTGAGGCTGCCGTGATAAGCAGAGGCAAAATAATGAGCATTGTCTCATTAATGGATAGGGAATGCATTATGGGTCATACATTTCAAATGAATTGTGCATTAGGAATAAACAGCCACTGTGGCAGCTGGCTATATATCATTGGAGAGGCCAAATCATTTTGTGGCTAACGTTTGATCGCGTCTTCTCGGTACTTAGTGACACTTTATGATTGGAAATGCCTCACCGCAAAGTGTGAAGGTGGGGTTGTTCGCTCTGTATTGGAGTGCGGAAGATCTCCTGTAATGAGTGAAAGTGTTGTTGACACAATATTACCACTGAAGCCTCAGGATTGACTTTTACAGCTTCAAACATGTATACACTGTTTAGTGTTTTTAAAAGCGCTGTTTTGTCATCCTTGTCTTTCGTCGCCTGTTAGAGGAGTTTTTGATTTAATGACAACATGAAGAGTCATTAGAAGATTTGAAAACAGTGATCAATATTTATTTTCTGTTATTATGTATCCTCCATGCCTTTGTTTCTAAGGCCCATTATTTTTAAACACTTAATAGTCCGAACAAATTTCCCTTTGGTTTGAAAGTTATACCGAAAACAAATGCCCCTAACTCCTAAGAATACACACACTCCCTGGAACAAATGAGCACAGGGCAAATTATTATGCAAAATGATGGCAAGACAAGTCCTGTCCTACTCTACCATTGATATTCTTGCCCTCATTCCTCTTGCCCAAAGCTACCCAATTCTACCTACACCGGTAACAAGAACTAGCCAGTCACGTTTGTTTAGGGTTAATGGACCATCAGAAATGGGACATTTTTGTCACACATACAATCACCAACACTGACCATGTGACCAGGTAGTTTCTGAAGATGTTACAAATAACACACAGCATACAATGCCATAATAACTTGGTATTATTAGTGTAGGACACTTATGTATGTATAACATCTGAAGATGTGTAGTTTTATTCATGTTTTCACATAATTTTACAGGATATTGCTATATTATTTCACATATTGTAGTTCTACACATTAATATCTGATTTGTAAAACATCATAGACAGAAAGGTATATCCGTAATTGAATGGTAAGATATTGAAATTCTGAATCCATAGATGTGTCTCCCATCACCCAAAACCCCTGACTATTCTCTCAACTCAGTATTTACATTCTTTAATTCAAAGAAAATCAGTAATATCTTTAAAAACTACAAGTCCTTTTCTATCAGCTGTGCACCGTTATGGTGTAAATATAACCTATCTACCAATTGGATCAAATATAAAAGTCAGCCGAATTAGTGTTGATACTGCAAGGAGACGTATTGTGTGAAGAGAAATTGATGTTGTTTAATTGCTGATATATTTATGATGCACGTCACATATTCAGTTTCGGCAGTATTTGACAGTGAGGGGGATATGGTTTTATTATGAAAACTTTGAGACCGGAAATACTGTTTTCACCCCGTGGTGGTCGACGCCAAATTTACATGGACGCTGCCGTCAATAGAAATTAATAGGGGGAAAGACGTAGTATATACACGTTCTCCTGGCGAGACCTCAAATAATCTTCGTAATATCTATCAAACTATAGATCCTAAACATCCACTGGACGTGGATTCTAAAAGTACGATATGCACTTCGCGCTAGAAATCTAATCAAAAAGCATTTTAATGGCCAAAGAATCCTACAATTTAGGATTTTCCAGAGAGGGTTATTTGTGAATATACCCAGGGGTGCACATAACCTTTTTGCCCTGGTTCTCAAAGGAGCACCTGGAGATGTTGCTTGGTGCGCATCCTTAAAATGAAATAAACCGGACCTTTTGGTACTTGACTTTAACGGGGAGGGGGGGGGGAGGTGCACGCTCATGAACTGTTCGCCCGTGCCTCGCAGCAGGGTTACTGTGCGGAGCGCATTAAGCAGACCCTTCACGCGATAGACGAGAGGTAGAGCAAGGGATCGCAGATGCCGTCGTGGTCGCGGACAGATTAAAAAAATGAAACCTAAATGGCTCGCGAATTATACTGTGGCGGCTGTTAATATACCTGGGCGGCCCGCCCAAGTATTGTCTATGCAAATATCTCTCTCTCTCTCTCTCTCTCTCTCTCTCTCTCTCTCTGTTGGTGCGCAAATGCATATTTTTTCAAATGATCCGGTGCTCAATTTTTGGCGGGGGGTGCGCATGCACACCTGCGAACCAGTTATGTGCAGCCCTGAATATACCACCCACCGGAGCCTTTGCAGTCAACAGGAGCACTAGAGGTCGAACACTTTAAAACGTGATTAGGTCGTAATAAGCGCTTGAACAATCGACCTATTTGGTCGTATGAGTTGGAGGACTTGTTGTAAAATAACCCTACATTGGCACCATCCTCTTTTGCAAAAAAAAAGAAGCAACAACCACTGGATAACGATTAGTATAGTTTTCTAATGGGAACATGGTGTTTTCTTGGAGAGTAGGGAAATAGAGGTCTTAAGCCTAGTTAGCTTCTAAAGTCAATTTATAATCCCAAATAGGGAAATATGGTGTTTGAGATGCACACAATCATAAAGGAAATGCATTTTCATACACCCTCGTGCGATAAAGATCCATATTTTCGCTGTAGAAATATAGTCTATATCAGAATTATAATATGCAAAATGCGTAATGTAGATTATACACAGGGCAAGGTATGAATGTCAGGCCTTATCTACACATTTCTGCAGCACCGTTTGATTCGCAAACATTGCACATCAAAAATCAATAAAAACGCTAAATGGAAAGCATGAATGTAATACTTGCAGTGTTTGAAGAAGCAATCACATCATTTACTTAAGTAAATGTACAAATAATGGTCTTGCAATGCTCCACTACAAGTAAAACATGGAAAATGTAGCGCAGTAGAGGAATGAAGTAGTGTTGTATGGAATTACTGAGGTAAAGAAGAACAAATATGTCTGCTCTGATTGGTTGCTCTGTTGTCATTGGTCAACCACTTAAATATTCCCCTTAACCTATTAGGGCTATACAAGTATTTGGGTATTTTATCTATCTCAAAATAAATTATGCGCTGATTTATAGACATGTATTTTCCAATGTTAGTCATTGGGAAAAAGTATTTTTGGGCCAAAATGACGTCACAGACTAGACGTTGAGTGTAGTACCACTGTTTGACCACTAGGACCATTCAATAATGTGTTTCAACGGCCTGCATACTTCCTGGGGCCACGGTTTCAGGCAGGGCGGGAGTGTGTGGGAGTGATCTTTGGGATTTGAGCCTTTGAAGACAATTTACATGCACACAAAATATAACCCACCACACAAAGGAGAACCCCAAAAGGCATAATAGGTTCCCTTTAAGAACAATTTACTTTTCACCACTGACAGCTTGAAATTTGCCAGTTTGATTTACTTTGTAGAAAGATTACACTTTGGCTCTTAGGTGGCCTAAAACAAGTATATTGAGGATGTATATTCAAACAGTTATTCCTTTGAGTAACATAAACATGCCATGTAAATTCAATCTGTCAGTGGGAAACTATGACTTGAAGTTATTTTACACCACATGCAACTACAATCATTAGAAATCATCATCTGCTGACCATAAATAACTATTCCACATTTTAAGGCAAGCAGGCAATTATAGGTGTATTTTCTTTGGACCAAAGTGGTGACATTTTTATCCACAGACCTGCAGCCGGTGGCACATGCTGTGAAGAAGTAATGCATCTCCTGCAAATTATTATGCAGAAAAAGTCCCACGTCTAACCAGCCAGAATTACATGGAAGGAGTTAATCAAACAATAGTCTTGTTCCTGTCAGTCCAATAAAGGTCCACCCAGCTGCTCTAAACTATCTGGGCCTTTTACAGCTCAGTTAATTAGCCTTTCTTCACACAAAAAGGCACATAATAGCTACAGTGGCTGGGTTAAGTCCAGGAAATCCATTTTGGAATGTGCTGCGCCTCAGACTGAGAGAAGCCTTTAGAGATTTCTTATTGTACCCAGCTATTCATCTAGGGGGAAATGAAAAGGACTGTCAAAACCTAAAAGGGTTTGAAATATAACATACACTGGTTTACTGATGAAGTTGTTGCCTTCCTTGACTCCTACTGTACATGACAACTGGCATTTTGACCCAAGTACTTTAGTCCAAGTCTCAAGCAAGTCCCAAGTGTTTTTTTTAATGGGAAAGTCAAGTCCCAAGTCCAGCCAACCCCAAGAGTATGCAGTATTCCCTGCAGAATCAAGTCTTATTAAAAATAAAATAAAAGGTCTTGGAACCTATAAATAATGAATTTATCACAAGCAACATTTTTACTAAATTAGCCAACTGCCCATACGAATGATGGATGGATGTTGTCTATCACAAATCTTTCATTAGCACGTCTTGCATTGAGCAGTTCGCCTTTCATACAAAAAGTATTAAACCAAAATGAATGTCTCTTTGCACAGGCATTATGATGATGATCCATCTGATCCTTACGACACGATTGACCAGTAGAGTTCTTCAAACGTTTACATGGAAAAGTGTAAGAGGAATAATGTGAAGATAAAGATAAAGAAACGTGTAACAAGTAAAGGTCTTATGATGTAGTCCGTCATGTCTTTCTGCCAAGTCACGGCAAGATTTTATGATATATTATTGCTTAATCTGACACAGAGACCTTGAGAACAAAATAAATGATATGGAGTCCAAACCCTGCATACACCTCAGCTTTAAGGACAATGACATGGAGAAGGGTGGACAGAAAGAAGGAAATACTTTATTGGCATTTTAGAGGGAAATTCAGTTGAACACCAAAAATGAGTTCATCAGAACCTTTTTTACCCCCTTTTCCGTCCCTGCTAGAGAGCAGGTACTTTCGTGGGAGAAAAAGGTTCCTATGTCTGGTTGGCTGTGCGGAATGCAAACCACGGCCCGTAAAAAGCCGCCATGTTATTATCCTTGCATTAGCATTATTAGCATTAGCATTAGCCCAGCGCACAAACGCAGAGAGACTAACTTATGGCTACACAAAAGAAAACAGGGGAGTGGTGGAGGTGAGGAGGTGTCGGCGTTCTGGCGATTTACTCAGAAGGCTTCAGTAGAAGCTGCTGGGAGTCCCAGCAGCTTCTACTGAAGCCAGTCCCTAACTCCGGGGACTTCCGGCCGGGGACTTCGGGTGGCAGTATACGCCGTGAAGTTGTTTGCGGCCTGCCAGTAAACCCAAAGCAGAAGAAGAAGAAGTGACGTCAGCGGCATCATTTGCCTCATCCTTCCCCAGGAACTTATTCCGGTGTGAACGTGATCTGTAGTTCATGAGAACTAAAGAGTTCCTTTGTGGGAAAAGTACTGCGGTGTGAATGCGCCTAATGTCCCTGTAACTCTTCATAATGTCAGATATTGCTCCATCCTAGAATGTTATATTTTCAACAAAAGCAGAACTGATTATGTTGTCCTGTAAAGTAAATTATCCAACATCTTTGCAATTCAGATAACTGCAGCACTGCGGCAGAAAGTGACGGCAACTTAATGTGACACTTATGCTACAGGCACATTGGGATGCAATATCCATAGAAGCTGTAACTTAGATTGAGAAGCATAATCTCTTCATCCCTGCAGAATTATAAAACTGTCATCCACTTATTATTTGCAGACAGGCAGTAGGTGAGTGTGTTGATGCAGAGAGTGCGTTTCAGAGAGAAGCTCTTCAGCTGGGCAGAAGGGAAGATTCTCATCTGTGCTCGCCACACTTCAGCTTTCTGGACCAGAGAGCTTTAGTCCATCAAATCCTGTGTACTAGACATTTGAAGGACAGAGATAAGGGTTTTACTCTTTCTAGCTAAAAGAAGAAAAGTGTTTTTGATACAGGTGGAACGGATGGATTTAAAAATGCTGAAAGTGCAAGAAGATGAAATGTTAAGGTTTCTTGTGAACTGGTCACATGTATCCTTCATGTATGGCATCTACACTACAAAAACAGCCCTTCCAAAAACAAGCAATATATATTCTTGAATCAAGTCAGATTTTCCTGTATCAAGCAAACAAATCTGCCAATGGGGTGAGCCAAATTTGCTTGGCTAGAATTCTTAAAACTAGAATCTATATAAAATCTAGCAAGTGAAAGACCGTAAGCACATGTTGCTTATTACAATGAATGATTCCTGCATTATTTAAGAAAGAATAACTTAAAATGAGTTTTTTGGTTGAGTTGACTAAGAATGTATTTCTTAAATTAAGATTTATATTTAGCAAAGAAAGCTTACAATAAGAATCATTGGCTTTAATTGACACAATATATTAGTGACTTTGTCTTAAACTTAGAATGTAAATCTTAAATTAAGTTTAAAAATCAGCAAATAAGGTTTACAATAGGAATTAAATTATTTAATTGGCATACTATATAAGTGCATTTGTCTTAAATTAAGACAGCAGAAACATTCTTATTTTTGGTGTGTGTGTGTGTGTGTGTGTGTGTGTGTGTGTGTGTGTTGTGTATACCACACCGTTACATTACATTACATGTTACTTGTTAGACGCTTTTATCCAAAGCGACTAACATACTCAATACTGTGGACAATCCCCATGGAGCAATTTGGGGTGAAGTGTCTTGCCCAGGGACACAACGACATGCTGACTGCAGTGGGGTTTGAACACCAATAAATAATAAATAAATTGAGAAGCTAAGATATATTTTCTCAAAGTAAGAAAACTTTTCTTAAGCAAAACATTCTTAACAAGATTATTTGACTTTTTAGATGAAAAATAAGAATTATTTCCAAGAAACAATTTGTTTTACTTTCTTAAAATTCCTTTTTTGCAGTGTACAGGACCTCAAACCCAAGTAGCTCCATCTTAGGTTGCGTTCGAATAGTCAGTTAAGCTTAGGAACCTTCCTAATGGACTGAAACGACCCGGAAGTACCTCAGTGGCAGCAATGATAGGAAAGGAGCTTTGAAACTTCCTTTATAATCTCATTTAGCCAAGGGAACACTGGACCTTTCTTTAAAAAAGGAAGGGAGAAAATGCTGTCCCAAAATACCTTGCGACCGCAACATTTACCATGACACAACATCCGACCGTTAATGGAAACAACTGATTATGAACGAGAACATTTGTATTTAAGTTACGCTGCTTATTAAGCATCTAACAACTTATATCGTAACTTTGCCAAATGGCTTCGTTTTGAACATTCAACACTGTCATAATTAAAAGGAGAAATATGAACTTTTTCTGCTGTAAAATGATCAAATATGGTCAACATTTCACAGTGTTTACATGTGTTTTAAACATGTTTAAATGGAACACAGCGGAAGATTACAGCAAAACAAGTTTATAATAAATGCAATTGTATCTATTTAAAAAATATTTTCATACACATTCATGTGAATATGTGTGGACCACACAGGGGGAGGGTGAAAACAATAAGTCTCGCTTTTCTTTTTTATTTCAGTTCCTACCTCGGTAATGAAGAATTTATGTTTCACTGTTGCCCACGTTCATTAAACCGCATAAAACAACACCATAATAGCGCACAGTGCAAAATATCTAGATGTTTAAGTGCAGTCGCATTCTGTTGAAGCCCTGCTGTCTTTTCCTAAGTCCTTTTGAATTCTCCTAACCACTATTCCTTAACACTGTGACGTTTCACACGGAGGTCAAGGGATAGTGGTAGGAAAAGACGATATTACTGTAGCTGATTTTTTGACAATTCGACTGCAACCCACTGTATAATGGAAGTGGACCTAGTCACCTTGACATCGCCCTACAATGTTTTCAAGCCACTGGTTTTGCATTTTAGGTATTGCCATGTAATTTTTTTGTAACCAACAGTGACAAGATGGTGGGAGAGAGTACAAGCAAACTGAACACTACATTTCAGACGCGATCAACAAGATATATTTGTTCTAGTAATATGGATTGATAAGGAGGGCCCCATGATTCCCTGATCAACTTAAACTGCCACTGGTAAAAGTTTTAAAGTTGTAAGATGTCTAGAAAATATTTTGGTAGCCACACCTAAAGCATTCACAGCTTTATATTGATTTTACACTAAATGGGACCATAATTTACAAATGAACATTATGCTGTTTTTGAGCAGAATTTTAGGATACTGTTTACCAAAGTAATAAAACAAGTAGGTATTAGTGTAATTTTCTCATAGACTTTCATGCAATCACTATTTTTCAAGCCCCCTGATGGATATTAGATAGAATGCAAGTTTAGGGCACTACATTGGCATTTTTCAGTAACCCAGAGGTTGCCACTCTGGCTCCACAGCCATATGTGTGTGTACAAGTGTATTGTGCAGATGTCAATGTGAACACATCATCCTCCTGTCTCCCGCTGCCTGCATGAACCTCTTTCTCAGATCTTTTTTATTTTTCTTGTTCCCGACGCTCGGAGATTGGACGCTGATTGCCTGTCCCCTGCTGTCCTGGAGCATGGGAGTGATCTGCAGGCGTGAGGACAGCAGGCCATTATTCAGTCTTTAGATGTGCTGCTTCTTATCAGTGCACAGGGTTGACTGAGGCAGCTGCTCTTGTCAACATGCCAGCACCAAAGTGTCCTCCGGGGGGACAGAATTTGACGGGACCCCACGACAAACCCTTCCCAAAAAATAAATAAAAAAGAAGGTAATACACAGACACAATAACTCCCAGACAGCAAGTGTTGTGCTCTTAAAAGTGCACATGTGCAACCCCCCATACCTCAGTCTACCCTACATCATCACCCATCCCTCGCTCTCAGTGGGGGCCCCTGTCAGTGTGGAGGACGTGGAGGAGGTGTTTGACAGGTGACGGCTGCAGAATGAGGGCGACAATCTTTAGTCACTTCAAATAGAGAGAAGATGACTATCTTAAATGAGAACGCTTCCTGCCGTGTCCCCTCTGTGGTTGGATTAAAATATATTGAGTGTGTTTCCAGAGGGTGTATTTACCCGCAGTGAATGTGCCTTGATGTCCTTACGTTGGTTCTTAGTTTAACACAGCACAAAACAATCAAATCAGTTCTTATCATGTGTGATAGAAGTGAAGGTAGGGGACCTTCTTTAAACACAACTTTTGGGCAAGGAACCCTGCATTCAGCCCCATAGAAAGTTTAAGAAGACATATTTGTATTTTGTGCCTCTACTGTGACATTTTCACATGCTTTAATGTTCAAAACATGTTTATTTTACTGTCTTTGTTGCAGCACCTCTTTTCACCCTCTGTCTGAAACCAGAGCCCAGTCTGCTCTGATTGGTTTGCTGGTAGAGATGTGGAGATGTGTCGTAAATGTCCCGCCTCTTAGCATATCACGTTAAAGAGCTATAGCCTACAGTGATACAAGTGATAGTGATCTAACTATGTTACAGAAGAAAACAAGATATTCCAATGGATGTTTTCTGCATGGGAGAGAAACTCCCTCTGGAGGTAACACAGGGATTTTAGTCTTTGCAGACCATTTACATGCACAAAAACCTACATAACACACTGCAAGAAAGGGAAACCCCCAAAGTATAGGGCTTCTTTGGTGCAGTTTGACAGTATTGAAACACAAAGTCAAGGTTTTATTTTTTCAAAATAGCAAAAAAAACTCATCCTTTGTACGAGCTGTTGTCTTCTAATATCCAAAGGCTTTGCAGGAAACAACATACTGAGTGATTTATTGGTGCAACAACAAATGTTTGCACCAACCTGTGGATCAATACCAGAGGAATGGATTGTGCTACAGGAGCTTCTTCAAAAGTTTCAAGAACTAAGCACAAACACAATGAACATTTTAACATGGTTGTTTTCTATTTATCTGGATCACTATTGGAATCCTTTTTAAGAAACATATTGGTCAAGTAATCGCTTTACCTTCCAGGTAAGAAAACAACTTCAAAACACAACTGAAACTCATTTCTATCCCTTAAAGTTATAATATGTAACATCTCAGCAATAAAATACATGTCCATAAGCCAGCAGGTAAAACTGTCTCAAGATATTCTGAGTCTTCTAAGATTCTGCATAATTTTTGCTAGAATCAGGTCAATTAATTTCAGTTTCAGAGGGAAACCATAGAAATTGCTCACTGAAGCAGCATAGAATCAATTAGCCGGATATGACTTCCATCTTCACCGTTGATAGCAAGAAGCAAACTCAATTTCATTTGATTTGTTTTAACCTCTTGTAATTTGGATCTTTTTTGTTGAGAAATGTCTTTACTTGTATATTGAATATAATAAAACAAATTCTTATTAAAAACGGAATAGTAGAGGTTTGTCTCATGCTAGCTGGCCTTTATCTCATTTTGAATAAAAGTAAAATAAATATTATAAACCCAACAGCATCGGTTTGACCCCTACAGGTGTATTTCTATCGCCATGAAATTCTGAGGATTAATGTATATATACCATGATATATACAGATCTCAGTGTTTATTATGATGCTTTATGCTACAGGGTAATACAATGGGACAAAACGGGGGCAGTCTCTTTTATGACTTTAATGCATAAAATGTGTGCTATATAGTCTTGGATAAGAAAAACAAGCAGTAATATAGCTTAACATAAAACACACATTGCATAATAACAGTCTTCTGCAGACCGTGTGTGTGCAGGTATATTATTCTCTGAGGCATTCACACTGTTTTGAGAAAATCTAAGCCTTAGGTATAGTTCAACGCTGGGTTTTCATTTTCTTTTCTCTCCTTAGGCAGGACATTGCAAATAAGTCAAATCTGACATGCAGAGAAACGTAGCAAATCAAAGGTAAACTTAGTGTTTGCTTCATGATGATGATGATGTTCCTAAGACAGTTAGAACAGGGATTTATGACCTTTTATGAGAGATGTAAGAATTTCGTAGGAATAAAAAAACTCAGTGTCCCCTTGTTTACACAAATAGACCTACCAATTGCTTCACTTTTTCCATTTTCTGCACACAAATTGACTCCATTATGATGATGCAAGTTTTCCCCCAGCATTGAAAACATTGCATTTATTTACTTTGAGAAATAAAATAATGTCTGCTGCTACACTGCATCAACTGGATATTAATGTTGTCTTGTTTAGTCGGGTTGAGATGCAGAGATCATCATGGACACGTTGCTAGGACTAACACGTAGAGACAGACAAACATTCACACTCCCATTACAAGTCAACTATTAGCCTGCATGTCTGTGGATTGTGGGAAGAAGCCGGAGGAAACAAGCAACATCACACAATACCATCTCACTGTGAGGGCAAATAATTACCGTTGCACAAGTGTCTCCTAAGGGGTTGAAATTGAATATTTGAAGATGCACAATTCAATATTTGTACACAAGTAATAGGCATTGCTTGGGGAGTCACAGAATACATGGAACATAGTGTTTGAAAAGAAAAAGGTAACTGTTTTCCAATACAGTAAATAAAAACAATCAGATTACTGGAACAGTAAGCATGTTTTCATATTAGGTGCAATTGTCCTACCCAAATTCAATTGGCTTCTTTCTTCAGTCTAAAGAGTAAGGTGATTACCATACGTTCAGACTTTAATCATTGTGGCCCTCCCAGGAGAAATCAGCATTAATATTGTCAAAGTGTATGCCATAGATTTACATTAAAATAAGTCATGGGCCTGAAAACATTTTACATTTTACCCATTTACATTGGCATCAAAAGAGAGCTTGTTTATAAGGAAAATCCCCCCCTGGTCCCCCCCTGGTCCCCCCCATAGGGGGGGACCAGGGGGGGACCAGGGGGGGATGTTTAGGTTGTTACAACTATGTTTAGGTTGTTACAACTATATTGCTCTGCTTGGCCAAAATGGGGTCAACATATTGGCAATGCCCTGGAAAATTGCAGTTTTATTTCTTAAATGTGAATATCTGTCTTTAACTATGTGGTTTTCAGGTCAGTGAAATTCAAGACGGACATATGTTACATATACATAGGGAGATCTTATTTCAATTAATCAGCAAGATCAATAACTGATGTGTGCACCACCTATTATTTTAATCTTGGGCCCTCTCCACAGATGCTGTCTGTAATATATAGTTTGGATAATAGAAAATGTTTTGCAATTCCGCTGTCTTGACCTACCATCTATGCTGTAGTCAGTTTTTCAAATGTGACGTTTTATAATCATCAGGGGCGCCGCTTGCGAACAGGCAACTGCTTGGGGCCCCGGACCAGAAGGGGGCCCCCAAAGAAGGTAGATTAAGAAGGTCCACAGCAACGACGACATGAAACACCCTTTAATTTACTGCAACGACATGTCGGGAAACCCCCTCAAGGCGGCTCCATGCATAGCGCGCCGTAAAATGCTGCTTCTTATTTTAAGTTTCGTTGCCTTGCTGGGGGGGACTGATGGTGATGAAAGCTGGTTCAAGGGCCCCCCAGTGAATTTTTGCCTAGGGCCCCCACAGACTCTAGAATTGCCACTGATAATCATCTATACATTGTTGGTTTGATGAAAATACTTTTTCTAAATGTCATAAAGATGAACTTTCTTAAAAGGTACAATCTACAGTATTAGATACATTTTCAGTCACGGTTAAGTGGTTTTCAACAATTGACAAAAAGTTGAAAATGATTGGATAATGTTGAAACACTGATTACTTTTTCACATGCACAGAACCATAACCTGATGGGCAACATTTGTTTCCACTACAGCTCCTTCTATCTTCAATCAATACCATGTGACGTCAAACATTTTTATTTCCCTGTCTGTGCAGGCCTCTCCATCAGTGTATACTGTTGACATGAATATTTACACACGCTGAGGGGTTGTATCGATCCTTTTTTGTCCTGCTGCCAGCTCCTTTTAAGGTGACCGGGCAGACTGGATATTAACCATGTCATTCCCCAGCTATCCTCATGTCATATTCCTTCAGTCTGACAAAAGTCGGGGCTTAAAATAGCGAGTACCCCAATCTAAAATGAAGCCCTGTTCAATCATACATAAGCCAAATTTCAAAAGAAGGCAGTTGAATAATGGACGGAAAGATATTTCCCCCATGCAGTTATTGTGTTCTACATCTGAGTTAATGTAGAATCCAGCAGCCATCTTCACTCTCACACTGTCTAATATGCTGTGTGGCATGCTGGAACATGTTACTCCTTTATCCAAAGAGAGGTTTTACAATTCAACCAAACATTGCGTTGCAGCTCAAAAAAGAATGAACATAACCAAGAGGCAATGCAGAAGGCTGTGCTTATTCCTTTCTTTGCATTTTCACTTTTTTTTCAAATACAATACCCAGAATGTCTGTAATTCTTTAAAGAATATTTTATAAGTCTTACATGTAGGGGTGTAGAGTGCACAGTGGGAGCTTTGAAAAACATGTTTTCTCCTCTAAAAATATATTTTCCAAAGCAAAGAGAGCAGCATGAGTTTTTAAAATATGCTTATATTGTACTGAGAATCTAGCGCTCCTGTCAGAAGGCATAATGAACTGGCAGGATGGAGACTCTGACTTCGAATTAAATAAACATCAAACAGGCAATTCACAATTCTGACAACCTTGATTAGGCCTTCAATATATTAGAAAATGCCTTTTTTTCACATTAGGTTCTGTCCTGATACAGAAACACATAAAAAAATGCTAAATTGTTTTAGTTGCTTCATCTGTTCTATCAATTATGATAACATGTCATATTTTCAAAAAGGAGAAAAAAATGAAATGTGTTGGGGACTATTTTAGTTGGTATATTAATCCACATTTGCTGATTAGGTGAGTATTTGGGGCAGCAGGACAGTGTATGTGTGATTGAGTCGAGATGAACCACACTGTGTGTGCATGGTGATGATGCCACCATGTTTGACTTATTGTTGTGATTTTATTAGTTTGAGCACAACAGTGGCACACCATAAGCAGATATAGCAGGCCTTGTTACACAGATAATTAATGATGATACATTTTTGGTCTTTTATGGGATTTGTTTCACTGGACATATCTATGACGTCAATAAACAAAATTACAAGATGTCAGAAACTGTTTTTCGGTAAACACCGCTAACACACACACACACACACACACACACACACACACACACACACACACA
>CALSBZ010000016.1:6081728-6110304 GCA_943591055.1 Gobionotothen gibberifrons | reverse complement strand
ACACACACACACACACACACACACACACACACACACACACACACACAGTCTGCAGTAGGACATGTCTCTGGCTCGCCGGCTGGCTCTCTGACAGCAGCATCTGCGAGAATGTGAGCACTGCAGTGGATGACACTCTGCTCCGAACTGTCACGGGAGCAGATGGTTTGTCAATTCAAAGCAAAAGATTGAAAAAAATAAAGAATCATGCTTCATGAAAAAGCAAACAAACAAACCACTGAACGATCAAAGTGTCAGCAGCCTTTGGATTCCTTTCCTCTTCTCAAAAATGCATTAAAGGAAGACGCTGCTGGTGAAATTTATACATACAGCAGACTGGGAATCGTACTTGGAAAGGGAAGCATGTGTAGAGGGTGAATGTTTTATTCTCTTTCAGATTGATGGTTGGTAGAATTGCAGTCCAGGCACACTTTAGCTTTTTGTATATAGGCTGCATGGTGTTAGAAAGAGCAGTAATGGAGGAGCTATTGAATGATAAAATCCATATTGGCATTACTGGGATTAAAAAAACACACAAATGAGTCCAATTTAAATGCTGAGTTTGTTTCCATAGACAGAGTTTGAAAGGGAGTCTGTCATTTATGTCAGTGTGTGTCTCGTTGTGTGTTGTTTTGACGTATCTTTGTTTCCCTTCAAATGTCTTCCTGGTTGGTATGTGTGCCGCTTACAACGAGCAGTAAAGAAGGAGCTATTGACCAATACAATCCATATTGTCATTAGTCGGGATATGTTAGATCAAATAAAAAGCTTGAATGTGTTTCCGTTGAAAGTCTAAAAATTAGTCTGTACTGTGTTGTTTGTCACTCTTATAGCCATTGTGTCTCTCATGTAATCATTGTTTGTTCTCATTTTGTGTCTCTCGTAGTTGTTTTGTGTCTCCTTGGAGTTGTCATGTCTGTCTTTGTAGTTGTTTTGTCTCTCTTTGTAGTCATTTTGTGGTAATTTTGTCCTCTTTGTAGACATTTTGTCTTTCTTATGTCATTGTTTATCTCTGTGAGGTCATTTTGTGTCTCTTTGTAGTCATTGTGTCTCTCCTGTAGTATTTTGTGTCTCTTCGTAGTCATTTTGTGTTTCTTGTGGTCATTTTGTGCCTTTTTATCGTCATGTTGTGTGTTTTGTAGTCATGTGTCTCTTTGTGTCTTTTGTAGTTAATTGTCTGATTCTTTGTAGTTGTTTTGTGTATCTTTGCAATTGTAAAAACATACAAGTGCTGAGATAGTTTCCTTAGGAAGTAAAAAAGTGAGTCTGTACTTTATAGGAGCATTTGCTTGAGGTTAAGATGAGTTTCTCCCAATGGATTAATGTTCAAAGGTCTAAACAGAAACGACTGCACCGCTTCATTTTTTAAAGGAATCTGCTGGTGAGAACCCTGAAGCGTAACCAAAATGATAAATTCATTTCATGTGCCTCAATTTGCATCTGAGTAATGAGTTTACAATCAATCGGATCTAATGCGATATGTCTCTCATGGTGAGGCGCATTTTCACAGCAAATTGAGTTTTACACAACCTGCCAAATCGAGTGAATGAAGACGAGGACGGGTCAATCTGGCTTCAGAAAACCCTCATATTTCACATACCAGCCTGTGATTTGTGGCCTGAAAGCTCCTGAATTTATCAGTCAGGTACTAACAAGCGCAGCTAAAGTCCTTTTTAAAGGTCAGCTGTCCATTGAGAGGCGTGGACTTTCTGAATAATTCATCCTCACTGTTATCCTTTGGAAATTGAGAGCAGGAAATCAATTTCACATGCATGGCACCACTGTCCATATTTACCGCCTCCGTGTCTCAGGCAACATTCACTCTTTAATTAGAAGATAATCAACAGCTATAATGGATTTTACAAGGTGGAGCTGTGTAGTTTCTGAGGAGAAATTACTTCCAGGTAGTGAAGATACTTTTATGACAGCGTCTAAGATGTTATCAACAAGGTCGAAGACAGTGTACACATGCCGGTGTAATAGATTGTTTTAATAGAAGAAAGTAAATTCATGTGTTCTTGTGATAAAAGATGTAATGTGGTTAAAAATATCATATATTACATTAGACCCACAAAGATTGTATGGTACAGTATATAAATACTAAACTGTGAAGATAACCACTGTGATCCACTTAAATGTCTGATCTAGGATCCTGAGATCCATTGCTTTTGTTTGTCTCCACCAACACATTTGGGGTTCGCGGGTAATTCCCTCACTTGAGTAAATGTACGTGATGAAACAACATTTTCACTCTTGTGATAATTTCTCCCCATCTGAAAGGTATGTTACCGGGGAAGAAATTAAACTAAAAGTGTTGTAATTGTTCTTTAATACTTCCAGAGTGCCCGCGAGAGTTTGGGGGAAATGTTAGTACGTTTTAGATGAGTTTAACCGTGCGTTGACTGACAAGTGCAGTTGGACAGGAATGTGTTTGTAGACAGATACTGTACACAGCGGAGCTGAGCGCTCATGCCTCCATATTACAGTATGACTGTTAAACTGTAAAGCTGAATATATTTAAATCTGTGTATTTTGCTCATGTAATGTGTTCAATGCACTTTAGTGAATGTATTGCTGTTCAGAAAGTGTTTATGTAAAAAAGGTATATTTTATACTTCAAAGGAAATCTCATGTTTGTATGTTTTTGTACAATTTCTGTGAATTGCTATTTTTGTATTTTGATTGTGATTTGATGCAAAACACTTGAGTAAATGTACGTGATGAAACACCATTTTCATTCTTGTGATAATTTCTCCCCATCTGAAAGGAAAGGGGCGTAACACCGGCACAGCTCTGTTTTTCGGTGGACAGTAAAACGGTGCCTAGCAGAGCTTTGTGGGACTTTGTGAATTATGAAACAATAGGCCCCACGCCTCTCCAAAATATGAGCCAGACACACAGATGTACTTCTACTAGGGCTGGTTTAGCCTCTTTGTTTTGTTTATAGTTAGGTCCTTGTGTGTCTCTTCGTAGTCATTTTGTCTGTAGGCTATTTGTAGTATTTCTTTGCCTCTGTGATAATTTCGCTTCTTTTTGTATTTATTTTGTTTCCCTTGTAGTCATTTTGTATCTATTTTTGGTCATGTTGTGTTTCTTAGTAGTCCTTGGGTGCCTCTTTGCAGTCAATTTGTGTCTTTTTTTGTTGTCATTTTGTGTCTCTTAGGGCAGGGGTTTTCAAAGTGTGGGAAGGTGAGCCTCCCCTCAGAGAACATAAGAACAGCCACGCACCCCCCCCCCCTCCCAATTATTATTGCTATTATTATTATTATTATTGTTATTGTTGTCGTTGTTTCTATAATGCAGGGGCATTCAATTGCATTTCAAAGAGGTCCAGTAAGAGAAAATGTCATTAAATGCTCTGTTTTCGCTGTCTACCTTTCTATTTTTTGAGCACGCCATTTGAAATTACTCCGACTGTTTCTCTCTTCTTGTCTCGTCTTTGTGTGTGTGTTTGAATATATCGTGCTGAGTCCCAGTCTTCTCTGATGTTACACTGCAACCTGCCTGTGAGACAGAGTCCAACCACACACTCTGTCTGTCCAACACATGTCCTGCAATACACATGCTACAGCTGCCCAGCTACTCACTGTTTGTAAAAGTAAATAAATAGTTTTTTCATTTCAATATCTTACTTTCTTTACCCTGCTTCATAAACAATACTGACATCCCTGTGCTCCTCCGAGTCTGGGGGTCCGGGGATGTGAGGACAGCGCGAGGACACAGACAGGGAGGCTGCTTTACTTCATACAGTAAAGGAAATGGCGGTCAATATTAACAACATAGGAGCTAAAATGCTTAATAACCTTCATTACGTGTTAGAGAAAGCCTCTGTGTGTAGAAAGAGAGAGAGAGAGAGAGAGAGAGAGAGAGAGAGAGAGAGAGATTGTGAGGCGCGCCTCACAATTTGAAAACCGCTGTCTTAGGGGATGTTTTGAGTCTCTTCGTACAATTGTAAAGTCTTTTTGTGTCACCTGAAGTAATGTTGTGTCTCCTTGTGGTAATTCTGTGTCTCTGTGGTGTCTTTTGTATTCTTTTTTTGTCTATTTGTAGTCATTTTGTCTCTATTTATGGTCATTTTGTGTTTCTTCATTAAATCACATCTGAATCCAGAAGATATAATGAAAGATGTTTACGTGTCATGAGAGTTTAAATGTGTTGAAATGGAAAGTGTCAATTGAAAGTTGTATTGTATCGTATTTTAGTCATTAATCTCTGTGAGCCAAATACACAAGAAAAGTGTTTTTTTATATTAAGTTTTAATACAAAAAGTCCAACTCATGTCTCCACTGAAGAAAACGATCTGACTCTTTACAGGTTCCTCAGGAGACACTTCACTGCAAGCTAATTATTCTATATAATGGACCAGCTTGTTGCTCAATAGTTTAACCTTTTTTGTGCTGAAAAAACATCTGTATCGGTATATACATCTACTCGAGTAATTGAACTGAAAGCCGACCTTCTGTTTACCTCTGAGTATTAGTAAGCATTACTTATTCAAAGATGCTTCCCATGAGAGACACACAGTTAGAAGGATGGTCGAGAGTGCTCATGAATAACAGAGAGAGGGAGAGGTGCATCTCTGATTTAATTCAAGAGGGTGAGCGTGATGCAGCGCGTAAACACATGCACAAAGGATAGTGGACAGAAGTACTATTCTAATGGGTTAAATATTGTGATCAATGGGTGTTTTTCACACTATCAGTGTTATTATAAGGCCTTGAGTGAAGAATGCAAACTGGTGAACATTATATATTTGAAAATCAGTTTTGTAAATGAGGATGAAATGGCACTCACCGCTTTGTTCGAGGTCAAGGTGAAACAATGTGTTACGTGAACAACACTGAATGCAAATATGTGTTATGGTTTTACAAGAAACCCCACAGGATACCTTTAACAATCTGATAAAGCAAAATGGTTTTACATGTTTGTGAAATTGAGATAACAATTATTGCCAAAGGAATTGACCATAATGACATTTTCACAACATCTAAAGAACTGTTAACATGTGGTCATTTTGTGGTTTTTGATGTCTCTTTGTAGTCGTTTTGTGTATTCTGTTCACTGTGCAATCATTGTGAACAAACTAGTTGACAATAATGACATTATCGAATCATCTAAAGACAAATTAATATGTGTCTCTTTGTGGTCGTTTTGTGTCTCTTCATTTATTGTAATTGTTGTTGTTAAATGAATTACACTCAAAACATGATGGTAAGGAGGTGTACAGAGAGAATGTAACTGTACAAAATAATGTAACCATATCTGAAACAACAGTCTGAAATGATATACAGTATATATGTTTTTGTTTTTTTATTCCTGTAAGCCAAACTGAAGAAGATAAACTGGTATTGACTAAATGAACTTTCCCATTGTGGTATTGTTGTAGTACCAAATGATTTAAAGGGCTGTATGAACATCTTTGGGTTTGAACATTTTTTTTAAAAACAATAATTACACAATAAAAGGATGTCTGTTTCACTGATGGTAGTTTGACTTGTATTTGATTTGTTTCATGTTATTGTACCTACTGGTTTGTAAGCAGCTGTTATTGACAGACAATCTCTTTTTCAGTAAGATTGGCTTAAAGTGTACATGTTTTGTGAATTGTTTTGAACTCATTGCCAAGATTGGAACAACATTTAAAATAATTAAAGAATGGACTGTGAACAGACGTTTTTACATTCAGTGCAGTTTACAAATCCCAAAAGCTTTTTTCTGGTTACTTCTTGTATTATCAAGCCATGCAGACAGTTTGCGTTTTATTAACTCAAAGGAGGCTTTAAATAAAATCAAGCTTTTGCAAAAACCGGGCACAAAACATGCCATTGTCATTATTTGTTTCTAATCATTTTCAAATATTATCATAAAATGTAAAATAATGACTTTCTTTGGTGTTTATTTCTCTATCACTTTATTCTCATTTTGAATGGATTTGATGACACACTGCACACCCTTTATTGCTCCAACCATGAACCCTTCATATAGAATGTAGCTTACCCAGTGCAAACACTGTGAGTGGATAAAGCCTGAGCTCTGTTTGCTATTAACATCCTATTTTTCTTTGCTGTATCTTCTGAATATTTGCAGCTGGAGTGACCCATTTCCCTCAGAGCGATCATTAAAATCCATTAAAATTTCATCTGATCTGCCTCTAATATAAGACACATGTGACAAATCACCAGTCCTGCCATATAGGCGTCACTACATCCTCTGCAGACGAATGAAAATTGGCTTTTTGAAAACCCTATATTCTCCATAGCAACCATTCAGCCCTGCAGAGCCAATCCGATTCCAGCAATCATCTTTTGGCCCTTGTGGGTGGCATTTTAAAGAGCTGTCGTCACGTGGTGGGAGGGGGGCAAATGGTGAGAGAGCACTCCGGCGTGGCCTATGGCAAATGGTGCTGTGATGTACAGAGGAGTGGGAGCTCCTTGTTTACCTTGGGATGTCCTTGAAAACACAGTTGATGTCATTTTCCACCCACACAACATCAGTTCCCTTTAGGCTCCCTTCTTCCTGCAGAAAAAACAAACTCAAAGGCACATCGACTCACTCACATTAAATCCATCCTCTGGTCAAGGATATTACTCAATGAGCGAATATCAAATGAATCAATATCAAAGAGTTTATGTTTTCACTCCTGTCGGTCAGGTTGCGTGGAAAGTCATGCTTAACAGGCAACAAGAGTAGCTGATATATATTTTGGTGCGGAGAAAGATTCATAAACGTTTCTGTTTCGGAAACGTAGGAGACAAATCCTTGTACTGTAGCATTTCCAAGGGGTTTTATTGTTTGTGATACTGTTGCAATGCCACAAGACTGCTTACCGTTTGTTTACAATCTGTTACAGTCGGAATTTTGAAATGAACCTTTAGAGCAGGGGTGCCCAACCAGTCGATCGCGGGGAGATTCCCAGTCGATCGCGAGATGTGTCTAAATATAGAACAACAATATTCTGTTTTATCGTTAATGTCCTATCACATAATCTTCCTATGCCATAATAATGCACTTGAACGCATCAAAGCTTTGTGATTGGCGTGACCCCATGTGTCGGGGCGTGGCTGGTGGACAGTGGGCACTAGTTTGCTGACGTTGTCCGTATGGGTTAGGGTTAGGGTTAGAGTTAGGTCAACAGGAGTGACAGTCCGCACACACACAAGACCGCAATCATGGCAGAAGCAAAAAAGCCCAAAATATATCATTTTCACTCCGAGTGGGAATATGATTATTTTTTTGTTTATTCCAATTAAAAGTCTATCTGTCTCTCATCTGCAATGCGAGCGTGGCTTTACCGAAGAAGGGTAATTTAGAGAGGCATTTCAAAATGGTGCACAAAGGCTACGAGACGGAATTCCCTCCTAATTCTGCCCTACGCTCTTCTGTTCGTTGCCTGCATATGTAACAGAGTTAAACATGTGAATACATAATTATAAGTTTGCGAATGTTTAATTCATAAGTTGTGAATTTTAAGAGATGATATTGTTTCATTTAATATTTAAAGTTTTGTTTCCCGTGGGAACACCTTCCCGTTGCACGTCTTTGTTTACTTCCGGTATGTATTTTCCACCCTCCGCGGACGAGAAGGGTCCAGCTCGGTCCAGTGGCAGCCGTAGCCGGTGGAGGTTGAACCTGTAGGAAGTTGTAGGAAGTTGTACTTCCAAATATGGTCAGAAGAGAGCGCGCCCAACACATGAGACGCTGAGGCAAGGATATAGAGGGGCGAAGTCCCTCCCCTTCTGGTGGAGCTCCATGGGACCTTATTTAGAAAAAGTTATGCATTGAAGTCAATGGAGAGAGAAAGATTATCTTTCGATCCCGTTTAAATTGTGCCACAAATTACACATATGATGTTTGTCAATTTAAAAGATAATTTTGCAAGTCAAAAAAAATGAAATGTGTCGTAATACTGTGAAGTAACACATTTGTTTGTGTGAAACGCTCAATGAACTACCTCTCCCGTCTCGCACCACACACCAAAACGGCCGTCACGTTGGCACATTTCACTAATTTCTTTCAGAATGAGGTGAAAAGTATTAAAAGAGGTGAAAATCACTCCAAGTCTGGGCATGTTGAGAGCTGTAAATACACAAAAGGGGAGTTAGTCGGTTCCGTAAGAGCCAGCATGCGGGACCGGGATTCTGGGATTTGGAGTCTTTCTAGTTGCGTATTTTTCATAGTCTTATATTTCAACAGTTTTAAGACAAACTATGACTTTTTTTTCATGGAAATAATTTTTTAAGATTGACAAACATCATATGTGTAATTCGTGGCACAATTCAAACAGGATCGAAAGATAATCTTTGACTTCAATGCATACTTTTTCAGAAATAAGGTCCCATGGTGCGGAAGTAGATGGGCGTGACTTTGCCACTCTATTTAATGAGACATGGAGGTTTACAGAGAACAGACAATATGGCGCACCGAGTACAGGTAATTACTTTCTTGTAGTTTTAGATATAATTACATACTATTTAGGTTATCGGTTGTTTGTCGATTTGGCTGTTTAGCGCAGTGTAATTGTGTTTATTTTGCTAATTTGTATTTTAAATATTCAATTTAAAGGAATGGAATACATAAATAATATATATATATTTGTATGCTAACTGAGCGAGCATGTCCAGTTAGCATACATATGCTAACTGGACGAGCATGTCAAGCTAAGAGCTAATATATATGTCTTAGCTTGACAGATGGAACGATGCATGTACACTGATTTTGTGTAAGTTTTAAATATTCATTGAAGGTGTCTTGCACATTTGAATGTTTATTTATTTATTTAAAATGTATTAGTTGCTATACTGTAGACATGTAGCCTACATATGTATAATTATATTATTATTTTAAGTGTGGTTTAAAGTAAACTTATATAAAGTTATTGGGTTGAGCCAAATAACCCAGGTGGATGCAATCAGGTAATTAGGACGGAGCCTCTGTTTTTAGATGGGGTTTGTGGCCATGCTGTAGGCCTGACGTTTAAAATAAATGATCAAATCTTATCTGTTAAGATGAATGTTTCATTTAAAAGGTTTTTATTTATTTGTTTAAGGAGGGAGCCAAGGGCAGGCCGAGCAGACCGCCTTCTCCCGCCGCAGGCAGGATCAAACTCTCGGTCCGGCAGCTTCGGCGGTGATGGGCTCCGTGTAACAAGTCCCCTCAGTCTGTGCGGGGAGCCGCGCCGTGCCCAGGCACTCCCCGTTCCGCCTCCACACTGCCCAGCACACTGGAGATCACTATCCCGTCGGGGGTCACCAGTCTCTGGCACTGTTATTTTGGGGCAATAAAAGTGCATTTTTAAATGACAAATAGGTTTATGTTTCAAGTTTATTTGTATTAAAAACGTGTGTTTAAACCCTTTTGTTCAAAGTTGATATTTTGTTTCTTAAAATTAAATCTTTAAAAACATGCTGTTTGCCATTTTTAAAGTTTGATGGAAGAAATTAAAATATAGGTCACTGACGTGGAGCTTTAGGCCTGCAATGCTTTAAACATTTTTTTTCAGTTTTGAAGAGTGAATATGGATGTTAAATTCACAAATTAGTATGAATAATCTTAAACAAGAACAGGACCTTGAGCCATGATGCCTGTTTTTAAAGTACAGCAACATTCAGAATGCATGACGATTCCTGCAAAGGTTTTGTAATAGACCCCTAGTACTCTTAATTTATAAAGTAATACATGTGAATGATTGAGCTCATTAGTGGCCTGACTGGCCCTCCTAATTTGGTCCAAAAAAAGTCAATGATCATTGTGAAGGGGTGTCCAGTCCATATCAATAATATACCAAACTACAGGCTAATGTGAGATTCAGAAATTAGTTTGAATCATGTTTTCATGTTATAGTAGGCCTACCTTACATGAACCTGTTTGAAACCTTAATGACCCCATGATGTGATTATTTATATCTTAAAACCTTTAACAACTATATTTAGATGTTCATAAATATCTACATGTATGTATAAATAAATGTGTAGCAGTTAGACAAACATTAATACTAGGGCCGGGACTCGATTAAAAAAATTAATCTAATTAATTAGAGGCTTTGTAATTAATTAATCGAAATTAATCGCATTTTTAATCGCATATAAATATTTGACCTGAGAACAGTGAGAAGCAATTTTTTTCACATGAATTTTAGTATACCATTGAATAATGACTGAATACATAAGCTTAAGCAACAAAACATTGTTTTGTTTTTTTCAAGGCGGTACTTAACCAAGACCAACAGAAAAGTGCAATTTTTGCCATAAAGTGTAGCAATAGCATATTTAGGAATATAGTACATTTCAGAGATTCAGGTAGCCTATAGGTAGGTAGACCTTCTGTAAACTATAACACTTTGTTTTTAAGTAAAACACAATACTTTCAAGTACATTCAGAACATTGGAAACCCTGACTATTAGAAAACATCTCTCTGTTGCTTCAGAGGCAATAACAGACTTTGTTGATTTACCAACAGTTTTTTGCAGCCCCTTATCTTCTACCACTCCAAGTGGTCTACAGTCGAGTGCAATCCAGGGAGTTGGTTATTTGTTCAGACGTGGACTTAGTTATCCTGGCTCTGAAACCAGTCATCTGTACTCGGAGTCAGGCTAACGTCCACGCTAGCTTCCACGCTAGCTTCCACGCTAGCTGCTATATGTTTAGCATTGAGGTGCTACTTGAGGCTTGATGTGCTGCGGTGATATGCGAATTCCTTTTTGCATAATTTGCACACAACCGTGCTCTTATCGACGCTTCCATCCGTCCGTTTTTTAAAACAAAATGTCCCATCCACGGGGCCAAACAACACGGTCTCATCAGCTTCTTCGTTCATGTTTGACTATTGTTCACTGTGGTTTGTTGTTGTCTGAAGTCATGCACGTTAGTTGGTGCTCCAGTATAATCGGTACGCCTGAAACTCATCCAGTGAGAAACGTTCCGCGGTGCAAAAATAAGTGCAATTAAAATGCGTTAATTCTTTTAAAGCGTACATTTTTGTGTAATTAATTAATCTTAATTAACGCGTTAAAGTCCCGGCCCTAATTAATACATGATCTCATTACCTATTTTATATGTACTAAAAAATATCTGGAAAATCACAGAATGGCCGGTCGTCAAGGGCCGGCTCGATTCGCTGACGGCCGTCACCGCCCTTAATTTTTTATGTTTTTAAATGGCATCATTGAAGTTGCACCGACAGAGGTCCGCCGTTTCCCAGTTGACAGTTCGCTAGCCAGATTAATGTTGTGGATGTTGTTTCAAAAGTTCAGGAGTTTAATAGTCCATGGCCTGTGGGATAAAACTGTCCCTGAGTCTGGTGGTTTTTGTCCGGATGCTGCGATACCGCCTGCCAGACGGCAGCAGACAGAACAGTTTGTGGCTGGGGTGATGGGGTCTTTTATAATCCTGAGGGCTTTCTTTAAGGTTAACCTGGTATTTGTACTCCACTACATTTATTTTAGTTACTTAACAGATTTTGATTAATGATGTGAAACATAAACAACCCTTAAATCAGACTTTAGTTACACCTTTAGCGGTGTTCCCCACCCTAAAACGCTGTATGCCTTCTCTCAGAGGACACCATGTCCTCGTGAGGATGGATAATATGACAGTATCGTATGTAAACCACTAGGGAGGTTTCTTACGTTCTCCCCAGTTACATGCTGACACGTAAACTGATCTTGTGGTGCTGCGGTCGCCTCCTCTCCTTGAGAGTGAGGCATGCACCAGTGGTGACAAACCTCGGAACAGTCCTGCTGCCCGGAGGCGTATCACCATATGCAGACTGGACCTCACATCGAATGGTTGTGAGTCAGCTGTGGTGTGTCACGGCCGAGCCGCGATAGATCTGTTCGCAGTAAAAGATTATGCTCATTATCAGCTGTTCTTTCAATGCGAGGTTTTAAAAACGCACCGTTGGACGTAGGCGTACTCGCGCACGTTTGACCTCCGGTTCCCCCGTGCGCATTCCCACCCCTGGCTCTGAGAACCCATCTCTGACCAGAGTAAGAGAACGGCACCACGCATTGATCTTGATGGTTCCGCACTGACCTGTAATGTACTGGCAGACGGAGATTTATCAGTGGCTGTGCGGTCAGCCCCCCCCCCCCCCAGGGACAGTCTGTCCCCGTTCTCCCACCGAATGGTAGAGACCGTTGCTTTGGTTGTACAAGTCGGAAATTGCGGGCACCCTCGGGTTGCGTGCTCTTTAGACTCTGGGTCTGGCTACACCCTGGGTTGTTTGCTCCGGGGTGTTTCCATCCAAGACATTTGTGCAGTGACGGGCTGGTCCTCGCTGCTCACTTTTGTCCGCCTTTACATGCTAGACGTCTTTGCTCCCAGTGTGGCCCGAGCAGTGCTGGGCGCCCTGCTGAGCCAGGGCTCTACCGGCAATACGGGAGCTATGATTTCCCATAGTGAGACATCGAACTGAGTGTTATGAATGAGAACTATAGGTTACTTAAGTAACCCCAGTTCTCAGAGTAACATGTCTCACCTTGCTATGGTGAAGCGAGAAGAGGTGCTTATTTTGAATGACGCATGCGTCATGGCGCAAGCTACTTATAGGGGGTGGATTCCCTGACGATGACGTCGAGATCACCTGCCAATCAGAATTGGCGTAAATGAGATTGATGTTTCTGTTTGCTCCGCGATGAGGCGCATCCCATAGTGAGACATCTCACTTCATGTTACTCTGAGAACTGGGGTTACGTAAGTAACCTATAGTTTTGTGAAGCCCCAACACAAGATAAGACGATATTTTCCTTTAATGCTGCTGCCGCTGTGCAGTGCAGTTTTATTAATATTGTAAATAACATTTTCGTCTGACTATTTGTAATGTTATGTAGGTTTGTAAGACCCATAGTTAGCATGTGGGCATGTGCAGCTGTTGCTAAGTGATGTAGGTATATAATGGTTTATTAAGCCTAACAGTTCAAACAAAACCGGCACCGCCTTTTCATTTTTTTTTTAAGCAGCCCCCCTCCCCACTTTTGGCAGCACCCCCTGAGCAAAATGACTTCCCGCGGCTATGTCCATGTTAGTATTGTATTACCTTCATCAGTATGGACCTGACTCAAGTGGTTTCCTCTTCCTTAGTGCTGTAAATCAAACCTACATTTTCCAGGAGATCATACTCGGTGACACACAGAATTGCATAGCGAAAGCGAGGCTTATAGGGAAACTATGTATATGGTGTCATTATCCTGCAGCTCTTATTTTGTGCTGTCAACATTAACTTCACAATGATAAGGTAAAGCGAAAAGCTATTTGTTGCCACTTTAAATGAAAGCTCTAGTTTTTCACACGCAGGACTCAACGACGCATTTTAATGCAGATTTAAAATAGTTTTGTTTCATGAGAAGCAGCAGTATGAGTTCTTTATGTGCTGTTTTAGTTGGGCTTTTCAAAGATTCAAGAGATTGAAATATGTATTCATCCCATACATACTTGTACACAGTAGAGTGCAGTGAATTTGTATTGTAATGGATTATGTATCTTGGGGTAACATACGCCATAATAACAAAGGAAACTGCAATAAAAGTGGAACATTGTAAAATAACTACTAAGATGTGAATAGGAAAAATAAGGACATTTTGGAGTTTTATGTTGATATGTATTTGTTAAAAATGTATTCAACTCACCTGTAATGTCTTAATGAAACAGGGTGTAATGGAGTATGTTCCTGTAGTGCATGGTGCAGGTCACAGTTATTTGTTCTAGATTGAATACTTTATCTGTCTACCATTAACATAACTTTCTTTGTAGGTAATTAATTCCTGAATAAATAACTTTTACTTAAGATAACTGTACAAGGATCACGCTGTGTTGCCGGATCACAAAATGAAAGATAAATGATTGAAACGTTTCCCATCACCTCTGCTGATTGTGCCATTTATTTCTATAGCCAATCACCAATCAGACAGTGTAATGTGAGTCGTGTTGCTTCGACAGATAACTTTGTATTTTTTTTTCTTCAGATTTCACAGAGACTACAGCTTTATTTATGGTGTCACGTTGAATTTCCCCCGCTTTTTTTCCCATACAGTCTGGCATGTATCCATATAATTAATTGCTTCGCAGCCTCTGAGAGTTGAACAGTGTCCCCTGGCAGCAGTGGCTTCCTCATTTCTGTACAGTTATAGCAGGAGTCAACTACAGTGCCTTTCGTTCTTTCTCGCTTTGACAGCTCGCCTGATGAAGTTTACCTCAGAATCTGGGCAATAAATCAAGGAACCTTGGTTGTCCACTTGATAACACCTCATACTCAGCAATTATCTGCTGAATCAGATTGGTCACTGCAAGTTGGGGGAGCTATACATCTGTAGCACCTTCTGATCCCTCAGATATATCTCAGGGAAATGAGAATGGAGAAGAACCTGCTGACTAGTCATTGTTTGTTTCCCTTAAAGAGAAAACAAAGAGAGGTTAAGGAGAGCAAGAAAAGGTCTGATGAATAGAACTTATGCAATATTTTAGGGTAGATACAACACAATGCACTGTATATGTGCTGGATATGATTTAAAATAATTGAATTACAATAAAATCAGCCACGGTATAAATTAAGTTTCCATGCCAACGACTTTAAGAAAATGCCTTAAAACACTGTCTGCAGTATTCATTTCAGACTAGTTCCACACCAATGGTACCGAAGTGTTGAATTTACAATATGTCATCTTATGCCATAAAGGGTCTTTAAATCAAAAATATAGCAACAACAAAACGGAGATTGGTGGCATCCTAAAGTATCTTTGCGGTTAGCCTCTCACGGTTAGGAATCTTTAGGAGTTCATTATTCAGGAGATGTTTGCATGAACAGAATAACATTCAAAGTTCTCTTCTCCTCCCAAACAGTTGGGTTTCAGTGAAACCAGGAAAGACACATCAGATTCAGACGTTCAATTACTTTAATACGTTATCTGGCTGAAAACGAAAAACCTCAATTAATTATTGTTCAAATGTGGCTTGAAACTTAAAGAAAATATAAATCAATAAAATGTTCTTGCAGTAATAATGCTGATTCTAAACAGACTATGATGCCATTACAGGAGACCAAATGAAAAGTGCCAAAACCTTGATCAAATTAACGATTCAAAATTGTTAGAAACATTTGGGATAATACAAGCACTGAACTCAACAAAATATACAACATAGGTACTTTTAATGCAATATTGTAATATATTAAACCTCTTACTTGGATATATGCTTTACAAGTTGACGTTGAAGTAACGCAATAGACCAAAACTAAGACTACAAATGTGAGAAAAAGAGCTAACTTAGTATTTTTCATATTGAAGGTAGGCTCAGGTACCTTGAAGGCCCAAGTCTGACTCATAACCTTCATTTGAATTGGAAGGCATGGTTCGATTAACTGCAGAGTGCCTTTCAGTATCAGTCCAGCGCGTCAGTTGGAGTGGTAGGGGTCCAAAGAAACCCCACAGAGGGAGAAAAATATAGCAGACGCCACTAATCCTGTTGGTAGATGAGCGGTGAGCACATCTTTTCTGCCTTTTTCTAAATTGCTCTAATCATCCCGACAACACTTTTTGCTTGTTAATTTTTTGATGTGTCATCCCGTCGAAGCCCTATCCGCTGATCCAATTTCGCCGAAATGTTGTGAAATGATGCGTCTCACCATGGCAACCAATAATCACACTGATTGCTGCGAGGGATGCAGTGCACATCCATCTGAAATCACTGTACAGCCCTTGTCAGATTGACCCAGACACTGCTGCATTTTTCATGAAAAACGATGTGTTCACTGTTGGCTTTTGTTGTGCAGCAGAAGTCGTGGATTTACACCGTATCATCCACTGCGGTCCACGCACACCGCAGAGCATTAAAGAGAAAGCCCCAAGTTAAAGGATTGAATGTTCCCACATAAATCATACAGTGTTATGAGTGGAAACAGCCCGGACAAAGTTGAGCAACTGTGGTGAACACTGAGGAAAATAAATCATTTATCACCTCTAACCGCACCACTGAACCATGCAGCGGTGGAATAGAGGAGGTGGACCCAAGAGTGCTTTGTCACCAAGTACAGAAACAACTCCAGTATACCCCACGCTGAACAGACGAGGATAATTGGTACAAACTCAATACTGCAGTTCTGTTGGTTGAGGAATTGCCCATTTATTTTGAATAGCAGAAAAGGCTCGGCCCTTTGATTTCGAAGCAGCAATGAGGATTATGCTGGAAAATCAATCCCAGAAATACATACAGTATGGTACAGGATGCATTGAGGGGGTTGCAGTCATTTGATATCAAGAAAGGGACAGTAGTTGTGTGAGGAATGGGGGTAACACAAGAGAAAAGTTCAAACTCAGGATACTTTCTCCACACAGCCCATCACTTCTCAATTTTGAAGGTTTTGTACACTAACTGTAAAAATATTCAGCAAAGCAAATCCTCAAAACCAAACAACAATCAAGAACCCATTTTTTGTAAATGTGTACTGTGATGTAACAATAATCCTTCTCATTTCTGTTTTGTTAATTTGAAGTTGATGACTCAGCATTTAAATGGGTGGCTTCTTGAAAGATAGTGCAGGATCTTTACTGTTTTAAGTGGTATTTTCTTGGTTTATAGAACTTTGTAAGTCACTTTGGGTAAAAGTGTCAGCTAAATGGAATGTAAATGTAAAATGTGATGTGACACTGCTATGGGAAGGGTAAGAAACGAGAAAGGTCATGGTTGGGGATCAAATTTCAACTTCGCTAAGATATAATCCAATCCCAAACCAATCCTATCCATTTTATTTCTATAGCACATTTAAAAACAACAGAGTTGAACAAAGTGCTGTACATCAACAACATAGCATACATACATAAAAAACAGACAGGACATGAAACAAATGTAAAACACGAGACAATGAAACCAGATCAGAAGCCACAGACTGAAAAACTCTCCTACATGACGTAAAAACAATACAAAACCCTAGTCAGATAAAAACCCAAATTTAAAAGCACAAATGTCACCTGGCCTGTAAATAAACGAGATTTAAAAACAGGCAGATTTGGAGCAAGTCTAACCTGGAGGGGCAATTCGTTCCATCATGTTGGAGCTGCATCAGCAAAGGCTCTGTCTCCTCGCTGCTTCAACCTTGATTTAGGGACGACCAGAAGGAGTCTGTCAGCAGACCTCAGTGACCGTGTGGGTGTGTATGGTTTTAAAAGATCTGCCAGGTACGGTGGGGCTAAACCGTTTAGGGCTTTGTATGCGAACAGTAAAATGTTAAATTGTATTTTAAAACAGACTGGTAGCCAATGTAACGAGGCGAGTACAGGCGTAATATGTTCACGCCTGCCTGTCCTTGTAAGGAGGCGCGCAGCAGCATTCTGGACCAGCTGTAGGCGTGACAGGGAAGCCTTGGTCACTCCAATGTACAGAGCATTGCAGTAATCCAGTTTAGTGGATATAAAACAATGTATTACTTTCTCACAGTCATTAAAAGAAAGGAAAGGCTTGACCTTTGCTAAAAGTCTTGGCTGAAAGAAGCTGGATTTTACCACAGAATTGATCTGTTTGTCTATAGTTTCAAATCACGATCAATCCGTACACCCTGGTTTGTGACAATGGGTTTCACATATGGGACAAGAGAATCCAGCACAGGCGGGGCATTGGGGCCACCACTGGGTCCAAATATTATCACCTCGGTCTTTTTTTCATTGAATTTTTAAAAGTTTAAGGCCATCCAGGCTCTGATGTCCTGCAGACAGTCAGACAGACGTTGCTGAGGGTTTGGGTCCTTTATTTTCAGGGGCATGTAGATTTGCGAGTCATCTGCATTACAATCAAATGAGACGCCATATTTTTTAATGATAGCGCCCAGGGGGAGCAGGTACAGGGAAAATAAAATCGGCCCAAGAATGGAGCCTTGGGGTACCCCGTACGGGAGAGGAGCAGAGGAGGAAGTAAATTAATTCAGTGTCAAAGGCAGCTGTTAGGTCTAGAAGTACAGCACTGATCCCAGAGTCAGTAGCTAAAAACAGGTCATTAAACACTTTTAAAAGAGCAGATTCAGTGCTGTGGAGGGGTTTAAACCCAGACTGGAATACCTCAAGAATGCCATGCACATTTAAGAAAGACTGCAACTGCTTCAGTACCACTTTTTCTAAAATGTTGGAAATTGTCAAAAACAGAGGTGTCCAGGTTTTTTTTTTTTATCAAAGGCTGGACCACAGCATGTTTTAGGCACTTTGGTACTATTCCTGTAGTCAGGCTGCTGTTAATTATATTAAGAACGTTAAGTCCAACAATGTCCCAGATGTCTTAAAAAAATCGTGCAGGGACAACATCGCTTGGAGAACCCGAGGGTTTCAATTGAGCAACAATTTCCATTAGAGCAGGAAGTGACACAAGCTCAAACTGATCCATAACAGCTGAGCAAGTGTCCATGACGGATGGATCATGGGAAGGAAGTGAGATGTTTGCTCTGATGGCGGCGACCTTGTCAATAAAAAACTGGAGAAACGCCTCACAGGTTTCAGTGGAGGTTACTAAGTTGATGGATTGTGGGACATTTAGTATACAGTTTATAGTGCTAAAAAGAACAGTTGTTACGTATAACATCTGAAAAATACTTCGTTTTTTCCGCTTTAACACTTTTCTGATATCTACACCAGGAGCCCTTTAAAATATCATAAGACACATGCAGCCTGTCTTTTTTCCATTTGCGTTCAGCCGTTCTGCACTACTGTCTGGCAGTACGAGTGGACTCATTTAACCATGGTTCAGACTTAACTTTAGGGTGAACAGCTTTTAGTGGAGCAATAGTATCAAGGATGTCTTGACAAGAGGAGTTAAAGAAAGAAAGTAACTCCTCTGTATCACCAGTAATAGGATATGCTCTGTCATCCACAATATTTTTGAAGGCAGCAGAAAACTGAACACCGGTGGAGGGTTTAAGTATGCGACGAAAATGAGCAGACTGTGGACACTATTTACCAACAACACAAGGGATAGTGACGTCAAATAGAACAGGCATGTGATCGGAGAAAATTGGGTCGCATATCTCAACATTACATATTGATAGACCATAAGACAGGACAAGATCAAGAGTATGCCCGTGTTCGTTCGTGGGGCCAGAAACCGATTGAACAAGATTAAAGGCATCAATAAGATTTAAAAAAATAAAAAAAAAATAAAAAAAATAAGCTTAACAACCCTAGTTAATGAATAAGTAATAAGCATGTTCTAAGGTAGGGGAAGACCATGTAGGCGCAGCCATCCAAATGTGCATGCATTCACAAAACAAACACTCGCATCCCACAAGAGACACAACTAACAGTCATGAGTTTGGTATGTGAATCTGTTTAGAAGTTATTTATGTTTATGTTTTAGGCAACTCTCACTGCTACAACCTGTTGTTGCCAAATAGCATAAACACAAACACACACCTTTACACCCAAGCACTTGATCTCTATGCAAATTGCCAGCACCCTAGGGCAGAAACGGTGGCCAAACTGTGGGGAACATTTGGAGAGAGGCAGCTAAAAAAAACTTTGAAGTTTGAACATTGAAGTTTAAACTCTGCAACTAGAAATATATTTTAGTGGCATTTTGGTATTATGACTTTATAGTGAAACGTTAAATCAAGTGAAACTGTGATACTAGTGATGGAAAACACTTTTTATACAGGAGTGAGATACATTCTCCCTCAAACTCAATCTGTAACTTCTCCATGTTCCTGTCTGGAGTCTATTAAAGTGGTTTGCAGCCAAAGTCAAAGCAGCAGTGCCTCCTTCTTGTCAGCAACACTCACAACAGACAGGACATCCTGCAGGAACTTTCACTTTCCTGCTCACACAGATTCTCTCTGATGCAGTCACGGGCTCCTCGTCAAATGTTTTGTGTTCCGCCCGAACTGCTTGTTGCTGTCAGCATTGATGTTCTCTTTGGCTAGTCCTCCTCCTCATTATGCACGACCCTCCTCCCTGTTTGTCTCCACCTGCCCTTGCATCCTGCCCTCCGCTGTCTGTCACACGGCATAATCATATTCACAGAGTGGAAATCACATTACATATTAACCGCCACTGTGGAAGGGTTCAGGGCAGCGGCTGGACAAGTCTAATGAATGCCTAACCATCAGAATGACAGTAATAATGGCATGAAAGGAGCGTCCCAAAATATCCCCGTCTCTCTCCACCCGTCCTCCTTCTACTGCTGCTCCTCTGGGCGACAAGTACACACTCATCTGTCACACTGTTACCTCTGTCCCACATCCACAGTCAGGCAGAATCACAGCACTGTCACTAGAGGAATGTTTCCAGTGCCATCCATCTCTGTTGTGATCCTTATACTGCTGCAGTGTTATTATACCTGTACGACAAGTACAATTTAAGTACGATTTTAGTGTGTAACGGATTTGAACCCAAATGGTGTTCAAACCAAATACAATTTTGTACAAAGTCAATGTGAAGATGCAAAATGTGTACTCAATCAATCCAAAAGGTTTGCTTTCCTTTTGTGACATTTAAAGAGGAAATGTTATGCTCATGTTTAGGTTCATATTTGTAATGTGTGCCTCTACTGTGAAATGTTTTCATGCTTTAATGTTCAAAAAGGTCTTTATTTTTCTCATACTGCCTGTGCTGCAGCACCTCTTTTTACCTTCTGTCTGAAACCAGAGCCCAGTCTGCTCTGATTGGTTAGCTGGCAGGCTCTGTTGTGATTGGTCAACGCTTAGTGTTACATAGTGACATTATATGGAAGTATACAAAGGAGTCCAATGGAGGCGTTTCAGGCCAGGGGAGGGGGGTGTGGGAGACAAACTCCCTCTGGTGTGAACTTTGCAGACCATTTACATACAGAAAAACCTTTATAACAGACAACAGGACAGGCAGAACACCACAAAACATAATAAGGCATTTTTAAGGTCAAATAGTGTTAACTTCAAAACCAATAAATTACATGTTTGAGGTTAGGAAAATGTTGCTGTCATGGTTAAAAGAGACCAAAATCGACTGTTGGTACAAGAGTGACCGAGGTGAAATCCATCAAAGTCGCACACTTGGGTGACCCGGCCATCAACCCCTACCTCCTCCCTGGAGATGTTTGGCAATGGTGTGACATCAACTGACCTGCTTAGAGAGGACAGCTGATAAAATCACAAAGGCAAGGGGTTACATAGTATTTATCTATTAATGTCTTTATAGTTTTTGTTAAGGCTGCTGTCACACTGTCCCGAAATTGACTCCCGATGGACATACGAATATGGAAATGTTCAAATTCGGCTCTGATCGTAACAGCATCGGGCCATTCGTGAGGGCATCTTAAGCCATCGTATGACCGCCGGTGGAGTTTCTCAGGCTCCGGCAGCAACTTCGGGAGCGGTGGCAACATATTTGGCATGACAAAGCATTGCCGAAGGACCTTGTGAAGGTTCATTTTCGTGTTGACTTCGGGTGTCCATTTTGCCCTTCGTAAGGCATTCGTGAGGGCATCGTAAGCCATCGTATGACCACCGGTGGAATTTATCAGGCTCCGGCAGCAACTTCGGGAGCGGGGACAAACATCTCCAGGGACAAAATCTTTGGCATGCCAAAGATTTTGCCACCGCTCCCGAAGTTGCTGCCGAAGCCTGAAAAACTCCGCTGCTCACCTGCAGCTCCTCCCGCTGTGATGCAGCGGTGAACCGAGCAAAACACACACTTCAAGTCAGATCATCGCTCTTAGCTATTTTAATTACCTCTCAAACTACCTAAACTAGTTATAAATATGTTTATTTTTACTGTCGGCCGTGTCACTCATGGATCAGCTGCATGAGACAGACACTGACGCTGTCAGAAGAGAGGGAGGAAAAAGAGAGGCTCCGTGTATTTTATATATAGTCGTTATTCATTTGTTTTAAAGCTCAATAAATAACAAAGAAGACCTTTGACCGGCACTGATGTTGCTACGATCAGAGCCGAATTTGAACATTTACTTTATCGTGTTGTTTTATTGCACAACAAAATCATGTAAACATATTATGTAAATAACCCAATTTGTGTTCTGTGAAACTGAAAAGGATATAACATATTATTTTGAAGGCGAGTTGACTGGATGTTGTTGTTGCTATGGAAACAACACTACGGAGAAAACTTAATATCTTCTACATATAAAGACGGATAAAGTAAAGAACAAAGTCTGAAAATATCAGTACAGTATCATAGTACTTTAATATAATTGTTTTTGTAACTTTCGTTGCAGTTGTATGTCTTAAATGTAATGTAAATGTTGCCTTCGTGTGTGGTTCGGGGCCATCTTCGTGCGAAGTTCACAAATCCATATTCGTGTGTCCATCGGGAGTCAATTTCGGGACAGTGTAACGCGGGCTTTAGTCTTTTTTACGGACATTTCCAAACAGTCCTCTCCAAGACCTGAAAATGAAAAAAGGTTTAACAACATTTAATTTGTTGTTAAAAATATATATAAATCTATAAATCTTTGAGGTTTTCGAGTCAAAGTTACTAGATATTGGAAACCAAAGTGCCATTACAGTGCAGATCAATTAAGTGGAAAGGTCTTGGCTGTGTGCTGAGCTGATGAGCAGAGGGAGGGCTGGAGTGTGATGGGGTCAATGTTATAACTGAAGCAAAGCTCACATCACCCAGACGATCCGAAGCGGAGTGAATATTCATTAAATTCTCCACAATAAGAAATAATTTAATCTGCCAATTTAATTATGAGGCCGGCGCACAGGAAGGCTTTGGTCTAGATTCTGTTTCCCCTGGAGATTCGCCCTCTATCCATGACTCCCACGATGAGAAACAGACACAGGGAGAGAGAGGGAGAGAGAGGGAGAGAGAGGGAGAGAGAGGGAGAGAGCAGCGATTTGACCAGCAATGAAAGGAGACCTGGCCTCGCTGCACATACCAGAGGAAAGAATAATGAGTGAAGGATAAGAGGAGAAGGAATGCAACTTCACAACAATGTGGCCATTAGTCCTCTGCAAGGCCTATTATAGTGAGAAAACAAGCAATATCCCCACACCACAATTTAGGAGACCAGAGAATCCGGGAGTTATTGAGGATGGGAAATTATATTTCTTTGCAGGATGCAGTGTCAGTAATAGCTTTCGAATAGACTTTTTAGAACATGGTCCTCCCGGCTCCCATCGTCTTCTGGCTCTGTAATGTGGAGTGAGTGGTCTTACGATAAGAGGTGAGGCTGGCTCTGATGCAGGCACAAGGGAACTGAAGAGAGCTGTGTCTGTAGCTAAGAAATTATGCAGCAGCAGCATGTCTTGTTAACTCCATAGGCAACATAAGAACTAGAAGAGCAAGATTATACTTGTTTGGAAATGTAACTACTTAGGGGAAGTTCTTTAAAATAGTCTTTATAAGGCGGCAAAGTCTACATCCTTCAAAGGACCTGCTTTTTTTATATCAGGCAGTGCTCACAAAAAGTCAGATTGCATAGAAGTCTATGAGAAAATGACCCTACTTCTCACTTGGGTTTTATCACCCAGTAAACATGTTCTTAATGAGTTTATGGTCTCAACTGCTAGTACCAAGTCTTTATCAATAAATAATGATGGTCCCATTTCAAGTAAAATAGATTATGCTTACGAGTGGGGCTCACATTTAATTGACCCTACCGTGGCATCAGCGATGTTACATACTCCAATGTAACATACTCCAATGTAACGATAAAAATCAACCCACTCTCTTCAGTCTGCGTACAAATGACATGACTTTACACATTGGAAATGCGTGCAATAGATACGCAGAAGTCCGATTTTGCGTGCAGATGAGATGCTAACCATTCCCATTGAGTTCTGAGGCCGAGTTTTGCGTGCATATGATACGCTACGTTTCATGCCTGCACCACTTATTTTTGTCCGGTCGGGTCTAGGTAGACCGAAAGCTGTGTGGTTCATAAAAACATGTTCTTACTCAATACCAAGCCACGATTATTGTTTTTATTTTAAATCGTATAATGTCGAACTTTTTTTGCCGTCTGTGAGGAAAATAAATGGGGCTCAGAGCCTCAGAATACTGAAATCTGTATTTTCCTTCTAATTTGTCATTATTTTCTAAATAACACACTGTTATTACACAATTATCCTTGTTTTTATTTATTCGTTTAATTCTATAATCTTGGGCTTTTTACATAGACTGTATATATAAATGGACGTACAGATGTAGCACTCCAGATAGGACTCCACCCAGCGGATTCCAACCAAAAATCCAGCGGCTGTGGGCGTCCCTCTCTCTCCCTCTCTCTCCCTCTCTCTCCCTCTCTCTCCCTATTTCATCCAATCACAGAGCTTGTTGACTTATCACAAGGTTTGTCGCAAAGCGGACAGGCGTCGTCACAACAATAGCTGGGGATTGTGGGTAGTGTAGTCTCTTTGGCGCTCCACATTTCAGAGAAACCAAGTTGCTTCTCAGAATTGAAGGGGAAAAACACAAAAGCATTGTACACAATTTAAACCTATCAATGTCGTTTAATTAACAAAGGTAATCTGGTGTTTATGAATTGATGAGTAGTGGAGATATCACTGTCAAATCAATCGACAGTAAGGAGAATACTTACTTCCAGGTGTACAATTCTCCGTTATCCAATGGGAATGGACGCTCACATTGCCTTTAAGAGCTGCCGACATAAATGGATGCAGTGCTTCCCTAAGCGTCAAATACCGCCGCCGATGGGAATACATTGCAATCAGTTGAAAGCTCTTTGCGTCCGTTTATGAAGCTGAAGGAGCCTCGGCGCGTCACAACTGGACGCCACGGGACCCTGACCAAGCGTCACTCCTGGAGGCTTACGGCCCCTACACACGGCGGCGTGCGCTGAAACTCGACCAACAACCAATCACATAAATCTCCCGCCCCAGACACACAAGCACGCGGCTTGATTGGCTAGAGCTTGTACTGGCATATGATTCGATTGGCTGACGCCTCCATCGTGGCGTTAAAAGTAGAACATTGCTCTACTTTTGCAGCGAGCACCGCGAGAGAAGCTAGGCTTTGCTCACACAATGCAGTTCGGCAAATCGTGACGTCACCCCATTCAAAGTGAATGGGCAGAAGCGTTGAAGCGGCAACGCACGCCGCCGTGTGTAGGGGCCGTTAGGGAGTGAGAGTGTGTTGCTTTACTAATATGACTGCAATAACAAACTGTAATGAAAAGGACCGGTCTGTGCTGATGGAAGGAAATAGACATGACGAGATACCAGTTATCATGATGCTGCTGGAAGTTACTGCAAATTCAGGTCAGAAAGTTGGAACCCTGATAGATTTAGCGTCAGACACCAACTACATAACCCACAGAGCCGCCAACAGGTTAAACCTGGAGAGTGAAAAAATCACATTGGTTGTCCATGGAGTTGGAGAAATGACAATGAGGGTGAACAGCAGAAGATATTTCCTCAGAGTTAGAGTCAAGACACCCAGAGGTACAGAAAATGTGCACCAACTTGTTTGTTATGGCCTCAATGAAATATCCAACATGCAAAGAGTCATCGAACCTGAACAGCTGAAGAAGTTCTTTCCAGAAGTCAAACTTGGGCGAATGCCCACAGTAGTGCTCCACACTGGGATACAAAGTACCCTTGGATCGAGGACCCAATCTCTCTTCCCAACAACAGGACTGCAATGGAAGCAACTTTTCTGAGGACAGAAAACAACTCAAGAGGGAGCCAGATTGGCAAGCTGCCTACAAGGCACACATGGTGGAAAGAGGAGCAGCAAAGAAACTCACTAGAGAGATAAAGGACAGCTGGACAGGACCAGTATGGTATGTGAGCCCATGGGCGTAATTTCCACTGGGGACAGGGACGCTCCTCCGTGGCCGTGTCCGATGACCGCTTGCGTATACAAAATTAAAAAACACATTTAAAAGTGGGGGGGGACCCAAATGTGTTTTTTTACTTTTTTTTACGCAAGTGGTCATCGGACACGGCCACGGAGGAGCGTATGTGTGTGTGTGGCACCAGCGCATCTTGTGAGAGAGAGAGAGACAGAGAGAGACATAGAGATTTACAGGGGTTGTTGTTAGCATTTGGTGCTAGCTCGGAGCTAACGGAGATTAGTAGCTGTTTCAACAATAAGGAGAGGGAGAGCTCTTTCCTGTCGGACTTTGAGAGACTGAGAGAGAAAGAAAGAGAGAACGAGACAGAGAGAGAGACTGAGAGAGTTACGGGGTTGTTGTAAGCATCTGGTGCTAGCTCGGAGCTAACGGAGATTATAAGCTGTTTCAACAATAAGGAGAGGGAGAGTCCTCTCCTGTCGGACTGAGAGAGACTACACATTTTTCTTGGATTTGTTAACACTATAGTCCCTAATATATTTGTAGAAAGGCAGGAAATGGAATTCAATTGAGAAAATGTTTCCTTGCGGAGGACCCCCTGTTTTGTGTCCCCCCCACTTCTCAAACCAATGTTACACCCTTGTGTGAGCCACTTGGTGGCACCAAATCCTCACTCTGTGACAACACCAGTACGCCTTGTGTGGAACAGCAGCCAAAAGTTCAAAGGGTTCAGTATGAACGATCTTCTACTGAAGGGGCCTGATGTATTGAATCCAATCCGAGGAGTTTTACTCCGATTCAGAAGAGGAGTGCATGCAGCTTTGGGAGACATCAGGAAGAATTATAATTCTGTGTGGCTGGAAGAGCTGGAAATGCATCTTCACAGATTCTTATGGAGAGACACTCAGGACGAATAAATAAGTGAATACTCAATAACAAGAGTCAACATTGGTGATCGACCTGCAGGATGCATGGCACAGCTGGCTATGCGAGAAACATCAATAGGCTACCAATGTTTACACACCTCGAAGAGGAAAGAAGAGTCCTGGAGGAAGATTGCTACATGGATGACATCCTGACATCAAAATGACCAAAAAAGATTAGAAGAGTACACTAATGGGGTTGAAGAAATCCTGAATGCTGGAGGATTCTTTCTTAAACCTTGGGTCCACTCAGGGCAAAGTGGGAGGCAAGTGCAGGAGAACCATAACCAAGTGACATCTGCAGGAGAAGACGGAGTATTGATACTTCCAAATCAAATGAAGGAAGAGGACAATAAGGCCCTGGGGGTTGGCTACCTCGTGGAGGAGGACAAACTATATGTGCTTACCTCCATCAACTTCTCAAGGAGAAAGAGGAAAATGAGATTAGGCCAAGACCTCCTTGAAGAAGAGGTAAGAGGAAAGACTCCTGACCCTTTAACCAGAAGAGAATTATTAAGTCAAGTAGCAGGCCTCTATGATCCCATCGGCCTTGTCACACCATTGAAACAGAAGGGAGCCATACTCGTCAGAAAAGCGTTCCAGGAGGCAGGAAGTGGAAGATCCACCCGAGAAACTTGGGATAATCCACTGCCAGCAGGCCTAAGGGAGGAAGCAATACAGGTATTTGAAGAGTATGTGCAACTGAGTCAAATCACCTTCGACAGAAGCTTGACGCCACCCAGCTGGATCGGTAAACCTTTGGGAATAACATTCTCCGATGGAAGTGACAAAAGCTTTGGAGCTGTGGTGTAGCTCAGATGGGAGACGGAAGAAGGTATCCAAATCAGACTGGTTGAATCCAAGGCAAAACTTACACCACTGAACCAAAAAGGTGACCCTGTAAAGGCAGAGATCTGTGGTGCCGTTTTTGCAGCTCGTCTAAGAAGGCATATTGAAAAGCACAGTCGAATGGAAATAGGACAATGGTTCCACCTCCTGGACAGTCAAACTGTGTTGTGAGCAATCCAGCGTGACAGTTATGGATATCAGACATTCTTTGCCAACAGAGTAGGTGAAATCCAAAGGTCTGGATCTGTTGAGGATTGGTGGTGGATTCCAGGTGACCTAAACATTTCTGACATCATAACAAGAGGAGCGACCCCTGCTGATCTCAATGAGGAATCTGAGTGGCAGAAAGGACCTTCCTTTCTGAAAATGCCAGTGGAGGAGTGGCCAAAGAAGTCAGCCAAGGAGGTTGCGGCAAATGCAAAGGAGGGCATAAATAAAATCCAAAGGAAAACATTCACAGCAGCACTCACCAGAGCTCAGGCAAAGATGAAGCATCCTGATGGTAAAGAACCTGTAAACCTTATAAAACTCTCTGAGAGTGAGAAAGAGACTCAAACCCGAAGAATACCAGCTGGCACAGTTATAGGGCAACTGATTGATGTGAGGACATTCAGCAGCTTGGATAAACTGGTCCGAGTTGTTGCCTGGGTGCTAAGAGCTGCTAAGGAGTGGAAGAGGAGGATGGTGAACCCAACTCCCTACAGGTCAAAGTGGGAGGTAATTCTTTCAAAAGAAGAGAGAGAGTTGAGAACTAAGAGAACTGTGCTCTCTGTTGGAGAATGTGAAGATGCACTCAGACATCTTATACTTTCACCCCAGGAAGGAGTAACATTTAAAGACATTACTCTCAGCAGGTTGGTTGTCTATAAGGAGGAAGAGTCGGGACTCTTAGTGTCTCCACTCTTATGTGGAGGAAGGATCCTATACTTCAATGAGGACAAAGTTGTAGTACCAATCCTACCTTATGAGGCATGGATATCCACACTTCTTGCTCAAAAGGCCGACAGAGCAAACCACGAGGAAATAGCAGGAACACTCCTACAGATGAGAAAGAAAGCCTGGGTTGTCAACGGCAGAAGATTGGCTAAAAA
>CALSBZ010000016.1:6036150-6051728 GCA_943591055.1 Gobionotothen gibberifrons | reverse complement strand
GTTAGTTTGGCCATTAAAATGCGTTTTGATGTCATTTGATGCGAGAAATATGAGTTGTTATTTCAGATTATGTGTGCAGTGGATGTACATGATCTTTAGTTTGCTAGTTATTACGAAGGTTACTTCAGGAAATTGTGTCTATACAACGTTTTCATTGTTACCAAGGTGGTTGCTAGGGACGCTGCTATCGATATTATTTATGTTGTGTTGTGTAACTGTTTAATGGTGTTATCTTTATTGCTAACCCCTTCCCCGTCAATGTATAGTGTTGGTCCACAGCGCAAACGTATTAGTTTAACAAAATCCGCATCTAAAATTGTGGCATAGATACGTTCTTTTCCCCTGTGCAATTCTCCAACCCAGTCTCACATCTCACATCACATCTTTAGAAACAAATACCGGAAACAGACGGAAAACTTTTTTTAAAAATAAAATAATACTTTATTCCGAGTGTGCTTGCTTTTCTCTTTGAAAGTAATCACATAACGGCATTGTAATACACGGTTCGGCTGCATTAAATATTACATATCTGCCGTAGTTCTCTATTTATAGAGCCCTGATTAGAAGACTTCTAGACAAACAGGAAGAGCTGCCGCCAAAACTGAAAACGTGACGTGGATAAATAAATATAAATATATCAGCAATTAAACAACATCTTACATTTATTTTCACACAATACGTCTCCTTGCAGTATCAACACTAATTCGGCTGACTTTTATATTTGATCCAATTGGTAGATAGGCTATATTTACACCATAAAGGTGCACAGCTGATATAAAGGGACACCTAGTGGTTAAAGCATATTATTGAATTTCATTATTTGTATTATTAGATATTAATAGGATCCCTATAAAGTATATTCATTACTCGTTATTCTCTACTAATAGTTAATTAAAGACTATATATAATGACTATTTTGCACATCCCTTTCAAGATTTCAAGATGTTCTAAGGTTTATTGACATATCATATACACAAACGGTGTAGTTATGCAATGAATGAAAAACTTGGGTCGCAGGTTCCTCAACAGTGCATTACAAGACAATATTTGTGTATACCTCCAGCAATGTTAACTATGTTGAAGCACTTATTTTAACTGATATTATACATATGTATTATACTCTTATAAGATGTATGTAGATAGTATAAGAAATGTGCAGAATAGGACAGTTTAATGGTGGAGGTATACACACATATTGATAGATGTCTTGTAATGCACTGTTGAGGAACCTGCGACCCAAGTTTTTCATCTCCGACCTTGTCAGGTATTGAACAATCAATAAATAAAGAACACAGAATTATGAAATATAAAACACAGAATTTGTGTGATTATACTAAATGATTTACAAATAAACACCACTGCATATTTACAACTGTTACACATGCTGATGTAACGCAAATGTTTCCAACTTGGGATCAATAACGTATATCTTATCTTAAGATGATCGATGGCTACTGCCATATTTGCAAAATCTGCCTCTGAACCTTGACAAGTGCATGTTTCAGGCTTATCAATTAACAACAGGAGGGGTCACAGACATAAGACCAGCTGTTAAATAAAACTCTTCTGACCTCAGGTGTCACGTGGGTATATAATAATGCTGCCCATTATGGGCACAAGCAATTTTCACCCATTTATTAATTATATGTTTTAAATTTGAGTGTTCCTATCCGCTAAACCTCCAGGGATGTACACAGTTTAATACTGGCAACTTCTTATTATGGTAAATACGAAAACGTCTTTTAAAACTACAATTCCCAGTAGAGACGTGCCATAGAGAACATGTTGCAAAACACAATAGACAGCATGTGTAGTTCTGGGGACGGAGTGGGGGAGGGGGGGACAGGGTGGACCCGTTCAAATCCAGTATTGGACAGTCTGCCGTGGTTCCATCCCATTTCAAGTGCTGTTCGACGCTCGGCGTAACCCTCGGAGCACACTCAAACATCCAATCACAGAGCTTGAGGACTATCATGGGGTTTGGGTTTGTCAAGCGAAGCGGAGAGAATACTTACATCCGGGTGTAATATTCTCTAAAGCAAATGAGCTGCTCCGACCCTCGGTCCTGACGGACTCCAACTTGTGTTTACTAATCAAACAACACAAGGATAATTGAGCCTGTCCTCCTACAAAAAACGACCAAATAGGTCGATTGTTTAAACAGCTTAGATTACGACATTACGACCCATAGCCACGTTTTAAAGTGTAGTCCCTCTAGTGGTCGTGTAAGAAACAACATGCTCCCGTTTATTCGTTTTTTCACTAATAATAACCCTCTCTGGAAAATCCTAAATTGTAGAATAGTTTGGCCATTAAAATGCTTTTTGATTAGATTTATAGCGAGAAGTGTATATTGTACTTTTAGAATCCACATCCAGGATCTATAGTTTGATAGATATTACAAAGATGCTGATGCACCCGTTGATTGAAAACGCTGCTGTGGGTCGTATTAATAGGTCGGAAAAACAATCGACCTATTTGGTCGTATTAGTTGGAGGACTTGTTGGGATAATTATGTGTTATTGTTGAGTAAATGGAGAATTGCACAGGGGAAAATAACGTATCTATGCCACAATTTTGGATGCGGATTTTGTTAAACTAATACGTTTGCGCTGTGGACCAACACTATAAATTGACGGGGAAGGGGGTAGCAATAAAGATAACACCATTAAACAGTTACACATAAACAACATAACAGAAATAATATTGATATATCAGCGTCCCTAGCAACCACCTTGGTAACAATAAAAACGTTGTATAGACACAATTTCCTGAAGTAATCTTCGTAATAACTAGCAAACTAAAGATCATGTACATCCACTGCACACATCATCTGAAATAACAACTCATATTTCTCGCATCAAATGACATCAAAACGCATTTTAATGGCCAAACTAACCTTAAAATAGGCATTTTCCACAGAGAATAAAACAACGGTTCGGCCATGTTTTTATTTTCTGCAGGGAGAAATTTGAAGATCACGTGACATAGACGCCAGCCATTGGAATGAATGGTGAAAAAAAACGTAGGGATCCTACAATTTCAGAGGCGTTTTTGTAGAAATACTACGTCCCAAGTTGTGGACCAACGTAGTTATTACACGTTTTTTTGTGAGACTGGGTTGGAGATACTGTTATTCCCTGACTAGACCTTAACCTCTTTAGCCCTGAGCCTGTTTTTCAGGTTTCAGGCTCGAAAATGCCACTAACACAACAAATGATATATCTTCACTTCTAAAAAGGGGTAAATTAATAATTATTTTTCTCAAAGCAAGGTTACATCTGTGAGTTGGATGTAGAAGTGTCAGAATCAATATTTTATTTTTTATTTTAAAGTAAATTCAGATGGAACATGGTAAAAACATGTAGATTCTAATGAAAAAAAACAAAAACCCTTTACTTATAGTGAAAACCACCCTTGCATGATGGGTTAGTAGACTGAAAGCTTTAGGAATCCAAACTATAACATATAATAAGTACCCTGTATCAAGATTGATGCAAAACAAGTGAAATTTGACCTTTTTAGAGAGATTTAGAAAAATAAAGTCCAGGCGGACTGGGTAATTTGGGAACCGTCAGTTCCATTTGACCTTTTTCACTGTAAAAATCATTTTTTTACTTTGAATTTTCACTATAGGTATTCATTCCATCCAAATACAACTGTTGTAAAAAAAATAATAATCTGAATCAGAATACCTTTTGCAATTTGAAATTGACAGCTTAGTGTTGCATATCTTAAATGGGTTAAAAAAAAGTACTACATTATAATATAATAAACAACATGCTAAAAAAGTACTACGTTATAATACAATAAACAATATGCAAAAAAAAAAAGATAAAAAGTTACATCATTTTCAAAAATACAGATCAAAAACAAATCAAATCTACAAATCAAGTAGACAAGGGTTTAGCAGCCAGGTATAAATGACAGTTATTAATGGCATATATATATTGCACATATAACACAAAGTTGGTTTGTATTTAGCAGCAAGGAGTGATATAGTCTGTGTTGTGGTGTGTGTATGGGGGGGGGGGGGTCTACTAGGGGCAGTGCTGGTTGTAAAGTCTTACCGCTGCAGGAAGGAAGGACCTGCGGTATCTCTCCATGAGACAGCGGGGGTGCAGCAGCCTGTCGCTGAAGGTGCTGCACAGTGAGGACAGGGTGTCCTGGAGGGGGTGGGACACATTGTCCAGCAGGGAGGACAGCTTGGCTGCCATTCTCCTGTCTCCCACTCAATGTCTGCTCCCTGGATGTTCACTGGTGTAGGGGGGGAGTGTTATATTTCCTTCCTGGGTTTTACAGATGTGTCTGACGCTGCAGAAAGCTGGTAGAAAGCAGACGATGGTACCTTTGGAAGTGAGTGCTTTTTGGATGCAGGCTGAGTGGCCAATACTGGTGCAGATCTCTTTCTAGTGAAAGATGAGGCAGAAATTGAGGAATGTGAGGGTGAGGCAGGTGTGGGTTGGGTGAAAGTAGACAATGGTGGGGGTCCAGAAGCCATTTCATCCTCATCTCCATCACTATGAAAACAAATGTGGAAAAACAAAGGGATTAGATGAATTCCTGTAATTCCTGTTTCCTTGGCAGTAAACATGGCATTTTGAATGTGTGAATGCAATACATTTAGTGACCCCCCAGTGGACCGCCCCCCCCACAGTATTTTTTCGAGACTATGTCTCAGGGCTTCTTAACATTTATGAAACTATTAATGTTCCATACCCTTTTAAAGTTAAAAAACTCCGCTAACTGAATATATGAACCATTTTTAGCTAAAAAAAACACAACAGTAATACCAAGCCTTTGAATTAGCATTGAGCTAGCAAAATGTTAACTAATGCTAACGGACTTTTACACAGAACTCACGGTAGAAATGCCCTTATTACTATCTTAACTGCACAAACAAGATATAGGATTTAAAGCTGAGACTCCACAGAATCCAGACATGTAATGTCATCACTGTACGAAAAACAGAGAGATTACATACCTTTGCCGTGGTGGAATTTCGTCATCAGAGTCACAACGTTCTGGCTGCAGGAGATCCTTGTCATCTGACTCAGAATCAACAGCTAACATATCTGCATCGCTGTCAACATTAGTCACCATTTCCATTGCCTGTAAAGTAGTAAGCATCTCTTTCCTGTGAGACATTATTTGACAAAAGTCAAAGTACAGAAAAAGTCCTCAACGCAAATATTGTAATCTGCTCTGGTGGTATCTGCCGCTCTGTGCTCCGTGCTCTGTGCTCCGTGCGCTCTGGGTGCAGCTGGAATTCCTGCTTCCTTTCGGGTAGAAAACAATAAGTGAAGTCAGCTGCGTAAAGTACTTAGGCTGGCTGGCATTCTTTATAGTTTACGCAGGACCATATCTCTGGAACCCATTGGTCGATTCGTGTGATTTACACCTTTTTCTTAACCATCAGATGCAATAGAATCGAGGGGCAGTTCTCAAATCCACGTAAACATTACCATGGCGGACATAATAGAGAAGCAAACGGAGCATATCTGAAAGTGCAAGCCTGGTCTGCAAAACTTTATACCCAGTATATTGCCATAAATATGATGATGGATTATCAGTAAAAAATTCTACGTGACACAAACACATTGGATTAACCTTGAGCGGCGTTTTTATTCCGGTGAACACAACTTTTGATCACAAATCAAAAAAGGTAAGACATAATTATTGTAATATTTTTGAAACCGGATGTTATTTACTTTCTCTTTTCTGGCTGATGGCTCCGCAATTCGGGGTCGTACAGTGATGACATTACATGTCTGGATTCTGTGGAGCCTCAGCTTTAAATCGTATATCTTGTTTGTGCAGTTAAGATAGAAATAAGGGCATTTCTACCGTGAGTTCTGTGTAAAAGTCCGTTAGCATTAGTTAGCATTTTTTCGCTCAATGCTAATTCAAAGGCTTGGTATTACTGTTGTGTTTTTTTTAGCTAAAGATGGTTCATATTGTCAGTTAGCGGAGTTTCTTAACTTTAAAAGGGTATGGAACATTAATAGTTTCATAAATGTTAAGAAGCCCTGAGACATAGTCTCAACAAATACTGTGGGGGGGGGGGCCACTTGGGCGTACTTTGGGTTTAAGAGGTTAAATATTTTAGTAGGTTTGGAATAACTGCTTTCTATGCAGGAGCCAGCTAAACAGAGTTGTGGTCCATGGTGAGGCTCTGTAGGGGGAAAGAAAACCGTAACATAATGTACTCTTGCAGGTTGACATTGACCTGTAGTGCATCCACTTTATTTCAAAATGAGCGTACATTTCCACAGACACCAGGTGGAAGTTGTTCCCTTATTGTGGTGTTTTCCAGCAGCTTTCTCAGACCGCTTTTCACCCCCCTCTTCCTTTTAGTTTGCTTGTTTGTGTTTACTGTGCTCAGCATATTTCCTCAGGGTGTCTCTGGGTGTATATATTCCTGTCTGTATAGGTTTTTCTCCAGCTATGATGTGTTTCAAACCCTTGTTTGATATCAGTTGCTTATTTTGACAATGTTGGCTATTTTCCCATGCAAACAAAATGTGGAGTGTGAACAATCAGTGCTTTGATACAAAGTGTGTCTTATACCAAACGACTTAGGACCAACTAACCCTAACCCTAACCCCAAACCTTTAACTTTCAGGAGTGAAGCTGTATCTCTTCCTATTCCTGAAAAGTTTGGTAAGGACAAAATGTTTTACAAGGACCTGAATTATCATAGTGGGGTTTCAGCAAATATACTTTAAATAATATGACATGACATTAAACGTGCTACTCCGTCCGTCCTCGAAAAATTGGGATAGTTTCCATTTCTCTAAATCCTTTAAAGCTCAGAGTCTCTTACAACCACAGATTCTGAGCTTTACATACTGTTGCAGATGTGGTTCTTGTGCTTGTTACTGCCGATAAACAAGTACAACTTCTGCAGCAGAAAAGCCAAAACCTGGAGATGTGTTCCCTTAGGCAGATGTGTCATGTTTGATCTGGTGGAGGAAGGAGCCTGTCAATCACACAAACCTTTACTTAATCTTTATGCTACTGTGTGTTCTAAAACATGAACATCCAATGATGAAGTAACAAAGTTGTGTTGGAATAACTTTATGTTCATACATTGATTACCATTTTATGTGCAAATCAAGGTGCCTTTGCTACTTATTTAAGTTTTTTTCCCCATATCCAGTTAGAATGGCATGATGATAAGCACAGTCCATGCGAACAAAACTCATTTATTTCAGTTGTTGCATAAAAATACCTCAAAGAAACATTCACAAATCACTTTGAAGACCACAGCTCCATCAAATATTAACATAGATGCTATAATGAATAATGAAGCGCTTGAAAGGCAACCCGACAAAGACAACATCTATATTTATTGTGAACCTTATGAGAACAGAGAAATTTAGTTTCCTTCAAAAAAGGGAATTTTGTCTCAAACTATATCAATAAGTCTCCATCAATGGTCCACCCTCACCAGTATGTAGAGTAAGCTTACATTATATCTATACATACTGTATCTATGAGAGTGTAGTCAGAAATATTCTCGTCACTCCTGATCTATCCAAGTTGCTTATCGGGCCGTAAAAATGACCTGTGCGCGGAAAAGCAGATTTTAGCCTGGATATCAGCTGGCTCCTATAACCTTTAAAATATAGCACCTCACGCCCATGGGTACAATTGTCAACTGCCAATGCTGCATTCAAAGCTTTTTAAGTCTTCATAGGAAACAAAATGAAGATGTATAATTAAAGACCCAAGAGGTAATCGTGTATTTTGTTATAAAACCTAGTGAATACTTGACTTGCACATGCAGAAACCCCTCTGACTAAAAGCTTTTCTGTGTTGCTCTGCCTCAGTAAAAGTTTTTGTAGTAAATAGTACATTTGAGCCAAGGGCACAGCCAGGGATTTATGGAAAGGCTGAGATTATATCACTTCACTGTACAACGATAATAAGCCTCCACCAATTCATCACCACAGCCAGGAACCCTTACCTCAGCTAAAGTCTCCATTCATTTCGACTCAATAGAAACAGTCAGGGTTTTTTTTTTCTTCCATTTCTGATTCTTCCTCATGATAAATGAAAACTTCCCCCGACTCAGAAAGGCTTGACTTCCCTGTGGATGCATGTGTCTTTTCAGAAACATTTGACTGAGTTCATTCATTTGTTCTGTAAACCTACATTCCTCATTCAGCAGACACAAAAAGCAAACTATGCTGTTTGTACTCACTTTAAAAAACGAGATGTGTCTGCTCTTATCGGGGATTTGTCTTCATGCCAATGCGTTTTTGAAAGGTGAAGGCAAGATGGACGTTGTATAGAATAAATAACCAACTCTCAATTTCTCAATGAAACACTCTGTAGCATGACAACAATCAGATATTGTATATGGGACATTAGCCCATTAGAGTAAAGATGCACGCTATGCAATTGCAACAACCTCGGTCAATCCCTGCCAATAGACCTTGATTCATGGCATTGCCTTATCCATCTCTACTTTCATTAGAGTACTGTAGGAATGAGACCTAAAACCGGGAACCAAATAAGGGTTTTCTTTCACTAGTGGTTTCATCGCCCCAAAATAAATTTGTATTTTGAACATGAAAAAGGGGTGTGATTAACACAAGTTAACAGATTCTATGTTTTGTTATACCGTGTAAATATTTGAAATATGAAATATTTTCCGTGTCTTAAAGCAACACAGTCTCACTCCCTGATCGTCCAACAGCGACGCTTGGTCAGGGTCCTTGTTTGGCGTGCAGTTGTGACGCGCCGAGTCTCCTTCAGCTTCATAAACGGACTCAAAGAGCTTTCAACTGATTGCAATGTATTCCCATCGGCGGCGGTATTTGACGCTCAGGGAAGCACCGCATCCGTCCATGTCGGCGGCAGTTAAAGGCAATGTGAGCGTCCATTCCCATTGGATAACGGAGAACTGTACACCCGGAAATAAGTATTCTCCTTACTGTCGATTGATTTTACAGTGATATCTGCACTACTCATCAACTCAAAAACACCAGATTATCCTTGTTAATTACACAACATTGATTGGTTTAAATTGTGTACAATGCTTTGGTGTTTTTCCCCTTCGATTCGCAGAAACAAATATTTTTTCGGAGTTTAAGATAGCAGAAGACACTACACTACCCATAATCCTCAGCTGTCAAGTTTACAATGTTAACACAATAAAATATACTGCTGTTTCCGGTTTAGTTTACGACGGACATATTGTGTTATCCACACATATGTTGTTTTGATATTTGTAACACAAAAGCGATGGAAAAAACCACAGCAACACAGAAAATATGGTCTTAACATGACCCAGCTGTCTTGTTAATAAAAAATAATAGTATCAAACAAAATATTACTATTAACCTTATTGTGAAATTAAAACAGAACGGTCGTGGTGTACGACAGGGGTCTGCAACCTTTTTGGCCAAAAGAGCCATTTTGCCCCCTTTTCACACATTTTTTTTGTCTGGAGCCGCACAACATATTTGATAGCTTCATTGCTTATAAAGTTATATTGTTACATCATAGACAAAAACTACAGTTTTTTTTGCATTTATTATTTATCACAATATAGAAAACTGTTTACCTCTAATAATAAACAAATAATTCTTATAAGGAGAATTTTAAAAAAGACACAGGCCTACTTAAAAATAAATCAACACAGCACTTGGTGAGTTCTCTGCACATTTGAAGGAAATGAAAATAATACAAATGGGCCCACTTTGAAATAAATAAAACATATAGCTGCACCCTAAAAAGAGTTAACTGATTGAATTATGACTGAAGATCGTCAGCTGTCTTCCTCTTCCGTGTTTTTCCTCCAATACGTAAAGGCTGCAGCACCTGTGACAACTTCTCTCCACATATCAAACATACCGGTAAGCCAGCATCGTTTGCTGTGAAAGCATACCTCTGTCCATGCAGAATTAAACCCTCTGTGTTCCTCCAATACTTTTATTTTCTTTGATTTATCCATAGTTCGCTCATCGAGCCGGCGGTCAGGTTATTCGCCTGCAAGAAAAGGCGCTGGTGCGGGACCGTAGCAGGATATGACGCATATTTTAGTTGAACTAATTAAAACCGTTTTTTATGTGTCACAGTATCACCTCAAAATACAAGATACGAAACATTTTCAACCGTGCAACAACATATAAATAGTCCTACAAATACTTTTATTTTATTTCCTTCTTATTTTTGTCTAAGCTCAAGGGAGCCAGACCAAAGGGCTTAAAGAGCTGCGGGTTTCCGACCCCTGGTGTAGGAGAATACTTACTTCCGGGTGTAAAATTCTCCGTTATCCAATGGGAATGGACGCTCACATTGCCTTTAACTGCCGCCGACATGGACGGATGCGGTGCTTCCCTGAGCGTCAAATACCGCCGCCGATTGGAATACATTGTAATCAGTTGAAAGCTCTTTGGGTCCGTTTATGAAGCTGAAGGAGACTCGGTGCGTCACAACTGCACGCCAAAGGACCCTGACCAAGGGTCGCTTTTGGACTATAGGGGAGTGAGACTGTGTTGCTTGAAGAGGACATATTTTCTTTTTCAGTTTCATATTTGTATTCTGTGCCTCTGATGTGATAAGTGTACATGCTTTAATGTATTTGTTCATACTGCCTTTCCTGCAGCATCTCTTTTCACCTTCTGTCGGAAACCAGAACCCAAATTGATTGGTTAGCTGGCCAGCTCTGTTGTGATTGGTCAACCACTTAGACATTTCCCCACCCTTAGCGTATCATGTACAATGTGTTGGAGCGCCAGCCAATAGAAACGTTGGGACTTCACTTTGGGATTTTAGCCTTTGCTGACCATTTACATGCACAAAAACCTTTATAACACTAGAGGAAAGGGAAAACGGCAAAAAGCCTATAGGACCTCTTTAAGCTGTTGCTAAGAAGTGGCCAAGAGAAAACACTAAACGTCATTACGCAAGACAGTCAACCTTTAATTGTACATTTTTTTCCCATATGTAACCAATGCAAATGTAAACGTTTGGGTTAAAAATTAAAATCTAACATTTATTCATGCTCAACTTCACTTTAAATGTCATCTACTGTACACAGTGAAATAACGGCAATCATGGCACTCTTTGGTTTTAAAACAGAAAGTCAGAAAGCAGTTTTTTAAAAACCATTTCATGCTTCAGTTTTCACACTTGTCATCACTAAATCCCTTTTGTCCCTGACCGAATCACTGCATTTATTCGGAAATGGTGTGTCGGATCAGATTTGCAAACACACTCCGAACTACTTTAGCACAGTTGAGAATGATCCGAATAAAAGATATATAAGAAATGTGAATTTAATCACAATAATATTCCAGAGTTTAGGTATACATTCTTTAATGTTGGAGGAAAGGTGCTGACATCTTCATTATCTTCTTAATAAATCAACCTCTCACGTGTGTCGCTGTTAAAGGAGATAAGGCAGATCTGTCTTTGTCTGCCTATTCCCTGGAGGAGGGATGTGTTTATCTCTTCACGGCATCTCCACACAGAAGCCATTGCAGAGCGTGATTATCCTTTTCTTTTCCTGCACAGCAGCATAGAAACGTTGTCACTCTATTTCCCCGGCTGCTCACTTCACTGCTGATTACCATTTGTGAAGGAAATGCTCACATTCCTCCTTCTGGAGGGAAGAATGTAAGATCACAGCCCTCTTGTTTTCAGAAAAATGTTCTAACTTGCATGGGTTTTCCTTCATTTTTTTTTCACAGGTGTGAAGTAGCATCAAGAAGGAAGGGAAGCCTTCCTCTGAAGCATGAATGCAGAAGGACTGCACAGCGGCCTGCAGGGAAATCAAAGCTGCGGAGGCGGACGTGGAAGCTGAAGGCTAGTGGAAAACGCTGAGTTTTGACACCCAGAGATGTGCAGTGTGGAATAAGAGGCGTAATTGGAGCTTCTTAACAATGTGCTTGTTACATGAGCCTGATGGCAGCAGGGATCTTCCATCACACTCACATCTAAGGGAAACTGCATTTAATGTGGTTTATAGGCAATTAGCTACAATCACAGCATATTTAGACGAGTACGAAATCAAGTCACATTTTGGGACGATAGGCAGCACCTGTTCAAAATGGCATATAACAAAATAGGGAAAAGAAAATAAACATTTAAAACAAATCTATGAAATATACTTTTCAACACCCTTTAAGTTGTACTGAGTAACAATTCACATTATAATGATGCTGAAGATATACATTTGTTTAAGTTGTGTACTTACATTATCCCATATGTTTTATTTAGAAACCTATATAAATCAGTTTAATTGTGTTTCTTCTGGTGTCATGTAATAATTATGTATCCCTTTTGAGCATGCAGCAGCAGGGTTGTCATGATTTAATTTTCATCCATGCTAAACCACATTTTTACCATGTACTTTTGAGATTTTGGTTGTATTTCAACACTTACACCAAATTATGGTTTTAAGTCATTGGACATCTGGATCTTAGGTTTCAGAGAGAAATAAGATGAGCATATATAGCGAAACAGCGTTAGAGGAACAATGATTTTAAATGAAAAACTGCTTAATTCAGGGTTTAACCCGTTTTAATCACAGAATCCATCTTTTTTGGAGAGCAGGGGACTAATTCGGCTCCAGGTTAATAAACCCTAAATGCCTCGAACCTCATTTATGAAAGAAACAAGCTTAGCAAAGGTTAGTGTTTAGCCCGCAGTTGCGATGAAGGAAGATGTTTTGTTTAGTTTAAAAGTCAACATCTTAAGGCTAAATGATTTTACTGAATGTAAAAAAAAAACTGAGTAATGAATATTTTCACCTGATACTGTATGATGAAATGTGTTTTATAGTTTCAGAGTTTCAGGCAATGTTACGTCCCCACTAAGGTCTAGGGGACCATGGAGACCAGAACACACAACAACCAATAAAATGAGGGAGTCATCGTAAAGGTAAACAAAAAGGTGTATTCTTTTATTAAAAAAAATAAGTATAAAAAACCATCTACTGTATCCTCTGAAACCAAAACTCAAACAAAAACCCTCGCTAACTAAACTACTCAGAACTGGACAAAATACAGGGGTGGCAACAATCCGCTAACCTGTGTTTAACATTAGTTACCTACGTGATGAGAAATGTACAGGGTACCCGAGACTTACCTAACTCCTCCACCTCCCAAGACACACACATTCACAAAGGTCAGAAAATACAAAGTAGTATCAGTTTCTAACAACAGTCGAATTCAGGCTCCTCAGTCAGCAACAGGCCCAGGGTGAGAGAGAGCGAGAAGGCTTCCTGGGTGCCTCCTTTATGGTCGGCCCTGGCTGCTGATAGGCCAGCTGAGGGTGAGAGGATCCGATCAGCCGTCAGATTCAGGTGCACAGGCAGGTACTGATCAGCTGCTGATTAGCTGTAAGACAGGAGCCTCATCCCAATACCCCTCCTCGACTCCTCCTTTCCCTCACTCGCGTCCCTTCCTTGCGTCTTTGCTCCGCCTCCGTAAGATGCGAGCGAGAGACACGAGGAGGAGACACGAGGACAGAGGAGTCCTCAGGTATTAGTTGGGATGTCCTCGTTCACTCAAACGTCACTCTTAAACGACGTCTGTTAATGATGACATGTGCACAGCTGTATCCCCTCTCATCTGAATAACCCCTTAGAACCGGCCCATTTGTTGTTAAATATTTATTTAAATGAATGAATCTTTCTCTTGGTAGTCAAGGAATTCAATGTATGATGGTTGGTCCTGCTTTTGTGTTCCGTTTTGGTGTAAAATGTAGCCTACATTTAAATACAAATATAATTATAGTAATGTGAAAGCCTTTACTCTGAATATGTGTGTCCTGTAGATCCCCACATTCACCACAAACCCACATTCAGGACTGTGAATTTTAAATAATTTAACTCCTGAATATCTAAACACAAAACAATACTTATAATTGTTATTTATCAAGATCTAGCCATTGATGAAATAGCTTTCTTAATAGCTATGTTTTAGTGACGTTCAAGATCATTAAACATGACTTAAATTGTTAGTATAACCTTAAAGGAGCAGTAGGTAAGTTTGAGAAACCACCTCGACTGCACAAAAATTCCAAAGTACACAACCCAAAAGAATCCGCCCCTTCTTCATACAGAGCACCTCCTCCAACACACATGAACGCGCACAAGATCATGATAATGAATGTAAAACAAATGTATAACACAGTTATTGTCAGTGCTTATATTTTTGAAGCTAGCATGTTTGTTTTGTGAAAATGTATTACAAATGTTACGTCTAGCTGACCAGGCTGCGCCGGTAACGTTACATATCAGCTCGGTGTGCTCCGTAAATAGTCGCCATAGTTGAAAAGCAACTCCGATATTGACTCTGGTTTGACTTCTCCTAGTTTCCACTTTCTTTTTCTTCATAATTTGCTCCATTACAGTTTTTCTTTTGCGACCGGTAGACGATGTTGAAGAAAACTCTGCCATGGTGAACGTGTCCTCCTGCAGCGGAGTGAGCTCAGCCCCGCTGCAGGAGGACTGAGCCGCTGCAGGAGGACTGACCGAGGAGCTCACGGGAAACACGCCCGGCGCGCACAATGACTGCACGAGTGCGTGTGTGTGCACGACATTGAAGGCTGACAGACAGGTCAGCCAACCAGTTATTTTAGCCGGCCCGGCTAAAATAATTGGTCGTAGTTTTTACAGTATTACGGCTTCCACAGATGAATTTATTTTATGGATTTTTTTTCAAAGCACTTAGAATATGCATTGCTATCAGGATATTAAGAGCATTCCATGGAATATAACAAAAAGTGTATCTCGAGCCGGTTTCTCAAACTTACCTACCCCTCCTTTAAGAAATGAATTGCACATAATAATTCCCACGGAGCTGTGAGCACTTATACATGTATGTGACGCTTTTCCACTCATCTTCCAGTTGTCGGTTTTCCTCTGTTGAAATCGACCAGCTGTGAAGGTGGGGGCGGGGCTTTTATACGCGAGTAGTGAAAACACTTCCGCGTAGTCTGCTCTCGTGTATCCTCCCTTTCGTCTCCTCCCGCACCCCTCACCCCTCCTCGGCTGCTTCTCAGGTCGACTATTTTAATTTCCCCGCTCCTCGGTCCTCGGTCTCACCGGAAGTTGATTTGTCTGCGCCATCTTGAGTAGCGTCCCATGGCTCTTATTTCTGCTGGAGGACCGAGGACCGAGGAGCGAGGAGCGAGGAGCGAGGAGCGATAATGGAGGAACCACCAGACCATCCTCCGATGAAATCCTCAGATACTCGCCCCGCCCCCTTACTGTGTATCGCTCACTGATTGGACGATGCAGTGCATGCACTGATCTGATGCTTGTTGACATGAGAGCAGTTTTCCAGCGGAGTGAAGAAAACACATGAACCTCACGGGAGTCACTCCTCAGTTTATACTGTGTTTTGTTTAAATTAATGTATCATTTAGTTACAAATATGTGATATATCTGAACAACAAAGTGGTCAAAAATCATTTTATTCATTTATTGGAAACATTTTTGATGATCGCTTTTTTCGTTTATACATTTTAAGAATGGCGTTTATCTTTTTTGAGAATGAGTTCTTATTTTATTTAATGTATTTGGGTCTACAACAGATGATACACATGTTTGT
>CALSBZ010000016.1:6019220-6031150 GCA_943591055.1 Gobionotothen gibberifrons | reverse complement strand
ACACATTACCAGTAGAAATACATTGCTTTTAAAATCGTTCTGTGTGACACGAAAAAAAGGAGATAATCGTGTTGGTGAACACGAATCAATAGATTAAATGTTGTGACTATAACACGAAATGCCATGAGACTGGGTTGAACATATCGGTCTGTATCAACTGTTATCAAGAACAATTAGGCTATAAAGTCCCAATGTCCAAACAGATACTTCCTAAATTTCAGTCAAAATGTTTAAGATGTCTGCCATCTAATACTACAAACAAGCATAAATACACATTTCAATAATAATGTTTATTTTAGTAACTTATTTGCTTCTTCTGACATTGGCCCCCCGATGGCAAAGCCTCGGTTTGAGTTCAGTAAGATAAGTGTAAGTGCAATGAATCCAAAATACAATGTTCCTTTATGAGGACACTGTATAGGAAGGTAGGCCTACTTTGTGTTTCACATTTCACGCTAGTATGCTTAAACGGCAAACTAAGAAAGTGAACATTGTACCTGCTAATTATCAACATGCTAGCGTGCTAACTTTAGCTTGAAGCTAAACAAACAGATTAGTAGTTCATAAATACAGTATGAAGTATTGCAAGCATTTGGACAACATTTGCTTTTTTCTGTTGATGTGTAACCTTTTTGGCCTTCATTGTAAGTGGAGGCAGACCAGGTTATGAAAATATACATATTAAAGGAATACATAATATGCTACAACGTGTAAATAGTTTAGAATGATGCAGTAACCAAACAATATTGTTTACATAAGGTGCAAGTGCACTTTTAAGTGACACATAAATGTCAAGAAGTTTAATCAATGGGTTTAGAAAATGCTTTTATGAGTCACAGAGGACCATTATGGATTTTTATTAAAAGATTCAGGGGCATAATTGGATTGTGAAAATCAATTGGAGCTGTTGAGTTACTGCAACAGCAAAGACATGTTACTTATTACAGTACATGAATGAGTCACCGTGGCCTGGTTCGTGTTTATTTCACGACACATTTTATTAATGAGTACATAACTGGCTGCAGCAGAACGTCAATTACTATAACAGACATTTATGCGTGATTCTCATTATTGTACCAATGGTTCAATAAATACAGCAGAGAGATGATCTGCTTTATATGATTTCTTGTGGTTTATTTTCAAGAAGTGCGCTTAAACAATAAACACGTGATTTCTGCAGGAAAGCCATGAATAATATCGGGAACCACTAAAATAATAGTCTGACTAAATGAGGGAAGTAAAATATGTTCAGTCAATAATATAATGATCACTTATATACTATTAGATCATTCCTTTCCTGTCAGGAGAAGCCTCTTCGCCGCCATCTGCAAGGCATGAGAGGTTATGATAGTTATGTTAAAGGAGTTAAAAGTACAAATTAAAAGTTGTTTTTGTATTATAGGGTAGTTGAAACATAAAGCAGCACCACTGTGGAAATTGCTACATCTTGTTCTGTCATTTTCTCAGTACTACGTTATTTAAATTCATCAGTATTTCCCCGCAGAATAAACCACAAACCGCATCAATGTCAGTTACATCTCAAACCCTCGATATTCTGAAGCATCAGCTACGATGTTCTCCTTCATGTACAAAGCATTATGAGAAACTTGACCCAAAAAAGCTGCCTCATAATCCTCAGCTTGAGTGTTACTCTGAAGAGAATTTCCCTGATCTACACATTGCAAATAAACTCTTGTGGGAACTTTTATTTCAGAAGAATAATGCATGTTAAGTATCTTTTGACTGTCTCTCTATGGGCTGCTTAATCCTCAGTGAGTCTTTATCTGAATGTCAAAATAACAAACAAACAAGAAACAAAGAAAAATCAATGTGAGTTTATCCAGCTCACCATGTAGAAACAAAGATTTTCAATGCCGCCTCCTCTGTTTTCTCTCTATATCCGGCTTTTTTTTCATCTAAGAAGCAGCAAGCAGGTGTGTTTTCAGCAGGGACCGCTTACGAACATCAGAACAGCTGATTGTTTTCTCGGGCGGGGGAAGATCTTTACTTTGTTCACATGCAGGGCCAGGTTAGTTCCTCCTGGGGATTCTTACTTCGACAGTCTGTTAATGGCAGCCATGTTGTAACCCAGGCCGTGGAATATTAATGCACCACCTCTTCTTTCCTTGCTCTAAAAAGAAAAACTTTTCACAGTAGGCTATTGACAAATCTCTAAGGTCTCACTTGGATCTTTGATCTCAATTTTTTTTGTGTGCTTTGCAGGACAGATAAAGGTGTCAGGGCGGCCTGGATGAAGATCTTAATGTGAGCAGCTGTCTGGCAGCTGACAGACAGTAATGCAGGAATCCTGGTCCAATCAGCAGGGAGAGATCTTCTGCCCACAATTACCCACCTGTCCGTGCGACGCTGACCTCCAATCTCAGAGGCTCCGATTCCCCTGTGTCTCCTTATTTTTTTTTCACAAGTCCCCTCAGATTACCTCACACTTTGATTCTTTCTGCCAGAGCAGAACGGGGCTGCTCTCTGAATCAGCAGCCAGGCAGAAAATGTGAGGAGAGGCGAGCAGAGCAGCATAATTGACTTTGGATTCAGGTGGAGGAGCTGTATCTGATCAGAGGCGTCCCGCTCTGTTTGGATCTGTCTCCCTTCATTCCACACAGAATAAACAATGATAAACATGAATAACGCAGATGCCAGTTAGTTGGATGATGTTCTTTTTTAAAGACTTCCTCTCTCATTTGCTGAGTCAGTCTCAGCACTAGGTGGTGAATCACTTATTTTTTTTATGGCTTCATTCAAGCATTAGGTCCTACTCTAGAGTCTAGAGCAGGGGTGCCCAACCAGTCGATCACGATCGACCATTCCTAGTCGATCGCAAGATATGTCTAAAAATAGAACAACAATATTCAGTTTTATCGTTAATGTCCAATAACATAATCTTCCTGTGCCAGAATAATGCACTTGAACGCATTAAAGCTTTGTGATTGGCGTGACCCCATGTGTCGGGGCGTGGCTGATGGGCAGTGGGCACTCGTTCGCTGACGTTGTCCGTGGCAACAGGAGTGACAGTCCGCACACACATAGATATATATAAACCCTGATATAAACACTAGATGACTCACCCGCGCTGCTGGCCAATGGAGACCGACGTTGCCACATGGCGGCCATCTTGCCACAGGCAGCTCGCTCATTCATAACATTATGTCTATGGTGCACTATTGAAATAACCGTAGATTGCTCAATTTTCAACCAATTTTCAAACGGTTTGGTTTGTTATTAGATTAGATTACTTTATTGTCATTACAAAAATGCAAGCACAGTGTAACGAAATTAAGGAGGGTCTAACCAGAGTGCAAAACAGTCAGTTATATACACAATCATCAGAAGTATGTACAAAAATAAATGATACGAAAATAAAGGTCAATAGATGGGAAATGTATAAATAAGAATAAATACACAGATAATAATAAATACAGTGAATACAGAATTGTGCTTCAGCACAGCACACGACAACAACTAGGCAGTATGGGACAGCGTGGGGTTCATTGTCAGCAGTCTGACTGCTGAGGGGAAGAAGCTGTACTTAGTCCTGTTTGTTCTACCCGGGAGGCTGCGGTAGCGTGTCCCAGAGCAGGTGACACGTAGGGGGATAAACAGTGTATGGTTGGGGTGGGAAGAGTCTCTGATGATGTTTCGTGCCCTTCGCAGGCACCGCTTTTCATAGACTGAGGCTATGGAGGGGAGTGGCATCTTGATGATGCGTTGTGCGATCTTCACCACCCTCTGCAGTGATTTCTTGTCCTTGACTGTACAGTTATCGTACCATACTGATATGCAGGTGGAGAGAATGCTCTCGATGGTGCAACGGTAGAAGTTCATTAGCACCTGGGAGGATAGGCGGAGTTTTGCCAGTTTCCTCAGGAAGAAGATGCGCTTGTGAGCCTTCTTGACTAGGGCTGAGGTGTTGGTGGTCCAGGAGAGGTCCTCCGAGATGTGGACTCCCAGGAACTTGAAGCTGGTGACCCGCTCAACCTCTTCTCCACTAAGATGGACTGGGGAGTGCGTGCCGTCTTTGTTACTTCTGAAGTCCACAATGACCTCTTTCGTCTTCTTGGTGTTGAGAGCCAGGTTGTTGTTAGCGCACCACTCTGCCAGATGCTCAACCTCTTCCCTGTATGCCGTCTCGTCATTGTTGCTGACAAGCCCGACCACTGTAGTGTCGTCTGCAAACTTAACGATGGTGTTTGAGCCATGTACAGGTTTGCAGTCATGTGTGAAGAGGGAATATAGAAGGGGACTTAACACACAGCCCTGTGGGAGACCAGTGCTAAGGATGAGATTAGAGGATGTGAGCTTGTCTATTCTAACATGCTGGGGTCTGTTTGTGAGAAAGTCCAGTATCCAGTTGCAGAGGGAGGGGTCGATGCCAAGGTCACTGAGCTTGGTAATCAGTTTGGAAGGAATGATGGTGTTAAATGCCGAGCTAAAGTCAATGAACAGGAATCGTACGTATGTGTTGCTCTGATCCAGATGGTAGAGGGCAGGGTGTAGTGCTGCGGAGATGGCGTCATCCGTACTCCTGTTCTGACGATAGGCAAACTGGTAGGGGTCAAGTGTGGGTGGGAGGCATGATTTAAGCCGAGCCAGGACCAGCCTCTCGAAACACTTCATGATGGTCGATGTAAGTGCCACGGGTCGGTAGCCATTAAGGCTTGTTGGAGAGGCATGCTTGGGAACAGGCACAATGGAGGTGTGTTTGAAGCACGTGGGGATTATAAACATCAAAGATGTAGTTATGATACTGCATACTTATAATTATAATCATGGACTTTTTTTTCAACATGTCTTGTTGTCTCCTGTATCATAGCCATGCTAATAACGTTTATAATAAACCAAACCGTTTGTAAATCAGTCAAGATTTCAGCGAGTTAAGAGTATTTTTGTGCAGATCACTCACCTTACAACCAACCCGGTATCACGGCAAGACGTGAACATGTGACGGTTTACCATGCTGGGAGACGTGAATATGTCACGGTTTCGTCCCTTCAAACGTGACAGTTACACGGTATTGTTAACATGGTCCAACCATTGGAGAAATACCCGGAAGTGCCAAGGCTCTATCGCGGCTATTGGTCGGTTTTTATTGTCAAAATTTGATGTTTTTAATTTATTTTTTAATCCTCACACTCGATTTCGCCGATTTTCTTGTTGCCCTAGCTGGTCGACACCTCTTTTAGCAGAAACAAAGGCTACATTCATGTATTAAATCGATGTTAATCCATGTGTGTGGATCAGAGACTGTGTGGATGTGGAATTAACGGACGTGACGTTATGCGATTGCGTTGCCAGGCAACGCAATGTACAAACTCTTCAACTACAACCCTAATTATATTTTAAAACATGTTTAGAAGGCCTCACGAAATACTTTAATATAAATGTAAATGTGAAGGGATGTGTGTAATGTGGTGACATTATTCACCCACGGATCTATGGGTTGGGGGGGTATTGTTCCGCACGGACATTTTAGTTAACCGGACTCCTGTTGATGTGACGTCCGAAAACATTTTTTAAAAATAAAATAATTCTTTATTCCGAGTTTGCTTGCTTTTCTCTTTGGAGCTAATCACATAACGGCATTGTAATACACAGTTCGGCTGCATTACATATTACATATTTGCCGTAGTTCTGTATTTATAGAGCCCTGCTGAGAAGACGTCTGGACAAACAGGAAGCACTGCCGCCAAAACTGAATGTGACGTGGATCATAAATATCTCCGCAATTAAACAACATCTTACATTTATTTTTCACACAATACGTCTCCTTGCAGTATCAATACTAATTCGGCTGACTTTTATATTTGATCCAATTGGTAGATAGGCTGTATTTACACCATAACGGTGCACAGCTGATAGAATGGCACATCTAGTGGTTAAAGCATGTTATTGAATTATATTATTTTATTATTTTTCACAAAAATGAAACCATCAATAGCAAAAACAGAATTAACTGTCATTAGTAAACCACTCAAATAAAAAGATCATAAGTGGTTTTGTTTTACATATATTTTAAGGATAATAATAGCAATGTAACACTGTCTATGACACTTACTGTAGCCTATAACACTGATTTGAAAAACATAGAAAAAACGAATTCACCGCCCTTAATAAAGTATTTAAATATACATTTCAGGTGTGCTGTTTTGTTTAGATCATTAACATCTGGGGCTCTTTTAATGTCCTTTTTCATTACTGTTACACCAGGTCTTGTCAAAACCTTTATTCGGATTAAAAAATAAATTAAAAACATCTAATTTTGACAATAAAAACCGACCAATAGCCGCGATAGAGCCTTTGCTTGGCACTTCCGGGTATTTCTCCAATGGTTGGACCATGTTAACAATACCGTGTAACTGTCACGTTTGAAGGGACGAAACCGTGACATATTCACGTCTCCCAGCATGGTAAACCGTCACATGTTCACGTCTTGCCGTGATACCGGGTTGCTTACAACAGCTGTAGCAGTAGTTGTTGACTGGCAAGATGGCCACCGGTGAGCTACGCTGGCAACTCCCCCTTGAGCCATCTAGCCTTTATATATATCTATGCGCACACACACAAGACCACAATTATGGCAGAAGCAAAAAAGCCCAAAATATATAATTTTCACTCCGAGTGGGAGGATGATTATTTTAGTATCTATTCCAAGTCAAAGTCCATCTGTCTCATCTGCAATGCGAGCGTGGCTTTATCGAAGAAGGGTAATTTAGGAGCGGCATTTCAAAACAGTGCACAAACGCTACGAGACGGAATTCCCTCCTAATTCTATGAAGGTAGATATGGTGCAAAATGCGAGAGCGAGTAAAACCTGATGTGAGCACTTGCAGAAAAAAAAGGCTGAGCTTGTGTGCATACATTTACACTTGTATAAAATATCCACGTATCTGTGAACCAAATTTGAAGTCACAGAAGAACAAAAAAAGTTGTGTAGCTTGTAGAAAAAAAATGAACTTAGTGATGAAATATTCACTTGCAGAAAAAAATATATTTTTAAAATATATTTTCCAACTTCATGAATATTTTCCTGCAAGTGCTCACATCAGGTTTTACAAGCTCTCGCATTTTGCACCATATATACCTTCATATAATTCTGCCCTACGAAAGAAGCATTCCTGGAGGCTGCCGACACGCTTTTTGGGGACAGTAAAAATAACGGTAGCATTTCAATAGGTTTTTGATATAATAAAAACTCAAGTTAGATACCATTATTAATCAGCTGTAAGTTTTAGTTTGTTTGAACTTATTCATTATAATTATTGTACAAAATGGTATAAGAATGCAAACATTAAGATCTGTTTAAATTGATTATAGTCTATTATCAATTCAGGTTAAGAAACTAGTGTTGCTTGCATCCTATTTTAAAGGCATTTCTTTTTATACTCTACTAAAATACAAAAACAAAAAGGGTTTGATTCTATTAATTTTGTCTTTTTTATAGCACTTTGGCAGCAGATTCCTGTGTAGCTTCAGATCTGAGTTGTCTTATTAGTAAGCCTAATTTATACTTTTGTAGCAACACTATTTTTATATAATGGCAAAGAAAGGGTTCAGAGTATTTTCTTTTTTTCCTGTGTCATATGTGGCAGCACTGTTCAATGTTTCTTGAAAACATTACCCACTGTAGTATGTGACGTGTGAATAAACTCCAACTCTGTATCAACAACACTGTTGTGTAACTTCAGTTAAATACTTGTATGTGTGTAGATTAGAAAGAGGTAAGATAAAGGATCTGTAGTATTTTATGAAGTATTCATCGTACAAAGGTCAGTTTTATACAAGTAGAAGTGTGTATTTACCTGGTAGTAGGCTGTCAGTAATGGCTACGCCTCTCTATTTGGACTGGTAGATCTCGGCAGACTGGCAACTTTAAAAGTAGCTCTCGGTTCAAAAAAGGTTGGGCACCCCTGGTCTAAAGGCTCTATTTTGCTGGGGTTTTTCCTTTCCTGTAGTGTGTTATAGTTTATTGTACGTGTGAACGGTCTGCAGCAAAGGCTAAAACCCAGAGTTCACACGAGGGAGTTTCTCTAGAAGTGACGTCACTATGTAACACTCACACTTTTGTTGGCTAGGGCACCAACACATTGTACGTGATAGGCTAGGGGGCTGGACATCTCTAAACGGTTGACCAATCACACCAGAGCCGGCCAGCTAACCAATAAGAGCATACTGGGCTCTGGTGTCAGACAGAAAAGAAAAGTAAAGCAATTTTGAACATTAAAGTATAAAAACATAACATCACAATATACAAATGAAAATGAATTTGTTTTTGTGTTAGGGCTGTCCCCCATGCGCCTACTCATCGATGCAATATCTCAGAAAAGCCTTGGGGGAGTTTGGCACAAGTGTCTATTTGGACTCAGGATGAACTGATTAGCTCTTAGGGGTTAAAGGTCACTTTGAGCTCCCGTCAGTCCAATATTAATGACGCAAAATGTCACAAACACCTTGAGTTAATGTCATTACATTCACTGTAAAAAAAAAAAGTTTTTTCACAGAAATGTACTGTATTATTTTACAGACCTTTCTTGTTTTTCTATATTAAGCGTAAATACCATAAAAATAGAGTAAATTACTTTTATTTAAAATAAATAAAGGTTTTATTCTGTAAATTGGTTTGATGAGAAATTGTCGTTTTTTTACAGGATAATTCCATTGTTTAATTGTCTTGAATGTTAAATTACATTGAATTCTATGTAAAAGCACATAAAATACACATCATTTTACCGCATGTAAAATGAATTTTTGCACTTTCAGAAAATACAAGCAGATGTACGTAAAATAAAAAGTATTATCTGTAATTAAATATGTAACTTGTAATATAAAAGTGTATTACTATTATAAGACTTATATAAGATATTTCTTTGTAATTTTAAGGTAAACACAAAACTGTAAAAGAAAGCGTCAAATAAAAAAAACTTAAAATGTAACTAAAACATTTTTACATAAATCATTTTCTCAATATTCGATTGAATCCACCACAAACACAAAATATCCAATGTTGAAACAAAAGTAAATAAACATGTTTTCATTAAATTCCTAACTTACTATATTGTAAACATCTACAGTTGACAATATCATTAAAAAAAAAAAATCATAGAAAGTGGAGAAATCTCTGCAGGGAGGACCAAGGTTTAAAACACACACTGTTATTTACTCAACAATAAATCACAGTTATCCTTGTTTTATTTATGTGTTCTGTTGCTGTGTTTTTTTCTTCCATTGGTCAATATACAGTAATAAACCTTAGTTTTACAGTATAATGTATGGTTTTCGGATTCTGGCTGACAGCCAGAGCTACGGCACTTGAAATAGAATTCAGCCAAAACACGGCAGACAAGTCAGGCATGTTTGGAATGAGTCCGCAACACTCCTGATTGGTTAATAAACGTAATCGAAGAAAGCTGCCAATGAGAACTGTCCGCGCCTGTCGTTCACATTTGAAACATCCACGTCAGTTTGAGCGGGTCTCCTCCTGCTGGAGCTACAGCTGTCAGTAAATCTGCTGCAGGAGTTTATGGATTAATATCGGGATCGTTTTACATCTACACGTTAAATATGAGCATCGGGACATCAACAAAGAACAGAAGACTTTAGATCTGGTGAGTCCTGCAACTGTAATGGAGTTAAACATGTATTTAGATAATCCTTAGTTTGTGAATGTTTTATTTTGTATTTAAGGTTACGTTTCTTCTTCTAGTTAGCTGAGTTTCTTCCCGTTAAGTTGGTATGCATCATTAATAGGTTGTTAAATGTTAAGAAGCCCTGATATAATGTTTCTTGCAAGATGTGGCTGCTAACGTTATCTTACAGCTTATTGCAGTGCTGCCCCCCCCCACCCTCTCGTCTCCAACACGGGAGAATTACACATAAACATGCAGCGGGGTGTCACAGTGTTGTCGCCAAGTTTAATGTAAAGTTTCACAGCTTTCTTACAGCGGAATCTAGTTTGTTAATGTTCAGTAGCCAACAGCTAGCATAGCATAAACAGCTAACTGCTAATGTTCGGCTAACTTGCTCTTCTCTATATATTATAAGCTAACATGACTAGCTAATGTCACACTGTGTGAACTAAAATACTTTTTGTATTACTACATCATACATGCTTGGTCCAAATCACTGCTAAAATTAATTATTTTTGAAAATGTATAGTAAAGAAACACTCAGCCATGCATGAAATAACATAGCAAAATAATACAGGTAATGTTTGACCCATATTGTGCCTTAGAAGTGTAGTGATAAAAACGTGATTTTTATTCAAAAAGTAAGAAGGGGAAAAATAAAAAATTGAATTGGTGTTGATCCAAAACAGGTTAATTGAGGAATACCTGGAATCCTGAATGGCTAAAGTAATTTATTGCAAAGATATTTACAATTAAAACTAATTCGGGTCACTTTTGACTAGGGGTCGACCGATTATCGGCCTGGCCGATTATCGGGGCCGATATTCCGCATTTGACCGATTATCGGTATCGGCCTTTTTTTTATCAAATTGCCGATAAAGCTTTGGCTCTGAAGCGGCCGTTTCTCTGGCTGCAGCTGCAGTCACCACTCTGTGTACACGAGCAATGTCCCGCCCACAGCGCTATCTGATAGGCTATTACTGAAGTGTCAATCAACACTGAAGATTTTCCGGGCGGGAGCCAGCCAGAGAGGCGGGACCTTCTCAGATTACAGGCAGGTGCGAAAGATCGCAGACACAGACTGCAGCAAGCAGCAGCGCTGAGCGGCAGAGCTATACAACCGAAGTTCAATAAACATCCCTATCCCCTATGCTGAAGTTGCAAATACACCACGATCTTATGATCCAATTCTATCAGTTTCCCAGTTACACAGGAAGTCAGTCAGAGTTGGGGGTGCATGCAGCGTCTCGCAGCGGAGTAACTGTGGTGCGGAGGGAGGGAGGGGGGGGGGGCTGCGAGTGGAGCGTCGCAGTTTTTCAGGTTGATATGTGAAGCTCATTAGCTAGCCAACATGTATCTAGCAAATGTTTAGCAAAATATTAGAAGTGAGGCTACTAGACTAACGTTAGGTCTACTGTAATAGCCTCACTTTTAATAGTTTGCAAAACATTAGCTAACACTAGTGTTTTGCAGTTGCAAGCAGCTCATTGGGATGTTAGATAGATAGGCATTGTTTTGATATAATAAATTAAGCATTATTGTAAGTTAAGCATGTCAGCCTGCAGCCCCACTTATTGACTCTAACTCATTGCATATGGCTGCACTAAAGAAAAGGGCACAGAGAGGAAACCAGTTGTAAGATGTTTAAAAGTTAAACATAATATATGCTTAAATGCATTTCAAAGATGTTGTGTTGAGTTGTGTTATTCTACATTTTGACACCAAGATTTTCTGATTTTACTGGAAAAAATATATATATATATATATCGGTTCCAAATATCGGTTATCGGTCTCCTTGATTACTAATAATCGGTATCGGTATCGGCCTTGAAAAAGCCATATCGGTCGATCCCTACTTTTGACACATGTTGGTTGTTGTGTAACAAAGGGTTAACATGACAGCTGTGATGTTCACTCTTTTGACAGAGCACCAGTGGACAGTGAGGACTATGGAAGAGAAGATGTGATGGCTGTGTGGAAAGCTGCTGGCGCCAGCCTGTGTCCCTCTCATCAGTCTCTCCAGGCAGCACCCAGCTATTCTTCCATCTTGCAGATGAAAAGACTTTGATATGTGAGTAATAACTAACTTATGTGTAACATAATATTTAATGTGGCTTAGTAAAGTATTTAAAAAATACCCCACATTGTACATGTACAGGACAATCAGACCTTGTTCAACAAAGATCATCAGGTGTGTGTGTGTGTGTGTGTGTGTGTGTGTGTGTGTGTGTGTGTGTGTGCGTGTGTGTGTGCGTGTGCGTGCGCATGTGTGAGGAATATAGAAATGAAGAA